>CM061921.1:169892925-169915544 GCA_031002005.1 Vandiemenella viatica
CCCCTGTTGCGTAATTATATGAAGCCTGGGGCTAATTTCCCTTGGATGGCTTTGAGTCATAGTCAGTAAGCCCATTTACTTCCTGCTTTTCCTATCTCCTCAATCGTTTCTACCTGCTCTGCATGTTTTTTATCCCATTCTTGCAGGTTTCTTATCATACTCTGCAAGTTTCCTATTCTGCTCTGCAAGTCCTCTCACTTGCTTTGCAAAATTTCTTATCCTTGAAACAAAGTGGAGATATTATGGAGGAGCCTCATTTAGTTCCCATTTACCCAGCACACTACTTTTATTCCAGTGAAACATCTTACATACACTGCAAACCAAGCGTTTTGGCACAAACCTGCAACAGGTGTCATACATCTCAGGTATGATTTTTCGCTCTAAAGATGGATATAACGGAACTGAAAAGCTTTTTAAACTCCTTTGTTCTAATTCAGGACAGTTAAACCAAGACGACTAACAAAACCTACTGTATTACTGAAAACTGTGGCAACAAAAGTATACTATTACTCTGAAACAATACCACTACACTTTGCTACATACCAGAATCAAGTAACCAAAGCTTACTAAACAAGGCCACTACATTCTGCCCAAAGTCTACGCCCACATAATTTACTCTAAACACTGATAGTTTTTCAAAACTCTCAGAAACTACTATACTGAGCTGTTTACAACCCTTTAAAACATTTATTCTGCTACAAAACAATAAAGTCAATAATTACAGCCATAGAAACTCTAGGAATTAGAGAGCGTAAAGGTATCAGGAAAGAATGGGTAACAGAAAAAATGCTGGAAAAGATGGAAGAACGGAGGAAGTGGAAAAATTCTGGAAATGAAGAAGGAAGAAAGAGGTACAGGAAACTGAACAATGAACTAAGAAGAGAAACTGAACAAGCAAGAGAAGGGTGGATGAAAGAGAAATGCGAGGAAATAGAAAAACTGGAGAATGAGGGAAAATATGAAATGATGTACAAAATGGCTTCTGACATTGTCTTTGAAAGAAAGAGAAACAAGAACAACATGGAAATAGAAAGAGAGGATGGCACATTAGTCAATGAACCACATGAGGTGCTGAGGAGGTGGCAAGAATATATTGAATGCTTATATAAGGGAGATCAAATACCAAGTAAAATTGAAGAAGAGGCACAGGTAACAGAAGATGGAAAGGGCTATGAGATCCTAGAGACAGAGGTAGGAAAGGCTCTGAAGGAGATGAAGAATCGGAAGGCATGCGGAATCGATAATTTACCTGCAGAATTGTTGAAGAGTTTAGGAAACAAAGGAAGAAGGGAGATAGTACACCTTTGTAATAAGATATATGACGAAGGGGAATGGCCAGATGACTTTCTCGCAACGGTAATGATACCAATTCAGAAGAAAAAGAATACTAATAAATGTGAAGAGCATAGAACTATCAGCCTAATTTCACATGCTGCTAAAGTGTTGTTGAGAGTGCTGAACAGAAGGTTATATGGAAAGTTAGATAGATCGATTGGAGAAGAACAGTTTGGATTTAGAAAAGGAACAAGAGATGCTATCGGCCTGTTAAGAATCATAGGGGAAAGATATATTGAGAAAGGAAGAAACATCTATGCCGCCTTTATTGACTTGGAAAAGCTTTTGATAGGGTGCAATGGAAGAAGCTGATGGATATCTTGAAGAGCAAAGGCGTAGATTGGAAGGAGAGAAGGTTGATACAGAACCTATATTTACAACAGAAAGTACGAATAAAGATCGGAAACGAGATGTCTGAAGAAAGCAGCATTGGGAGAGGCGTAAGACAAGGTTGTTGCCTTTCCCCATTATTGTTCAATTTATACTTAGAAGAAATTATTGGAAAAGGCTTAAATGGAAAAAGAGGAGTGCGTATTGGCGGCAAGAAAATAGAGTGCATACGATTTGCTGATGATATGGTATTGTTGGCAGAAAGCGAACAAACTCTAAACAGAATGCTGAAAGGTCTAGATGAAGCTTGCCAAGAGTTTGGAATGAAAATCAATGCAGCAAAAACTAAGAGTATGGTGATTGGAAAAGGAAGGAATATAATAAATATTAAGTTAGGAAAAGCTAATATCAAGTAAGATCGTTCAAATATCTTGGGAGTATGATCACCGAAGATTTGAGGTGCCATCAGGAGATAAAATCTCGCATTGCTGTAGCGAAGGAAGCGTTTAATAGGAAAAGGAGGATACTAACCGGAAAAATAGACAAAACACTTAGAAAAAGACTCTGTAAATGTTTTGTATGGAGTGTGGCTCTTTATGCGTCGGAGACATGGACACTGAGACGAGAGGATGAAAAGCGGTTAGAAGCATTTGAGATGTGGATGTGGAGGAGGATGGAGAAGATAAGCTGGGTGGATAAAATAAGCAATGCTGAAGTGCTGGACAGGGTCAGTGAAAGCAGAAAAATTCTCCAAATAATAAAGGAGAGAAAGAAAAACTGGATGGGACACTTGTTGAGAGAGGGAGTGCCTGATAAAAGACGCGTAAGATCATGGAGAGCAGCCAAGTGAAAACCTGCCCGAGGGCAGAAAACTAATGATGATGTTGACATTCTAATATGGTAAAGAGCCGCAAACATAACATAGTCACTGTGACCGGAAGTTTAAGTCACGTGACGAAATTCCACGTCAATTGACCGGAAGTTTATATTAGTGACGGAAAGTTTTGCCATTTTACCATGTGATATTACTGGAATATCTTTTGCCTTTTCTATATTTAATTCTCCAATTGTACTCAAGATCGATTTGTAATTTTCATCACCTTTTTTTATCTGCCTTTACAATTATTTCCTCTTTCATATATTGCCACTGAAACTTTTTAAAGATGTCTTCATTGTCTCCTGGATCCAAAGTAAAATCATAAAAGCCATAAATTCAGTCCTGGGCAGTTAAAACTCAACTATAATGTTTAATGCAAAGCTTCTGCCTTATTGTAATTCAGTTGTTGCAAATTACTTGGCTTATTATTGAAAATTCGAAATTTTCGTATTTTGCACACTAGGGAACTTGCTAATCTCTTATTCTTGGAGCTACGACCGAAAATGGTTTCGCTTTTCGTAATGTGGAACAGTATTAATTATTTTCAGTTTCTCTTATAAACTTATGATCGTAAATAGGAAATCCCGTTTCTGATTTTTGATGCCTGTATTCTTTATGGAATCTCTTTTAGTTGGACACATTCTGCTTACATCAGCTTTTTGGAGAAAAGCTATAATGTTTTTGCGAATTTCTGGCTTCAAAAGCACGGAATTTGCCGCTAGACTTTAAAATCATTTTATCTTTCTTTCTTTAGAAACTTTGCCATAAACTCCGCATTATTTTGTTGTTTTGTAGCTAATACCTTGTCAAATAGAAGATTCTTGTGCACTTCAGGTGCCATGAGAACTATTAAAATTTTTCTTCGTGTATTAATTTTACTGTTGTATTGTAATAATTATTTTTTTCTATATGCCTTTGCTCTGTGTTTCCTCACTATGTTTTCTCATGACTTTATAGCACTAAAAGGCATGGTGAGTTAACTTTGGAGATGTAATACAAACCAAGTTTGCTACTCTTTTTTTCTTCTCTCCGAATTTAATTGCGAATTCTTTCCAGATTTTTCTTTTGCTGTTCTCCCTGTAACATGTCAACTACATTCTTAACTTTCATTTCTCTCTTCTCTTTTTATTATTTTACCTGCCGTTAGCTCTTTTTAATTTCCTTTGTTCTGCAGTCATGTTTGTTTTATATCTTTTACTGGCATCATTTCTTTGACGTATATTATCTTTCTTCACTTGGTTGATTGATCTGTTTTGTTGTTTCTTCGCGAGATTCCATTTACTTTTAGATTGATCTGAAAACAACACATACAGAGCTAATATGGTGATCTTTCCCTTTTGGCTTAGCCATATTTATTAGAGACATTATTTTTGGAACATCGTTTTCATTTCAGGAGCGTCATGTCTGAGAATGTTCCCGGAATCACCATTCCCAAAATGACATTTTAGATAAATGCTTGCTTGATGTAAGCGTCAGCAATCCTGAACACTGCTTTTGTCAATAACGATAAGCAGTACTTTGAAATACTTATTTAGAAATATCATGGAATCTGTAATTTATTATTAATTTAAATATTTAGATGCGTTCACATAATGAGCCTGTATTGAAGTACGTTCGTTAAATATAGAATTAAAAAGTAATTATCTATAAAATTGTAATTAAGTTGCCGGTGGCAAAGTAGCTGACCGCCAACTTGATCAAATTCAAGCTGGAATTCCATTGAGAGGCAACGTTGGGGATTCCCGGAACAAGCTGTCTTGAGGGAAGTGTGACTGAATCTGCCCTTTGAGAGTGTCTTGTAGCTTCGTCCAGGGATGAGAATTTTTAATTTGTCCCATTTAACGCATTGCTGCGAGTGTGATTGTTCGATATGATTCTCAGAGAGCAAGAAAAAAGAAAGCTTCTCGGATTTCTACCCAGGTCATATTCTCATCATCTGGTGACGTTTCAGAAGCTAGCACTGCTTCCATTGTCAAGCCACCGGTCAACATCAACTAAAATTGGTCTTATGGTAGTCCGCTATATACATCTATCAGCAGGGAGGGGAAGGGAGGCCGCATGGGGGAAGGGGAGGCCCTTCCAGCTGATCAGCGTTTACCTATGACATATTTGAAACACATTGTGCCCTAATATCGTGCGATCCAGCATGGCTTGCAATAATTTTGTAGTTGGCTTCCATGTTTAAGTTGAGGCCTTGATTCCAATTTGCAACACTCCCATTAAGTCTTATCTCTATCGCTACTTTAACGACATTTCTTCTAAAAGTGCTCAAATTTATCGTAAAAAATCGAAGATTCCGACGACGACGTGATGCTAAGTGCCGAATAGTAGTTTGAAGTAGATGACGACACCGCAAATGGGCATGGTGAAATTGAATAATGAAACTTTTGAAGCAGTAGAGACCATTTCAGTGTTTTATGCAGTGTTAGTTACCCGAAATGACCTCGGCGAGGAAGCTTGCATGAACGGTAGAGAACTAATGTTCCAAAATTCTCTGAGAAAGCATTTTCAATATTAATTATTCAATTGTGATTGAGTGATTTTGGACCACTGACGTTTTTGCCAATGTGCGAAATGCATGGCTTACGTGACTCCTCAGGTCACCACAACAATTCATATTAATTGAATAACTAACAGTGTAATTCGTGAAATAGGGATAGAAATTTTGTAATATTCTCTAAAGTGAATCTTTTATTGCAAAGATCTATACATATAATTTTAATACCCTAATTGTGTAAGCTATAATACATATCCATGTTATGTGCTTTATTAAAACCCGCCACTTCGCCAAGATGATATTTTTTCATCTATTTAACACTTGTTCAACCAAAAATGTACTTGTAACATTTGTTAGCTGCAATTATTGCTGATAAAATGCTCCTGCAATATCTTTACCTTCATAATATATAAGTAAATGAGTCACAAAATTTGTTAATTTCAATGGGAAGTGAATTTCCAATCAGTAGTGAATCCCCTTGTTTCAGACACTATACACTAAATCATAATCTTGATCACCTTGGCTTAGCAATCTCAAGAACTCCCTAAATAGGCCAGAAGAAGAAGAAGACTGTTGCATATGTTGTTGAGGTAAGAAAAGTGTTTCTATAGTATCCACCACAGGTTTCAACAAATTCTTAAAAATGTTCACTGTCAATCTTGCCCTCTTTCAATTCAAGTGTCTCTTGTGCCAATTGTTTCGTTATCCAACTACCTGTTTGACGCTCACGATTTAACGGCACACACACGACTGGCCTTGTAAATTCAGGAAGAAGAATGGATTAAATTAAACAAAATTTGTTTCTATATTACATTGCATTTTATGTTGAATTTCCTCTATAAATAAAAAAAGAAATAGTGCATCTCATATCACCTTGATAACAGCAGGAATAAAAAATTCATGTACAAAAAGAGATTTCTCCACAAAAATTATGAACAGAACCATACCTCACCTAAATTTGAGGATGTGGCATAGCAAGCCTTTAAAATAGAATTAGCGAGAGATTGTTGAAATAAATCCACATATTTAGATGGGAATATAATTTTATAAATAATAGCCCTAATATTAAGGGTATAAATAATAGTAATGAATGTAAGTATAAGTCAGAAAATAAATGTGCATTGGGAAAAAGAGTAGCGGATGAGATAGAAAATATCCGCTTAGATTCATATGTTCAGAAATAGAGGTTCTTTGGGAGTTATTGTTGGCGTAAAAGAACTATGAACAGAATGATCCTGCATAAAAAGTGGACATTGCGATCTTTCGAATCGGAACGTTGTCAGAGTATTTTTATACGGTCAGAATTGTTGTTGGTATCAAATGAATAGTCCTGAGGAATTAAATTTAAAAAATACAAAGTTTATTCCCTATAGTAAGTCCTTAGTGTTACAGTGGTGACCATCTTTACTGGAAACGAACGAGCAAGCACAAGTTCACAACAAAAGGAAAGAATTAATAGTTTATTCACATTATAACAATTCTTAACATTGTAACATGGCAACTAAGAGAGGGCCGCAATCGCACAACGATTACTTTCTACGTCAGAATCTGATATCATCAAGCTGGTGTACCTGCAAACCAAAAATCGTCATATTCTCGTGTGGTGCCATCTAGTACAAATCTACAAAACAAAGAGACTGCAGCCAGCTGAGTACAGGATTCTACCGAGCGTGGTAGGTAAACGGTTAACGTTCTGGCCTCTCATTCGCGTGATCGCGGGTTCGAATCCTCGTCCGGGCATCCAGATTTGGGTTTTCCATGGTTTCCACAAATCACTCCAGGTGAATGCTGGGATGCTTCCTTAAAAAGGGCCATGGCTGAATTCCTTCCCGTTCTTTGTCCCAGTCCCATCCCGCCTCTAATGACCTTAGTCGTCGACGAGGCGTAAAGCAATAAGTAAAAAAAAAAAGAAGTACAAGATTCTCATCACGGTGTGAATCGCCGTTACTGCATACTACTGCGTGCCACATGCACTGCGATGGGAAGCGACGCAGACAAACAGAAGAAGAAAAACCTTTACAGCTAAGTGTGCATTGCCATTTCGCACGTGAGAATCGAGATGAAGTGTTTGTTGCAAGTGCTGAATCCTTAAATATTTTGACCTTTTCTCACATTGAAAACCGTTTATTAATTAACTTGATTATCTTTGAAATTTTATCGATTCTACAGATTTTGTAAAATGAGTGTATTCGATATTAGAAAACATAAGTTTGGCGATTGATATGTTTCTGTAAACAAAAAACTATTAGCTGTGCTTTCAAACTGTCTCTTACAAATACGTGCTTCATAACATTAGTTCTTTGCACTAATATCTTTTTTTGCGTATTTACAACTAACTTATAAAGCAATAGCATTCACGTTTGCATATTTGTGTACATGGTCGGAAGTGTTGTTGTTTACTTCATTCAGAGTATTTCAATGTATTTTCGACACTAAGCGTTGCTGCTTGATATTGTTTGTTTCCAGCCGATAATATATTCAAAGAAAAAACTAATACTGTGCTGCAGGTTTTCATGTTTAAGTGATTAGTTTACTAACAGCACTATTTAACTTTTTTTTTTAAAGTGTGATTACAATGCTGAAGGCTCCCCTTGTGTTTGTTCCAAGCAAACTTTGGTTTTGTTACGATAATTTTGTGAATCGTTCATATTGGTCTTAAACCTGAATAATCATGGCTGAAGAAAACGTTACACATAATATATTGGCCCTTGTTGAAGGTTCACAATTGTCTTCAACAATTGAGGCACAACCACCATTGCTGCCTTGCAGCGATGTACTGCCATGCTCATATTAATCCGAAAGACCTGAATTGCACATCGCTACATTTCCTCCTGGGTCTTATTCAACCAATTAAACACATCTACCAAGACAGTACTCTACCCGGTAGGTGGTACATTCACGTTAATATCCAAAATTGAGACTCACCCACCTCACAAAAAAACGTGACATATTTTAACATATTCCTTACACAAACGAAAATATGGATTATATTTCGTTAATAAAAGAGTTGTTCAGGCATTGAATGAACTTCATTTTAGTTTTTTAAAATAAATAATATAAACAGTTACTGTTTTCAAAGAAAAAGTTAATTTTGAACAAACGCTAAGGTCAAAAGAAAGGAAGACGTTACACCGATCATCTGTCACTTAAAGTAACTAACTATTAATGATGAAATCAATGTTTGTGATGTAAAGATAGTTGTAGGGGAGTGCGTTGACAAATAATTGCAGATTTTTTAAGTTAGTTAATTTTGCGGTGTGCTCTGACGACATGTTGTTCTTTTACTACTACATTTAAACTTGTTTTAGAAATATACAGAAATACTTATAATTAAATTACTGTTGTCGGTGACATGAGATGTCGTCAACGCAGTCTGAGTTGAAAGTATTTTAGCGTCAAAAAAACCTTATTTTCACCTACCATTAAGAACGAAAGCTGCTTAAGGCGAAATGAACACTGTTTTTAAAACAAAACACGATGAGGGTTCACTAGTTGAAGACACAATTTCACATAGTGTTGTCACCTTTGTGGTTTTAGTGGTGTTTCATAAGTAGGCAAAGAACAAAAAAATAATACGGCTTTTTCGCTATAGCAATATTCTGTGGGTGGTGCTGTTAAAACTCAAACGACAGGTGAAACGTTGGTTTGATGTTCTTACCAAAAAAATTAGTGGTAAGTTTCCAAAGACGTGCACTTGAAACATTTGGTAATTAACGAACTGCTGTGTT
Organism: Vandiemenella viatica; assembly: GCA_031002005.1. Lineage (NCBI taxonomy): Eukaryota > Metazoa > Arthropoda > Insecta > Orthoptera > Morabidae > Vandiemenella > Vandiemenella viatica. The sequence goes on from CM061921.1 coordinate 169,901,693, forward strand.
TGCTAGCGGACACGTACGAAATCATTAGTTTATTTCGCTATTTATACGCTTTTTGCTATTTGAAGTTATTATAGTAGACCAACTTTTCACTCCATTCTGATGTTAATACTACGGTGAACTCTTCCGACAGTAGTCCGTAAAGAACCTGCACTGACTTAAGGGGTAAAATTGTTACCAGTCAACTGGTAACCCAGAATACAACCAGAAGTTTCACAAGTGCGAAAATTTTAGAAGCTGATACATATCAATAATAAATGACAATATATTTTGTAACTGTTGTTTATGAGACATAAAGTTTGGTGAAATACACAGGAAACTGGGAACAAGGAAATGTAATGTTGGTCAACACGTGTATAAGAGTTGTTGCCCCCTCTACTGCGCTCTTGTTAGGCGTCGTGGGTGCCGAACCCGCATCATGGTGGCAAACGCTCGGGTAGTTCCTGGAGCAGACGGTTCGAGTCCAGCCTCGGACATAAGTACTGTGTATCACTAAAATCACAACATACACCATCTGAGAAGCTAAAATAATGGAGAGGATGCACGTATCGATAAACTAACACAAATGCTTTCTTGATTTATTTTTTACCAATTCAGTCTTTAAATGTTTGTTATATTTTTTGAAAGTCACGGAAAAGATTATTTACCAAGGACTGGAAACGAATCCGGCCACGGTATTCAAGTATGAACTAGTCCCCTGTTAGCCTGAAATTATTTCGTTAATCCTCTAAAAACCAAAACATGGATTTTGTTGACCGTGACATACACAAAATTACTGACAAATATGCTTGAAAGTGGATATCCAAAATGTTAGTGCCAACAGAACTGGTAAAAATGTCTACGATTTCATGAAAAAAAGTGCAGCTTCCAAGGCTTACTTTTAACTTAGTAAGGCAAGCCAAAGTTTCGCTATTATTGGTAAATCAGCAGTCACTGATTCAGAATGCTATTCAGGCATCCTACCAGGAGAAATTGTTCTACTGTCTTCGTTGTATAGGCCTATGTAAGTGACGTTAAAAGCAAAATCGTAGTCAGAAAGGATAAACTTCTTGATCGTAAGAATCTAAAAATTTCCGTCAAATCAGTTAATGGTGGTTTGTTCCTGCGATCTTTACTGTCTCCTGTGTCATGCTTAGTAGTGAAAGGAAATTATTGATTGATATTCACCAATCTAACCAATGAATCATTAAATTTGCTGCCATCACAGCTATAGCAGGATGGAGTTCAAAACTGTGAAGGCATAACAAAGTTTTTATTTTGTTAGGGCTTTACGACTAGCCGATTTCAAGGTCATTAGGGCCCGGAGAACGCTGGGAAAAGGGACGCCAAGTATCGCAACCATGGTAATTCGGGAAACACATCGTGGCATTCGCTTGGAGTAATTTCGGAAAACAATGGAAAACCGAAATCAGGATCTAAAATGCGACTATATTCATATTAATAATAAAACCAACAATGTATTGTACGAAAATGTAGGTAGTAAGTGGTGCATTTACAAGTGTGACATGAAATTTTTCATAGTATAGGTATTGCGGGGAATTAGGGCAATTGGCGCACGCTCGCATCTAACGACGTCAGTGTATACAGTATACAACATATCTAAGCTCGCAAAGCGCAATTGAAGAAATGTAAAGTATACATATGCAATAACAATTACTCCATGACATAAAAAACTAAGTAACTTAATAAATTACGTTAGAATTTGGCCTTCTGGGAGGTAAAAACGTGGTGTATATATACATGTTTAGATATCACTATTAATTCTACAATTAAATTTAGTTAAAATAATATTACAAATTATTATTTATACTATGGTATTTAAATTCTTTGTCGCCTCGAAACCGAACGAAAACAACTGTATTTAGGCCGGCGCACTAATCACGCAACATCAAAGCGAAGCCCTGCATTTCAATTGTTAAGTAGTCTAATGGCATTATGTTTAAGAAAGCGTTATGGTTTCCGTATTGCCCATTTTTCGTGATAATTTGTTGAACAGAATGATGTAAAATTACCGTGTCTCTTCGCCACAACAGGTAGCTGAATCGTTATTAAGCTCAGGTACAACCAAGCTTAGCCCATCATTCACGTTGCAATAGAATAACATGTAACGAAACAACGACCTACGTAAAGAATGCCTTATTTTGTAGCTTATGCTGTCGATTACACTAATTCTAGTGTTGTAGAGTGACAACAGCAAGGATTTCCAGTACTGCTAGGGTTATACGTGATATAGTATACAAAATGACAGCACACAGTTACCTCGTAACACATTTCCTATAAGAAAAACACCGTCCGGGACGAAAAATATCGCTTTTTCTTCAGCAAAAAGACCTTTTTTTTTTTTTTTTTTTTTTTTTTTTTTGTAACAGTTTAACGTCCCTTTTTAACAACGTGGTCTTTAGAGACGGGAAAGGATGGGGGCAAGGAATGGGAAGGAATTCGGCCATGGCCTTTTGAAGGAAGCATCCCGGCATTCACCTGGAGTGATTTGGGGAAACCATGGAAAACCCAAATCTGGATGCCCGGACGGGGATTCGAACCGCCGTCCTCCCGAATGCGAGGCCAGAACGCTATCCGTTACACCACCACGCTCGGTGCAAAAAGACCGTCCGGGACAAAGCCGAAGAGGAGGGTGGTGTAATGATATAGCCTAATCATATCTATTTATTCATTTCATTAGCAGCAAGCAAGCAACCAATGTATTCATTTTCATATATTATTTTATTATACACATATTTTTATCCATTATTATTTATTTGTTTCTTTTTTTTCAATATATTATTGTTGTTATTATTCACATTTTTTTAAACATAAGTAATATATAATAAACAACAAGATTCAAGAGGAGAAAAAGAAAAACACAACACAATCAAAACTTTTATTATGTGTCTATAAGTAAGGAAAGGAAAGCAAAGCAAAGGAAAGGAAAAGAACAACACCATAAACTTTATTATTACAAACAGCTTTTACACTTATACGTACTACATACTACTCACAACAAAAACAAAACACTCCACGTAGAAGGCTATAGTCCGTCCACAAAAATAACAATAATAGTCACCCTGACGAAACTACCACAAAAACAATTTTCACCGATACGTAATACAAACTGACGTAAAAAATAAATAAAAAAAAAACCAATACAACTAGCAAATGGGGGTCTCGTCTCGCGACAAGACGAATCCCCCAAGCTAGGGCTGAGTCTCAACAGATCGCAGTGTGGCAACTGCTCTACCGAGTACAACACCCCGCCCGGTACCTAAGTCGTCTACAGACGATTCCGAGTCCCGACATCGGAATAAAAGAACCCATGATCGACCGCTAGAGACTGGACGGCGCGTGAACAGTGGATCACAGCGCGCACCGCCCGAGCGTCCCATGCGGCAAACAAAGGGCTGGTACGGCGCGGCGCCCAGTGGGACGACCGTGCCCAGTAAAGTCACGTACTATCGAGCCTTCAGACTCTCGGGACTCCTTAGCGATATTGTTGCGACAATGGCTAGACGGGATTCGGCCTTAGAGGCGTTCAGGCTTAATCCCACGGATGGTAGCTTCGCACCACTGGCCGCTCGGCCGAGTTCGTGAACCAAATGTCCGAACCTGCGGTTCCTCTCGTACTGAGCAGGATTACTATCGCAACGAAACAGTCATCAGTAGGGTAAAATTAACCTGTCTCACGACGGTTTAAACCCAGCTCGCGTTCCCTATTGGTGGGTGAACAATCCGACGCTTGGCAAATTCTGCTTCGCAATGATAGGAAGAGCCGATATCGAAGGATCAAAAAGGGGGGGGGGGGCAACGTCGCTATGAACGCTTGGCTGCCGCAAGCCAGTTATCCCTGACACCTCTTGCTGGAAACTCTCTAAGCCAAAAGGATCGATAGGCCGTGCTTTCGCAGTCCCTATGCGTAATGAACATCGGGATCAAGCCAGCTTTTGCCCTTTTGCTCTACGCTAGGTTTCTGTCCTCGCTGAGCTGGCCTTAGGACATCTGCGTTATTCTTTGACAGATGTACCGCCTCAGTCGAACTCCCCGCCTGGCGTTTTCCTCGAATCGGATCACGCGAGGGAGTAAACTGCGCCGCACTCACGGACGCGACGCGGCACACAAGCGCGCAGCACCTCAGGCTTTAACCCCCCCGGGCCACGGTTACGGCACGCGGACGCGGAGCCACGGTACGAACGCAACCCTATACACGCTTGGCTCGAGAATACCGTGACACCGGGGTGGAATACCCTCGGCGCACGCGCTCCGCCTAACCGAGTAAGTAAAGAGACAATGAAAGTAGTGGTATTTCAGCGGTGATGTTTCCATCTCCCACTTATGCTACAACTCTCATGTCACCTCACAGTGCCAGACTAGAGTCAAGCTCAACAGGGTCTTCTTTCCCCGCTAATTCTTCCAAGCCCGTTCCCTTGGCAGTGGTTTCGCTAGATAGTAGATAGGGATGGCGGGAATCTCGTAAATCCATTCATGCGCGTCACTAATTAGATGACGAGGCATTTGGCTAAACTAGGCTTGCGACCTTCTTTCCGGGAATTCCGTCCCAGTTCGGGCCCTCCCCGTGACATAGGCGCTGGTTCCCTCAGACTTGCTGGATTCCTTAGGGGTCATCAGTAGACACAAGCTATGGTTATTTTAAAGCTTCCAGTGGAGTTCTACTGTGACGCCATCCGTTAGGATTGGGTTTGCTCCCTTAGGGCTTCCGCGAACCCTGCGGAGCTTCTTCGACATCAGGTGGTCGGTGTCGGAAGGTTGTATCAGGAACTGATATTGTTTTGCCTTGGCCGTCCGGGATCGTGAGTGGACGGCACTCGCCCACACAGGTCCTCACTACTATTTTGCGAGAGCCTGACAAGGAAACGAATTTGGAAGAATTACCCGCTTGTCGGAAGGTGCTGAGAAGCGGGAGGAGACTCTCCAGATGGTCGGAGAAGCGCTCTTCGCCGCTAATTTGCGCACGGGGAGCCTCGCGCAGGCGTTGCTACCTCGGCCTTCACGGACTGACGGTGTCTTCTGTGATGGCCCTGCTCCACCGGAGTGGGACTGCCCAGCCATCACCGTAGCCTCCTCGCGGAGTGTTCTGAGTTTGAGTTTGGAGTCGTAGCAGTTAGGCCAGCCAGTTATGTTGTTAGTTTGGGTCCCAGGGTTTGTCCCCGTAATCCATGTGCTGGCAGACCATCCCTATGGAGCTTCTTAGAGCGATCATGCTCAGCGTTTTTACAAGGCTTGGTGTGTATACGCCCAGTCTCCTCAGTGCTTCCACAGTTTGCTTTGGCACTGCACCTCTGGATCCTACCACCAGTGGGGTGTGCTCCACGCCTTCGACCTCAAATTGTGACTTGTGAGGCCATCCAGGACGACGTACTAGTCCTGTTTCTCCTTTGCCGCGTCTTCCAGACTGTTACCACTCTCGTAGCGGACGGTAGCGTCGACCACGAAAGCCCTTCCCTCGCGTGTCCGGACAAAACCGCGAAGTGACAAAACCGCGAGGACAAAACCGCGCAGACAGAACCGCGAACGGACAAAACCGCGAACGGACAAAACAGCGAAACGGACAAAACCGCGAAACGGACAAATCTACGAGTTATCCCCTTACTGTTTGATCTCTTAAATGCAATTTTTGTCGATGGGACGTTCTCTGTTTGTCCACTTATTTTCAGCCAGCTTTATAATATTCACGGATTTAAAGAAGATGCCTCACTACCATCGATTTTCGCTTTACTTCCAAACAAAAGGGAGGAGTCATATAGAAGACTTATAAGAATTTTACAAGAAATAGAGCCGCAAATTGTATCGAATCTGCAAATGATAATGCTGGATTTCGAAAAAGCTGCAATGAACGCTTTCGCAGAAGCTTTTCCTGGAGTAAAACTTACTGGATGTTTCTTCCATTTTAAACAGTGCATTTGGCGAAAAATTCAGGAAATACCGGGATTTCAAGAAAACTACAATGACAAAGAATACATCACGTTTCAAACAAAGATAAAGAAACTTGCAGCAATTGCCTTTCTTCCTGTTTCAGAAGTCATCTCTGTTTATGAAGAACTCTGTGATAGGGAGTTTGCAGACGAGGAATTCTCTCCACTTTTGGATTACATTGATGATACATGGATTGGACGTATTCTTCGAGGAAATCGATGACGAGAACCACTATTTCCAATCGAAATTTGGAACCAAAACCAGAATGTTAAAAATTCGTTAGAGAGAACCAACAACTCCGTCGAAGGTTGGCACAATGCTTTTCGGTTATTACTTGGATCAAGCCATCCCACAATTTGGAAACTCATAGAAGCTTTCAAGAAGCAACAAAATCTGACGGAGGTTAAATTGGTGCAATATGGAAGGGGAGATAGAAAAATACAGAAAATGACATATGCGAGAGTCACTAAGTCGATTTTCAATTTAGTTAGTGAATATGATTGTAGCGATGCACAGAAATTTCTTTCTGGTATAGTTCATATTTTCGATTATTAGATAGTGTGCTTGTGTATTTTGTTACAATTTATATTAACTTATTAATGGTTTATTGATGTATATTTCGTATAATCCATCTATATTGTATTTTTATTTTCCATAATGTTCATGCTTTTGTGTAATTTTTTTAAATAAAAAAAATAATGGGGTGTTACGAAGATCACCTCCTCGTGGTGCACCCTGGGTAACGCTAAGAATCTATGAACTCTTGTGGTTTTATGTATTCCTGGTTTTTCTGTATTCGCGGTTTTGTCCTTTCGCGGTTTTGTCCGTTCGCTGTTTTGTCCGTTCGCGGTTTTGTCCGTCGCGGTTTTGTCCGTCGCGGTTTTGTCCGTCGCGGTTTTGCCCTAGAACCCTTCCCTCGTCCTTTATGACGAGGTCCGGTTTGAACCGCCCTTCTGACACAGTGAAGCACTGCTCTCTGGCAACCAGGCAACCCCTATCCTTAGCCAGACTCTCTATGGCTAGACAAATCTCGTTTTGCCTATGTATCCTGCGACGTTTTACAGAGATACATTGGCCCAAGACGTGTCCAAGTGTTTCTGGAGTATTGTGGCACCGACTTCAAACTACCGATTGGTTGTTCTTTGCACGTGCAAGCACGACATTGACGCCCATGATGTTTGTCCTGAGCTTCAGCGCGACGATGAAACGGCTTTCACTCATCAGACGGGGATCGTAGAGCCACTGGTTACTCCACGGATTTCCCGCGAAGTACCTTACTCCGTGTCCTTGCGAGACTAGTTTCTCCCACTCTTGCGTCTCGTTGTCCTTGATTTGCCGGGCGCGCTTATCTACATCATGCAGCGTGCATGTCCAGCTCATGCGAAGGCTTATGGCTGCTTGAACCAGCTTTGCTTCCGCTTTTGTCGCCTCGAGAACCGACTTTTCAGCAGTTTTAAGCCAATTTTGAGGTTAGACAATCGCAGTTGGGATGCCATCCTAGGAAGCCCGAGGCCGCCATCACGCTTGGGAGCGTACAGCAGATGGTCTGTTGTGGAGTGGTGGAGATGCAGCATTCCCTTGATTACTCGGCGAATGTCACGGTCCAGCTTAACCAATGTGGTTTTCGCTGGCAGCCCATGGCCCACTGTTAGGTGAATTTAGGTATCACATACTCGGTGAGTAGTGACACCTTTTGAGTTGGCTTTAAAGCCAGCTGCCCAACCCAATCGGCAGGCCTGACCAGGGCGTCAGTCCCCCGGCTGACCATGCCGTTCTGGAGCGTGAAGTCGAGCCCGAGGTATCGCAGAGGGTCCCGCATGCGGGATTGCCACCGGACCGACCGTAAACCCGGTTGTCGGCCACCCACCCCTTCCCGAGCTTGGCCAGCCGGATCGACTGACATTTACCTGGGCTGAGACTCATACCTAGATGTTTTACGTACTCATTCACCTTATCTACCAGCAGCTGCAACCCGGCAGCTGTTTCACTGAGCAGGACTATGTCATCAGCGAAGGCCAGAACCGAGATTCTGGTGTCTCCGATGAGCAATGAGCACGCCTTCCCCTTCAGCCAGCGATCGTATCAGGGGATCGAGGACAATATTAAATAGCAACGGGGAGAGGGGGTCGCCCTGCTTAACCCCGCGTCGCACATCAATAGCCTCGCCAACGCCTCCCAACACCGTGGTGGCCCCTGAGTACATGTCGTGGATCAGGTTAATGACGTGTTCATCAACTCCCTGCTGCGCGAGAGTCAGACTTATCGACTGATGAGGCACCTTTGCTGATATCCAAGAGACAACCCGCTACACACCCGTGCTTTTTGGCCCACTGCATGACACCTTCTAGCAAAAAGGTGTTCTCTGCGCAGCCTATCACAGGCATAAAGCCTTTCTGGTGATGGGAGATAGACACGACACGTCGTAGTCGCTCGTCCAGCAAGCCAGAAAACAGCCTCCCATGGAGATTGTTGATGGTGATGGGGCGCCAATTGCTAGCTACACTGCTATCCTTGCCAGTCTTCGGGATCACCGTCGTCCTGTTCCGCTTCCAAGATTCCGAGTATATGCCGGTCGCGAGAACGAGGTTGATCAGCTTAGTCCCTACAGTCGCCGAACCCCTGTTGCGTAAGTCGCACTTTCGCATCCCATCGGGACCCGGCGCTGACTTAACTTTGAGCTTCTTCACACGACGTGAGAAGACTGATGGTAAGAAAGGCGTGAGAAACGCTTCTGAGGGGATGGTCAACCCACGCGGCATGGACAGTGTGCAGGTGCCCGTAGTGCCCCATAAGGTGTCATAGAGTTCTTAGCTGGGTGCTCTGGGTCAGTTGCGTTTTCGAAGGGAGCCGGCTGCGGGGCCCCGCGGAGAGCCATTTCGGCTAGTTTCGCCGGACATTTCGGGAACATTTCCTGACAGTAGGCGAATTTGATCCGCTTTCGTCGGGAACTATTTTTCTTGCCTCCCTTTTCCTTTCTCTGTCTACTGTTAGTTGGTACGCGAGGGGTACAGTCCATTAGCATGGCCGCGCACACATTCACCTTGGTGGTCAGCTCACCGTGCGTGAGGGTCGAGTCTCTACACGCCGTGAGTGCCTCGTTTAACAGAGTGACGAGGGCGACTTCTGCGTCACTGGGCTTGTACGCTTTGGACCACTGCAATTGCAGGGCCGACTCACAAATACTGTTCCGCCACACGATGTGTTTTGGTTCAGCGGTGTGGTCCTTAGGGGGATCAGGCACCGGACTCAGGCCAGGCAGATGCTCGACAGCGTCGGCGTCCTCAGAGTCCGAGGATTCTGGTATAGGCCTAGTCCCGGGCTTCCGCTCCCGGAGGATTGGAGAGTCCAAGAAAGAGTCGGCGCAGGTGGTTGTGATCCTATCGTGAGGTCCGCTTCGGGGTGGCGGGTCCGGCCCGCTTCCCTCCGCGACAGCACAGCTAGGCGCGGGTCTGGGCGCAGGGTGGTTGGCGCAGCTGTTGTCCCGAGATTTTGCTCTGGGCAGCTGGCTTTCTTCCAAACGTTGACCATCCTTTTGCTTCGCTGTGGTTTTCACTTCCACCTGAGGCACTGGGCTACTGGCGCTGCCTGGTTGGCTTGCCGCAGTTTGGAGACCAGGTTCTAGCGTAGTTTCCGTCACGTATACAGGACTTTGATCCGCCCGGCTCGAGTCGGAAGACTTCTCCAACGCTATTTTCTTTTTGAGCTCATACCTATTTGAAGACACCTGCTTATTTGTTTTGCCCGGCATGTGCTTGGCTATGAGCTCGTTTATGTAGTACTCCCCGTCATATTTGTGTTCCATGTCTGCGAGGGTCGCAAGTTCCTCCCGCGATCATTTCGAAGGAAGGGTCCGCTTGGGCCGGGTGGCCCTTGCAGCTCGAGCCCCCAGTAATCCTGTATTTACTAAGTCCCGGTGGAAGCGGTTCATGTGGAGTCCAAGCCCGTTGGCTTTGAGGAATACTCTCTCGCAACCTGGGGCGGTACATATATAAGTTTTCTGAGGCGACGGCTCGACCGGCCGCGGGCGGGGTGGGATGGGGACACTCCGGCCTTTCACCGCCACGGCGCGCACTACGCGTGGAGCAGCGTCTGAGCCAACTTATCCCGCATATTGCATCGCACAGTGTGGTTACCCGATGATCGCTCTGTCTCGGTCCTGTACATTTGGCAAAATCCGCACACCCACTGTACCTCAACCCCAGTATGTCTGCGTAGATGGCTCTCCGCGTTGGTGGCCTCCATCAGAGTGGCCTCACATACGAGGCATCGTAAGGGGTAGGCGCGTATTTCTCGTAGACATAGTAAGCAAATTCGGGTTCGACCGGTGTTCTGGTCTTGGGTGTTTGCGGTCGATTCGCTTGAGCTCCTCGCCGCTTTGTCATGGTTCGGTATCTCGCTGCGACCGGAGTCTTGGCGGTAGTCACATTCGGTGATCTCGCCGTGGCTGAGGCCGTGGCGGTGTCTGCGTTCGATGCCAAGCAAGCTTGGCGTTCAGACCAAGATGTTCGGGATGGTAGTGTCGGGACTATTGCACTGGCCTCACAGTTGGTCCGTGAAACTCGGTGTTGTTTAAATGAATCCATAGTTTCATTGTCCCCGCCGTCAGACAGTTGCCCGTTGGCAGGATGTGGGAGGGGGTTACAAGCTTTTACCTCCCAGTCTAGCCGTATCGCTCAGGGGGGGGGGACTAATATTAGACCAGGTTGCCCCTGGTGCCCGGAATCCATCGTTCACTACGGAACACCCTTCCGCATTTGACATCCCTTTGGCACGATAGTTTGCACCGTAGGATTGGGGGTTTGGTAGGTTTACTCCTGTGTCAACGCACCCTCAACTATTCGCTCACCAGACGCACGTCGAGCCTCCTGGATGACGGCCCCGCGCATTATTTCGGATCACCAACTCTGGTTGGACATATAGTCACGGAACCGTCCGAGATCCCTCACGGATTTAAGGCTGGCACGCGCTAGTGTGTCCGCTTTCGCTTTCACAACTAACATGCTGTAGATGTTTCACAGCTCGGCCGCATGTCGAGGCATTTGGCCACCTTAAGAGAAAATTTTATTCAGCTAAATTTAATAGAATTTTTTTGTCTTATGTATTATGTTTATCTGTTTTTTACTACAGGAAATTAATATTTTATACAACGGTTATGTCTGAGTAGACTGAAAAAAATGTAAAAAATTCACCCAAAATAGTTTCGAACCAACGACAGCTACATTAGTAGGCTACGACGTTTACCACTACACCACGCCGGTTGCTGTCTAAGTCTTTTCTGTAAACAAACCAACTCAATGGAACATTCTATCTGCACACATCACTGAGACTTGCTGACTTCAAAATACATGTTTCACGTTAATATCCTTATGACCGCTGGCATACTAAATAAAATTTAAGATTTCATCGATTCGTGACTTGCTATCCATTGGTCGCCCCATTAACGAATTATGGATGATACCAAAATCAGAAATAAGCAAACACATTATCCAAAAAAATAAAATAAACTTTTCTTGAGCATGTAGGCAATAAATCTGGAAGGCCATAAACGTGAATAAAATGATAGCCAAGAGGGTAGATTATTAAAGAGATTAGAAATTCTTCTTATGCTTAAATTGACTTTTTATGACACCTAACTGTTCTAGGTTATTGTTTTAATAATTTGTACAGGTGAATTGAGTTTTTTTAAATTAATCTACTTGCTTCAGTATAGGTAAGATTGGCTTAGACGTTCTTCGAGAATATTCGCTTTTGCAATAATTCCAGAGATAAATGTGCACGAAATGGTTATTTATTAGGAGTGAACTTAAGAGAAGATTCTTTTTTATTGCTCAGTGCGTTCGGATATGCTCTATGGTTTATATAAAGAAAAATGTTTTCAGCAAAATTTAATAGAAATTGTTTTTTTGTCTTATGTATTAAGGTTATATGTTTTTTACTATAGAAAATGCATGTTGTATACAACGGTTATATTGGAGTAAAATAAAAAAAAAATTTACCCAATATAGTTTTCGTATCATCGACAGTACCGTTAGTAGACTACGACGTTAATCACTACACCACTCCGTTTGCTGTGTAAGCCTTTTCTATAAACAAACCAACATACCTGGAACTTTCTATCTGCACACATCACTGAGGCTTGCTGGCTTCAGAATACATCCTTATGACCGCTTGAATATTAAATAAGAATTAAGATATCAACGACTCGTGACTTGCTATCCTTTGGTCAGTCCATTTACGGATTTATGGATGATACGAAAAGCAGAAATAAGTATAGAAATTATCAAAAAAAATAAAATAAACGATTCTTTAGAGTGTATGCAATAAATCTGAGATGCTATTAATCTGAAAAGCTATAAATCTGAAAGGCCATAAATCTGAGTAAAATTTTAGCCTAGGGGGAAGATTATTAAAGAGATTAGAAATCCTTCTTAAAGTTAAATTCACTTTTTAGGACATCTAACTTTTGTAGGTTATTAATTTCATAATTTCTACAGGTGATTTGATTTTTTTTTAAAAATTAATCTACTTGCTGCAACGTAAGTAAGATTTGCTTATACGTTCTTTGAAAATATTCGCTTTTGTAATTATTCCACAGATAGATATGCTCGAAATGGTTAATTATTAGGAGTGAATTTAAGAAAAGATTCATTTTATAGCTCAGTGCTTTCGGATAAGTTTTATGGTGTATATATAGAAAATTTTATTCAGCTAAATTTAATAGAAATAGTTTTTTTGTCTTATGTATTAAGTTTATCTGATTTTTACTACAGAAAATGCATGTTCTATACAAATGTTATGTTGGAGTAGAATAAAAAAAAAAATCACCCAATATTGATTTGACCCAGCGACCGCACCGTAAGTAGGCTACGACTTTAACTACTACACCACGCTGCTGGCTGTGTAAGTTTTTTCTGTAAACAAACCAACAACCAACCTACATGGTACTTCCTATCTGCACACATGATCGAGGCTTGGCTTTAAAATACATGTTTCACGTTAATATCCTTTCGACCGCTTGCATATCAAATAAAAATTAAGATTTCAACGACTCGTGACTTGCCTATCCTTAGGTCGGGCCCATTTACGGATTTATGGATGATATGAAAAGCAGAAATAAGTAGAGAAATTATCCAAAAAAGATGAAATTAAACGTTTCTTTAGCATATGCGCAATAAATCTGAATAAAATGTTAAACCCTGTCTACTCTTTACTATGCCTTAAATCAATCCTGAATGTTACTTTCCAATTATTAATATTAGATTTAATAATATGATGTTAGAAACGGATTCAACTATAACTTGCATTGGTTGAAATATCCGGCCAATCAGACACTTAAGTGGGCGGAGCTAAGGCACAGATTTGCCATGTATGTTTGACTACTTGACATTATGAAACTAAACGTCTCAAATATAGAAGGATCTTGATTTAACATCCACCAATAGGATGCCGTCATGGGAGGAGTTGAGAGAAACTATGCAGGTTCCTGTGATGGACTGATTGTGCTGTGATACCAAACCGTGCAATAATGGATAATGGGGAGATAGACTCAGACGCTCGCGGCCACAAATAAAGTCAAGGTGTGTACATGTGACATCTATAACCTCAAACACATGGGCAAAAACCAGCATAAATAATTTCTTAATTATTACCATGCATTCAAATCAAAAACACTGACTCTACATTTACTGTTTTAAAAACTGAACATTGCATATTGCAAGTGAGCAAAACATTTATTTGAAATAACTGCTTGAAACTGAACATCAATGAAACAGTATTTCAATATTTAATTAGTGGCAAAACAATAAAATCAAAGATTTTATGAAATTGAATTTTCATATCAAGCATTGACAACCTAAATAAAAAATTTCTAGAAAATAATTGCGGCAGGTCATATTCATGATTTTTACGAGACTTGAAAATTTTCCTGTTAATT
>CM061921.1:169916544-170167837 GCA_031002005.1 Vandiemenella viatica
AGATAGACTCAGACGCTCGCGGCCACAAATAAAGTCAAGGTGTGTACATGTGACATCTATAACCTCAAACACATGGGCAAAACCAGCATAAATAATTTCTTAATTATTTTACCATGCATTCAAATCAAAAAACACTGACTCTACATTTACTGTTTTAAAACTGAACATTGCATATTGCAAGTGGCAAACATTTATTTGAAATAACTGCTGAAACTGAACATCAATGAAACAGTATTTCAATATGTAATTAGTGGCAAAACAATAAAAACAAAGATTTTATGAAATTGAATTTTCATATCAAGCATTGACAACCTAAATAAAAAATTTCTAGAAAATAATTGCGGCAGGTCATATTCATGATTTTTACGAGACTTGAAAATTTTCCTGTTAATTAATTAATTAAATTTTTCGGGAATTAATTATCGTTGAACGACATGTCGATACGTCTTGCCCCAGAGTTGGGCAACATTTTGTAGTGGTTGGTTCGTTATGTGAGATAGGGGGGGTGGGCGGGGCAAGCACTACCTTTTGGTTTATGGAGATTGATATTAATACAAAATAACCTTTCAATACATAACACAGTTCCCAGCACACATATCAAGGAGATAATAGAGATATTATATATTGTCACATCACAGAATTATTTCCATTTCAACAACAGATACTACATTCAAAACGAAGGACTACCAATGGGCTCGCCTGTCTCTGGCATTATGGCAAACATCTTTATGGACCACATAGAGCACCACATATTTACAAACACAAAATACAATATATTCTATTGGTACAGGCATGTTGATGATATTCTTTGTTTAATTGATTAACCAGATCATAAAATCAGCCAGTTCCATAGTGAAATTAACAACATCCACAGCAACATACAGATTACTATTGAAATGGAAACAAATGACATCTGAATTTCCTTGACACAACAATTACTAGGAATGACTTACTCCTCTAATTCAACATATACAGAAAACTTACACACACAGACACAATAAAACACAATACATCCAATCACCCTCAAAACCATAAACAGGCAGCACTCAGGCACATTCTAAACAGGTTAAATACCATACCACTATCCAAGAATGTTTATGAAACAGAATACAACATAATCGCACAAATAGCAAAAAACGATGGGTACACAGATCATCTTATTTCACAGCTCAATACTAAAATCCAAGAAAAAATAAGAGACCACACTCAACATCACACACACCAGCACACTAAACCAAAATAAAAACAATGGTACACATTGAGCTTGTAATGTCCAGCCTCTGCTGTTTTTAATATTTCTTCGACTCGCAATATATTTCGCTCAGCCGTTATTTGTGAGATGGCGGAGTGTGGAATTCCAGCGAGGCGGCAGGTTGACAGCGTTGCTAAATCCTTTGTTTGGTGGACCCAGGTACAGAGGGCGCCCCCGACTAGGAGGGGGATGCGTGGACATGCAGTAGCGAGAGACAGTGGGTTGAGATCCCATGGATTACGCACGTGTGGTATTGGTAGATGCGGACTCCAGAAACGTAGAGGCCGTGTTTTAGTCACGACATCATTTGTCGGGATGTTTTTCCTAATGTGCTTCCACAAGTGAAACCACCTCAGTTGCCAGATGGAGTTAAAGTGTTTCGCCACAGTCAGGAAACATCAAGGTCACCGACAGCCTCCTGCAGTTACGATAAGTAACAATTACATATAAACATTTTACCCAGTACGACCCAAACCTACGAAGTTTCTTGCTCTCCCTACCGGGAACAATTTTGTTGATTGTCTGATAGCTTATTTCGTTTTCTTTTGCTGGCTGAGTCCAATTTTTTGGTGAAAATTTAAACAAACATGTAATTTTTCCAGTGTTTTATTTTATGAATGTAATTTTTCCCTTTTTGTAATTAGAGGGTGTCATTTAAATTTAAGCCAGTTTTGCAATTAAAAACAAATATTAAAAGAACATTTTTAAGAAATAAAATCTTGCATCTCATGCACGTGAAATGTTTTCTTCGGCAGAACGAGCCGAGACATTTCAATGGCGCGCCTCCGTTGGGGCCGAAATAATCAGGCCTGATACGATGTTTTTAAGGATGCTTATTAAAATTGGAGTGAAGTTTATTTTTCAAATTTTTGTGACAAGCAGAAGTATCTAAATTTACGTTTCAGTAAGCTTCCATGTAGGGTTTTGTATATCCCAATAGTGTATAAAACTATTAATTATATTTTTTATGTTAGGAATAATATACGCTAATATTTCTATTGCAGATTTTTTGATGCAGTTTACGTGGTGCAAATTTATTTTGTTAGTGTAGCTGTCGAGGTGTTTTTTTTTTTCTCTTCTCAGAACAGCATGTTGATTATTCTAAAAATGTTGTTGCTGGTTTTTGTCCATCTGTTTTTTTTTATATGTTTAGGCATTTTTGGCTTTACTCAGTGGCATGTGTTTCTAATGGTTTGCCTTTCGCCGTTGTTGGTTTGTGAGTAAATTGTTAAATATCAGTTCCTGTCCTGAGAATAATTTTTGGAAAGCATAATAAGGGGATTTTAACGGCTGACAAATTTTATGGAACTTCGCTCTGGTAAACTAACAAGTGAAATGGATCCAACAAACTCTGCGAATGTTGTTAGTGAGTCCACGTCAGAAGCTGGAATGTGTCCAGCGGTAGCACCACGCTCAAGAAACGGGCGCGGATCAGCAGGACGGGGCAGCTAGCCTATTGTCTCTGGAGGTGCCGTTACCTACTCAAGCGTCAGTTGAGAGGGAAACAACAGGTAGTCGGGATGTCACACAGGAGGAGTCTGGTTCTTTTTTTGACACAAATACAGGACAGCATAATAAATTCTCAAAGTCGGACCGAAACAGATATTAGCAGAAATGAAACAAGACTTTCGCGAGGGAATTGCGTCAGTTACTGAAAGAGTTTCCGGAGTCGAAGCAAGGGTCATTGAGTTAGAAACATTTCGTAATGAATCAGCAGAAAGAATCCGGGAAACACAAGAGTCGGTCTGCGAATTGAGGGCTACAAATGATAAAAAAATGTAAGGAGAATGAGGAAATGATCCAGGTGATGGAGGAAAAATTTAAAGACAAAATTACAAGAAGTAAACCAATCGACGGAGTCTATAAAACAAAGGATTGATGCGGTCGAAGAAGAACAGTCATTAATCTCGCAGAGACAGACGAACGTTCGAAGAGCAGACCAAGGGACAAACTTGCTAATTTGGATACAGACATAAATTACATTAGGAAAAGAATCAGTGATGAGGTACCTAGTAGCGCATCTGGGACGCGGGGCAGAATTGATCACGGATTGCCTGTCGGTTCAATCGACATTCAAATACCGATTTTTCCAATAATAATAACGAGACACATCCTAAACAATTTTTGAAAGATTTGGAAAACTATCTGGAGATCAAGAATATTCCGGACAGATTTCGAATGCGTGTGGTCCAGCAGGCACTGGTAGGTCATGTTCGCATATGGATGCAGGTGTCATTACCGGACGATTGTGAGTACAGCCGTTTCAAATCTGAATTTTTAGAAACCTATTGGGGACCCGACGCACAGGCAGAGTGTAGACAGTGTATTTTTCGGGGGACCTATCCGGAAAATTCTGGCTTGAGTAGAGAAGATTATGCATTTGAGGTAGCCTTGAACGCACGGTTTCTCGAACCACCAATGAGTGATCAGGAAATCTGTGGAGCCATAGCAGGACACTTCAAGCCGTATATTAGAAGGGTTTGACTCCCAGCAATAGAAAAAATTTTACTGAATTCATTCAGACCCTGCGGATGTTAGATACTATCGATTCACAAGGTAACCGTTCTGGACCCGCAAGCCCGCAAGAACACAAAGGAAGCCGGGGTGGCAGACATGAAGTGACAGGTAGACAGAGAGGGGGGGCAGAACGGTTCACACGGTGGAAATTCTAGAAATTCGTTCCAGAGGGGACAACAACACAGGAACGACCGAGGATTCCAAGCTCGCCCGCAGGTCGATGAATGGTCTAAGACCGAACGACAAGAAACGTGGCAAGACAGCAAAATAAATGAACCGCGTGTGCCGACAGCGGGATGCAATGCCCTTTCGCCTCAAGATGGCGAACAAATTGAAGTTAATACGGATTTATGAGATTGCACTGGGGCCTCTCCCAAGACGAATGTCTGCATAATGCAACCGGAAGACATGCATTTTTGGAGAGATGGTTTGAATTCCTTTGAAGAAAATGATTTAGAGCAAGAATTAGATAGGAAGGAAATTGGTAGATGCCCCATGGTTAAGTGTATGGTCAATGGAAGAGATTGCGTATTACTATTCGATAGTGGAAGTGCTATAAGCGCAATATCTGACAATTTTGTGAAACGAAGTATTGATAGCGGTGCCGAAATTAAAATAATACCAGTAAAAAAGAAATCTGGGTTGGTACCTGCTTTCGGTTCCAAGGTTAAAACGGTGACAGAACAAGCGATAATTCGCGTAGATTTTTGTACGGAGGCAATAGAAATGGCTATGGAGATGATAGAAATAACTGCAATAATAGTGCCTGGGCTTACAGTTGATTTGATCATTGGGTCGGACGTGCTAGAAGAAAAGAAGGCATGCATTAGCTGGAAAAATTTCACAGTGACTGGTTTGACGAAAGGGACAATTAAGTGGACTGAGAGCGGTAGAGGCTATAGCTTTAAGCAAATCGAGGTCATGGACGTAAAAACAGTGCCGAAATTGGATCCTATCTTAATGGATATCTGCGTAATTCTCGACGAAAGAAATGAGATACTAAGTGAGTTACGGAAACGCACAACCACAAATAGTGCATTAGATGACCCGCAAAAAGCCAAGTTGAATAAAATGCTAGAGAAAAATGTCTCAGTGTTTTCCTACCGCCCCGGAAGGATTGTTGGAATTAAACACAAATTCCGAATTTTGGACAGACAGCCTTTCAAATCACACAGTTATCCGATTCCTATGAATCATAGAGAAGCCGCGATGAAAGCACTGGAAATAATGCAACGGGAAGGCATAATTTCTAGGGCGCCATCACCATATGTTAACCCAATAACTGTTGTCGCTAAACGGGATGGGACAGCACGCATCTGTCTCGATGCAAGGAATTTGAATAAACGAATAGAAGGTGATGCTGAACGCCCAGAGTTGGTTACAGAACTAATAGGCCGATTCCATGGAAAAAGGTGGCTATCTACAGGTAGATGTGACGTCCGGGTTCAACCAGATAGAACTCCACGAAGAGTGTAGACCGCTTACTGCTTTTTTATTCGGGGGGCAAGCAATACATATTCAATAGAGTACCATTTGGAATACGGGACTCGTCGTGTGCTTTTATTAGAGCAATGAATGAAATATTGCCTGTCGAAGTAAAAGAATTCTGTGCCATTTATGTCGATGATATATTGGTTTTTTCAAATACTTTTGAGGAGCATCTCTCCCACCTTGAAACGCTATTCAAAGTCCTGGCAAGTAAAGGAGTCACACTCCGACCCGACAAAGCAAATTTGTGTACGCGGGAGGTGATTTTTCTGGGTTTTAAAATAACGCCAGATGGGATTGAACCCTCACCCTGCGAAAGTTGAAGAAATTCTGTCTTTTCAGACACCCACTAGCATCAGACAAGTAAGACAATTTTTAGGAATATGTGGATACTTTAAAAATGGGATTACAAATTTTGCTCACCTCAATCAACCTTTGTACCACCTCCTACGAAAGGGGACACGATGGAAATGGGGAAGTGAACAGCAAGAAGCATTTGAGACGATAAAGTGCATTTTTCGAGACAAAGTGTCCCTTGCCCACCCTAACTTCAGCAAACCATTCTTTTTAAATTGTGATGCCAGTGCAAAGGGTCTAGGGGCAGTTTTGCAGCAGCAGGCGGACGACGGAAGTTTGCAGATAGTGGCGACAGCCAGCCGATGTTTGCGGGGTCCGGAGCTAAATTACCATACGACAGAGATCGAGATGCTTGCTCTGGTATTTGGAGTGACCAAGTTCAGGCCATACTTGGTTGGAAATAAAACATTTCTTAGAACAGACCACCAGGCACTAACTTTCCTGGAAAAGGCAAAACTCACGTCGAATCGAGTCTCTCGTTGGGCTCTACAACTACAAGAATATGACATTGAGGTGTCATACTGCTCAGGCGCAGACAACAAAATGGCCGACTGGCTGAGTCGATATCCGAAAGATGTTGCCTCGTCGTTCGGACATACAAACAGGGCGCGTGAAGTGATTATTGCAACTGCGAAAAAAATTGCTGGAGTAGTTCCGAAAGATTTCTACCTCCAGCTAATTCGCGAGCAAGAACGTGACGAAAATATCAAGAAAATAAGAGAGAATCTCCTCTATGGGAAACATGGAGATGACTTACGTGTATGTAACACTGCTATGATGTGCAAGATATACAGGGATGTGTGTTTCCGCAGGAATAACAATACGGACTGCTGGCTTGCATGGCTTCCGCCTTCCATGCTTGATAGTGTCATTACCATGTATCATGAACATTATGGGCATCAAGGCACAGAGAAAACTTATAGGATGTTAAGAGAAGAATGGTACGCGACAGCAATAAAATCATCGGCAGTGAAGATCATTCGAGCATGTGATTTGTGTCAACGGACAAAGCATTCTAGCACGAACTATGCTGGTGAATTACACCCGATAACACCAGAAGCACCCAATAAGTTGGTCTGCATTGATTTTTTTGGTCCATTGCCCAGAGGGCAGTTTGGGAGGCAGTATGTCCTGGTGGTAGTAGATGCGTTTACGAAACTGGTGCGCCTCTACGCCACTAATAATACCACTACAACACAGTGCCTACGGATTATTCTTTGTAAATACGTACCAGAGTGTGGAAAGCCAGAACGATTGTTGAGCGATCATGCAACGATTTTTACGAGTAAAAAATGGGCAGATGCTTTGTCCCAACAGGGGATAAAACCTATTTTCTGTTCAATTAGGAACCCACAGAGCAATATCGTTGAGAGATATAATCGCCAGTTGGGAGCATATTTTCGCGCTTTGGTCGGGGAGAACCACAACTCGTGGGTGAAATACTTAAGCCAGATACAAGATTATTTCAATTTCACCATACACTGCAGCACCGGCTACCGACCAGTAGAACTCCATTTTGGTGCGAAAGTGACCTCACTTGTTGACCAGCTGGTCGGACGCCCAAATCCGTTAGTTCATGTTGAACCGCAGTTAAAGCTGGCTCATGCCAAAGAATTCCTGCTAGAAAAAGCAAAGCGACGACGGGAGAGGAAGGTTAACAGCAAGTTTCACAAATTTAAAGTTGACGATATGGTACTGATGCGCACAGCCCCGCAATCGGATGCGCTGCGAAAAAAAATCGCTAAGTTTTTTCATATTTACAAAGGTCCATATCGCGTGAAGAGTGTGGTAGGTCCCAACGCCTATTTACTTACAGATGACATTGCAGAGGTCGGGGTGTACAACGCTCGGAGCTTAAGGAAATACTATACTTGTTTAAAATTTTTTTTTGGTGGAAGTATTTTGATAGGATTCTTTTATTGTTTCTACAACACACAAATAGATTTTTTTTTTGAGTTGTTGATTGTGCGTCGTTGATCCTTCGTTTAAGTGGTTGTTTGGCAAAACTAATTTTTCTTCAATTCCATGAAAATTTGAACTGTTACAGGGTCACTTGAATATTCTTTTATTTAAGATTTCATTGTAGTATGGTCTGATGGTTTTCGTGTAAATGGGAATAGTTTTTGCAGAAACATTTCGTTTTATGTCAATGGTGGGAATAACTGTAAAATCATATGTTTTCTCGCATGAGATGAAGATTTTATTTGTTTTGTCTGTAAAAATAATAATAATTTTTGATCATCATTCTCTAGTACGGGTGTAAATTTAGATAGCACACTCTAAGGGTTTGCGAGAATTTTTTTGTTAATTTTACTTTTTTTTAGAAAATTTAATAATAATAATTGTATGTTGTAATAGATTAGTTTATAGACTCAGCCAGAGGTTAGTTTTTATATAAAAAATGTATGGTGTGAGATGTAAGATCATTAGGTTAAGCAAAAGATTTGTTTTTTTTAAAAAATTGTTAGATAAGAACATGGACTCAGCCAAATATCAGTTGAGAATATAATTAAGTAGAAGTGAAACAGTGCTTCGGACCCATCACCATTCATTTCAGAATACGGGCATATTCACACTGGTTTTCGAGTGGCAGTTGGGCAGTAACAGTTGTGTGTTTGTGTAAAAGTTTTTGAAAGAAATGAGAACTGAAGTGAAAATTATGGGACATCAAACCACGGACATTCAGTTTTTCTTCGTCAAAAAAAGACTTCAGCCAGTGGTTTGGGGCTATGTAATGTCCAGCCTCTGCTGTTTTTAATATTTCGTCGCCTCGCAATATATTTCGCTCAGCCGTTATTTGTGAGATGGCGGAGTGTGGAATTCCAGCGAGGCGGCAGGTTGACAGCGTTGCTAAATCCTTTGTTTGGTGGACCCAGGTACAGAGGGCGCCCCCGACTAGGAGGGGGATGCGTGGACATGCAGTAGCGAGAGACAGTGGGTTGAGATCCCATGGATTACGCACGTGTGTATTGGTAGATGCGGACTCCAGAAACGTAGAGGCCGTGTTTTAGTCACGACATCATTTGTCGGGCTGTTTTTCCTAATGTGCTTCCACAAGTGAAACCACCTCAGTTGCCAGATGGAGTTAAAAGTGTTTCGCCACAGTCAAGGAAACATCAAGGTCACCGACAGCCTCCTGCAGTTACGATAAGTAACAATTACATATAAACATTTTACCCAGTACGCCAAAACCTACGAAGTTTCTTGCTCTCCCTAGCCGGGAACAATTTTGTTGATTGTCTGATAGCTTATTTTCGTTTTCTTTTGCTGGCTGAGTCCAATTTTTTGGTGAAAATTTAAACAAACATGTAATTTTTCCAGTGTTTTATTTTATGAATGTAATTTTTCCCTTTTTGTAATTAGAGGGTGTCATTTAAATTTAAGCCAGATTTTTGCAATTAAAAACAAATATTAAAAGAATATTTTTTAAGAAATAAAATCTTGCATCTCATGCACGTAAATGTTTTCTCGGCAGAACGAGCCGAGACATTTCAAGCTACATCAGCAAACACACTCATAGAATAAGTAACATATTAAAAAAAAAACCAAGGGTTAAAAATTGCATTTCAGACAAAAAACACAGCACAGAAACACCTAAACAACCATAATGAAATAGATAAGTACCAGCAATCAGGTATATATGAAATGATTTGCCAACAATGTCTAGCGAAATACATAGGACAGACAACCAGGAACTTTACTACAAGATACAAAGAACATATCAGAACCATTTCATGTACAAATCACTCAAAATTTACAGAATTTTTGTTAGATCACAACCACCAACCCACCACGATACAAACACACATGAAAATACTGAAAATAAATAATCACAAGAAACACCTATTTACAGTACAGGAAAGTTACCATATTCACAAAGCCATTGCATCAAAGCAAACTGTACTTAATGAATTCACTCATTTAACTAATGAGACATTGTTTAAAACATTGAAGAATAACCAAGACACAGGAATATAAAGCACATAAAAAGTAAAATTGCCTAACAGTAGACAGCACCGAGGGTGGTGGGTGAGCTTTCGGGAGGACATGGGATTGAATACACGTGATGCCATCTTGATTTCGGTTTTCCATGGTTTCCTGAAATCACTACAAAAAAATAAGTAAAAAAATAAAAAGCCTGTTATGCTGGAAATACTAGAATTTTGGATGGTCGTTGATATTTCTCATGTGTAACGATAGCAATATGCCAGTAATAATACACGGTGGACGGAGAAGTTAACGATAGCCACAACAAATTAAAAATTCATTCACAGACAAAGGTATGGAAAATAACCACTTTCGAGTTCTGGAACATGACACATACTTTAACTTTATGAAGTTTCTAGACGAGAAAGAGCTCAACAGCAACTCTTCACTCAATATCCACTTATTGCCTCACACGTTTTGAAATTCCATGCCAAAGCATGTATACCTTTAATCGTTCTACTGTTTATCAGATGGGCCATTTTTTATATGGGTGGCATAAATTCTCAGCCTAAAATTACTGCGAATAGGAGCTTAATGACATAGACGTACAGCTAGCACGAGGTATGGGCAGTGTAGGTAAAACAGGAGTGGTAACTGTAAAGAATATACAGCAAACCGCGGGAACACCTGATGAGGAGGTGTACACACCTTTTCTATAGTTTCATAAAACTGTTTGTAAAGTAGTAAATCCCGAGACATGCAGAGGGGGACACTACAATTTTTAGGACCTTGACCGAATACCGGAATTTCAAAGCAGGTGAAAGCGGTTATGTGCGCCGGTATACCGACCTAGAAACAATATTTACGCGTCCGTTGTGAGAAAGTTGGGTCACATTTGTCTTTCAGAAACTGCTATTAACAATTGCACATGAAATAATCAGGTGAGTGTGATGAGCACTGTGATGTATTGTAAAGACATACTGTCCTCTGCACATCATGTAGCACCTCAGTCTGGACGTGGTGGGTGGAAATTTTTTTCACCAGTCACTTGTATCTATGTGGTAACGTATGCAATTTTGGTATATGCAGCATGTTCCTATGTGGTTATGTGTCTAATTATGGTGATAGGAGTCTACTCGATCTCGAGATTTCACCATCAGTAACCACCTATTTATTGAATGTAGATGTAATTAGTTGGGTGTAATGAGCATTGAGGTATGTCGAAAAGACTTGTCAAACTTCGTACATGCTGCAACTATGCAGTCTGGACGTAGGGTGTTCAGCCCCTTTCCTCGAGTTACGTGTATGTGAGTAGTAATTTATGGAACTGTGTATATGTGTGTCTTACTATGTGGTTGTGGGTCTATCACGATAGGATTATACTCGACTTTGAGATTTCACAATAACTGGCTACCTATGTGTAGATGATACATGTAATCAATTGGGTGAGATAAATAATCCGTATGGTGTAAGTACTAAGATGAATGGCGAAAACATGTCATCCTTTGCACACACTCTAACACGTCTGTCTGATGATTTTGGGGCCAATCATAGAGGATCTGTCCCACATTTTGGTTGCCATGATTGGGCTAGTTGTTGTGTCGAGATCGCTGTAGGCATGTAAATGTGCGTGTGTATGTGCGTCTCTCTGTGTATGTATGCGTAAATACTCGTATAATGATACCTTCCTTTAATTTGTTTATCCGGGTGTATGATGTGCTGATCCCACACTTAGGTTTGTGTGTAATGACGTATGGATTTGTGGGTGAGATCAGGAGTTATGATATCCATCTGATGACCAAGTGTCTATTGCTTCTTATGGTACCTGGGGCACATGTTACTGATGATTTTTGGCTAGTCATGAGCCATGGGGGTTCTGCCCCACTTGTTCGTTGTCATAACTAGGATGGTTGTTGAGTCGAGCTCACTGTAGGCATGGAAATGTGCGTCTGTGTGTGCGTCTCTCTCTGTGTCTCTATGTGTAAATATGGTGATACATTACTTAAACTCGTCTGTCTGGATGTATGATTTGGTGTTCTTCCAGTTATATTTTTTTGTGCTTGTGTGTGGAGAGGTATGAATTTGTGGGTGAGACCTAGTATGAATATGACGGGTTATGGTATCTGCTGATAGTCACGTGTCTATTGCAACTCATTGTACCTGAGGCACTGTTAATGAATGGCAGAAAGGGTTGCGGTGTGGGAGAGACGTGGTGGTGATCAATGTGTTGATGGTACATTTAATCAGTTAGGTGTGATGAACACTATTTATGGGATAAACACTGAGGTGTGTGGTGAAAGCATACGATCTTTTGCACTCCCTCTTTCTCGTCAGGCTGATGATATGTAAGGAGAGTTCTTAGTCAGTCTTGAGGCAAGAGAATACCGCACCACTTTTTCTTTCCATGATTGAAGCCGGCATTTGTGCTGAACTCGCTGTAGACCTGGACATGTGTATCTGCGTCTCTCTTTGTGCATGTAAGTGTAAGTATGATGATACTTGACTTTAACTCGTCTGTCTGATGATTTTTGTAACAAGAGTTCTGTCCAGTTGATCAGTGGTAACGACAATTCTGTCCCACTTCATCGTTTCCATGATGCTTGCTGTTGTTTCTGTCGAACTCGCTGTATGGTTTGTGTATGTGTGTGTGTGTGTGTGTGTGTGTGTACGCCTCTCTCTGGGTATATATGTGTAAATATGGTCAGAGCTTTCTTTAACTCGTTTGTCTAGATATAGGATGTGCTGTACATTTCCTCTACTAATGTGTGTGTGTGTATGTTTCTTCTTCCAATGTGGGAGTTCTCTCTTGTTGCCGGTTGTTGGTTCGAGCTCACTGTAGGCACGGAAATGTGTATGTGATTCCTCTGTAGCTTTGAGTCTAAAATATAAGGTTATAGATTTATACTCACCATGACAGTCGAGTGAGATGGTCACCGCGGTTGTCGCACTGTCTCGTCGCTCCCGCGATTAATACCGTTTTCGTGTGGAATATCATATCGATACGGATATCCGAAAGGACATATCGACTATTAAAGTACACATAGCACAGCGTGTGCAGTGGTGTGAAGTTCCATACAAACAGTGAATAAATAGCGCTCGTTTTATTGGTCACGTAAGCATACGGCTTGTGCTCATCGAACAGTTGTGCTTCGGACTCCGCAATACTGCCGCGTCATCGGTTCGCCACTGGGCCGCGTCACGGCGTTCGGTCCGCGTCACCGCGTGCACGCCGCATCACGCTGTGCTGTGGTAAGACCGACGCGTCGCGCTGCTCTGTGGTAAGCAGGCTGCCACGCCGCACAGCTGACAGCTGACTGAAAGCCGAGCAAGCAGTTCATCGCGTCGCAGACAAATGAGTATGGCCTCCGCAGTGACAGAAAGTGCTTCCCAGCGGGAAGCCATCGATATTGCATAATGGCACGAAGTGATTGTTTCTCTCCTCAACGAGAACATTCGTCTAAAATTAAGTGATCAGAAGCTAAGAGAAATGAAGGATAAGTTGGTAACCTTTGCCATATCGGTAGCACGCATTGAGAAGAGGAACTTCGGAAGGAAAACTCCAGACTAAGTAAAGAAATTGATGAGCTAAGGAAGCAAAAGCACTCGGCTTCCACCCCAATATATGCGACAGAGGCTGTGGAAAAAGCTACTCCAATACTTAAAGCGAAACTGGGTCCCTCAACAACAAGTGCAGTATTCGTCTCCTCGAAGGCAGGAGAAAGTCCAAAGTCAGTTGCTGAGAAACTGACTAGAATTTTGAAACCCGCGAAGGAGAAGATTAGAATTCTCAAATTACGGAACACCAAGAATGCAGTGATTGTGGAGACGCAATCGCAAGATGTGAAGAAGATAATGAGCAACAAGTAATTGAATGAGGAACTTAAGTGTGAGCTGGCCCGTAAGAGAAGGCCCTTGGTCATCTTGTATGATCTTTTTAAGTCCATAGAAACAGAAGAGAACGCAGGAAGGATCTATGAACTAAACTTTGAAGAAAAAATGGGTAGAAAAGAATACCTGAGTGGATTCACTCTTAAATTTAGGATTGGCCCACGAGATAAAGCTTCAGTTCACCAAGTAGTCGAGGTCAGTCCATCAGTGAGAAGACTTCTCGTAGAGCAGCGAAGAGTTAACATTGAGTTTTGTGCAATTTTGGAAAAAGATTACACAGTCGTCACGAAGTACATAAAATGTGAAGATCTAGGCCACCATAGCAAGCATTGTCCAAAAGAAAAAATTACCTTCGCCCATTGCGGCAAAGATGAGAATAAAAAAGATCAAGGTCCTAATTTGTCGCAAGACAAGCTGTGCATTCCCTGACAAAAACGAGGGAAATCTTGCAGAAAGAGAGGAAAAGATTGCCCAACCTACCAATTGCTGCTACAACGGCTCATTAACAAATTCGACTATTTCTTGTAAGCGCCCCCTGATAGAAGTGGAATCAACCCTAGAAGAGCAATTAACTAATATCATCAAGAAGTTAATCGTGGAAACAATTTGTAAGGCATGCATCAGCGTCAAGAAAAAGAAGGTGAATCCACCGTCTAGAAGAAGAAGGAATGCAATACGAGCAGCAAATTACAGAGAGAAACTGGCGCAGAGAGCTAACAAAGTGTTCGTGAATATGGGCACGCAGACCGAGGACACAGCTATGCAAATAACAGAGGTTACATCAACTACGACTAAAACTTCACAAAAACCGCAATCGAAACGGTGTGGTATTGGTTATCTCAGGAAGACTGAAGACCCTTATGACTCACAGGTAACACTAAGCACTGGAAGCATTACGCACGAACAAGTAAAAGTGAAAACCAGTGAACTCAAGTATCTACCGATACACCCGGACCAAATATACGCGGATTTTGAAAACAACCTGCAACTTACTAAACTTGAGAAAGTTCAAACATTGGTAAACTTTGAGAGGAGAGGCGAAATCTTCGATCCCGACATCTTGTACAGGCAGTGTGTACAGACTTATGGCAGGACTATACTAGACACGAAACTACCTTGGCCCCAATGTAATGTCTACACGAGGCATCCCTGAGTCACTCACGAAGCTAAGGACCGCGCAACTCAATGCCAAGAGAAGTATCATTGTCCTGCATGAAGTAAGGAAATTGGTGGAGGAGTTAGGCTTCGATATTGTCTGCCTCCAGGAACTACACTCACAACAAGGCAAAATACCGTACATGCCGGCAACGTCGCAGATAATCACAACTGGACCGAGACCCATGTCAGCCATAATAGTGTTCAACAAACACACTGTAGTGACTAAACTAGCGCAGTTTTGTTATGAACACCCTACAAACTGGGTCAATTTTGTGATATTAAACATGTACTTCCAACATCGAGATGAAATTGAACCCTATTTAAATAAAATAAGGGAGATACATTTAGCTCAATCTGATCAACCAATGGTAATAACATCTGACGTAAACGCAAAGTCGGCCCTGTGGCACAGTCGTCGAACTGATACTAGGGGTGAACTGCTGGTTGATCTTATAAATGAACTGCATCATTAAGTCCAGAACAAAGAGAGAAATCCATACACCTTCCACAACACAACTGGCGCCTTTACCAACATCGATGTACCTCTAACAAATAACGCTGCTGGAAATACGCTGCATGACTGGCGAGGGACGGAAAATCTTACCACTAGTGACCACAACGTTATAGTATTCGAAATTGCAAGGGAGCGGACAACAGCTGATCCGGGAAAACCCTACTTCAAAACGCAGTACAACATAAGACGGGCTTCATGGCAGAGGCAATTCAGGATGTAATGAAAGCTGCCATTTCTCTGAAGAAGCTTGATGGTAAAACTGACAGTTTTTTGGACTGCAGAATTACAAGCACTAAGAGGAAAAGTAAGAAAAGCTAGGAAAGCCTACCAAAGGAGCCGAGTAGCTGAAGAAAGAGACTTTCTTCTTGCCAGATACAGGCAAATGATTGTAGATTACAAGCAAAAAATTCTAAGAACCAGACAGACTAGATGGCAAGCATTTGTGAAAGAAAATCTGAAAATAAATCCATGGGGAATTCCTTACAAATTAGCTGCTCGAAAAATACGACCTCCCACCACGTTATCCTCAATTAGAAGAGAAGACGGTACAGTTACAACTAACTGGAAGGAATCAGTCGACCAGCTGTTGAACAGCCTACTGCCTTCAGGGAGAGTGACATTACGCTGGACGAGGTAATATTAGCAATTAATTCTCTGAGAGTGGGAAAAGCACCAGGACCAGACGGAATCCCGGCTGAAGTGATACAAAAGTTGATCTTGGATGTTGCTCCTATTCTGTGCAGACTATTCAAAGAATGTCTCAGGCAAGGAAGAATACCAAGCATTTGGAAGCGTGGTGAAGTTGTAATACTTAAGAAAGATGCCGATAAATATCCCCTCATGCCGAAATCTTACCGCCCGATCTGCCTACTAAACGTGATGGGGAAGGTACAGGAAAAAGTACTGTGTCGAAAACTTTAGAACATCCATTGGTATGAATCCCAATCAGTATGGTTTCAGGACAAAAACATCGACAGAGGATGCAATAAACCGAGCCATCGAGATAGTCGAAAGATCAGAAAAGAAATATGTGGTGGGAGTCCCTGTTGATATTTCGGGGGCTTTCGACAACTTGTGGTGGCCAGCATTGTTTGCAAGACTTCGGAAATCTGTTGTCCAAAGCGGCTGTACTACAGCCTGAGAGATTACTGCAAGCATAGAACTGTTACCATGAGATGCCCTAACGACAAAATCAAAAGAGAAATAAATAAAGGCTGCCCCCAGGGATCTGTCTGCGGCCCTATGTTTTGGGATTTAGCATTAGAACCATTACTGGAAATTCTTTAACGGACACCTGAATTGCTAGGAATGGTTGCCTTTGCATACGATCTTCTTCTCCTCGTGGAAGGGAAGTCAAGAGCTGAAATCGAAGCGAAAAGTGAGATAGTGCTTAAAATTCTTGTGAAGTGGTGTGACGAAGTGAAATTGAAACTCGCTCTAAATAAGACAAACTATATGGTATTTTCAAAAGAGAAAAAACTTAAACGAAATCCTACTATAAGGGTAGGTAATGCGAAAATACGCCGGAGTCACGTAATTAGATACTTGGGCCTGTGGCTGGATGAGAGTCTTAACTTTCGAGCCCACTTGGAGGAGGGCTGTGGAAGAGCTTTACGAGCTATGAATGCAATCATAAGTATATGTCACAGAAAGTTTTCAAATCTCTGCCCTGGCAATGACAGCATACAATAACGTGATACTTGCATCCATTGTCGGCTACGCTGCGAGCGTTTGGGCCAAGCACCTCACAAAGGTTAAGCCGAGGGAGAAAATCCGGAGGCTACAACGAACGATACTCATCAGTCTTACGGTGCATATCGCACAACTTCAACAGCAGCTCTAGCAGTAGCAGCAGGTGTTCTGCCCCTTTGACCTAGAAGTGAGGAGACGAGGAGCAATGTATTGGCTGAGAAAGAACAGGATGGACAAGATGGTGGAAATAGCTTGAAAAGAAGTATGCACAAAAAGGAATTGTGGAATGTACTGATTGAGGAATGGAAAAATGAGTTGGACACTAGTGAAACAGGTCGTAGAACGTACGACATGTTTCCATCTGTAGCTGAACGAATCAGCATGAAAGGGCTAATCCAATACATAACCGGCCATGGACCATACAGAAGACTCTTAAACAAACGTGGACTTACACCAACTAGTAACTGCGAGTGTGGTGAGGAAATCACACCAGAGCACCAGAGCCTCTTCCTTCTACAAAGGTAATGTATTTATCCCTCAAAAACGTTCTTAAAACTCTCCTTTGGGGCCTTTCGAACCTGTACACGACCCTTTCTTTTTTCTTTGTGCGCTCGACTGTTAATTTTACTTTAGCAATTACAGCTTTATGATCACTTATTACCGTGGTGGTAGAAATGTCCGTAAATAATTCAGGCCTATTTGTAACGAGAATATCTAAAATGTTTACGTTTTCGTTGTCGCACCGCGTTGGTTCAGTGACGAGCTGCTCAAGATTAAGATCTGAGAAAAGGTCGAGAATAATCTCACAGGATATTTTATCCCTGCCACCAGTAACATGGGAGTAATTACTCCAGTCAATATACGGCAAGTTGAAGTCGCCTCCTAGTATTATTCCATGATCCGGAAATTGACGAGCTATATTACTTACGTTATTTCTTAAGGCCTCAGCAACACCTACATCTGCATCTGGTGGACGATAGAAAGACCCTATTACAAGTTTTGTCCTAGCTACTTTAGTCTAATCCATAGGATTTCACAGACCGTATCAATATTTATTTCGTTACACGACAGGTGTTTACGAACAGCTATAAATACACCACCTCCATTAGAATGTAACCTATCCTTACGGAAAACATTCATGCTATGGTTAAAAATTTCTGCTGAACTTATATCCGGTTTTAACCAGCTTTCAGTACCTAATACTATATCAGCTTCTGTGCTACTAATAACGCTTTCAAGCTCAGGCTGCTTATTACAAACACTTCTACAGTTTATAACGAGTACTTTTAACGGTCGAGATTGATTTTCGCTACTCCTAACATATGGTGCCGAATTTAATTGGGCTGCCCGTGACTGTAATCCCAGTTTCGGGTCTTCCTCCCTCAGCCTAAAAAATCCCCCAATGCACTCCACACGGCCCCTGCCACCCGTGTAGCCGATTCACGTGTGTAGTGCACACCTGATCTATCCAAGGGAACCCTACACGATTCGACCCCAGGGCGAAGATCAAGGAATCTGCAGCCATGATTATCGCAGAAACGACGCAGTCTCTGGTTAGACCCTCGACTCGGCTCTGAACCAGAGGTCCACAGTCAGTTCTATCGACAATACTGCAGATGGTTAGCTCAGCCGAAATCTTGCGGTCATCAACCACAGAGCTCACCGTATGAGCAAGCCGCCGGAAGGAAGAGAGGATACCCTCCGACCCAAGGCGGCAAGCATCATTGGTGCCGACATGAGCTACAATCCGCAGCTGGCTACACCTCGTCCGCTCAATGGCATCCGGGATGGCCTGTTCCACATCATGGATCAGACCGCCCGGAATGCACAAAGAATGGACATTGGACTTCATCCCAGACCTGTTCGCCATGTCCCTAAGGGCCTCAATGAAACGCCTAACGTTGGAGCTACCTATCACCAGAATCCCCTTCTGTGATCGCCCACCTAGGGGGCGGGGGGCTGGCAACTCGCTGATTGACGATTGTGGATCTGAATCAGATCCAGACAAAACATCAAACCTATTGGACAGTGGTACAGGCTTGCCCTCCTGGGATTCAGACCTGTACTCCTGCCCCCGCATGCGGCGTCGACGTCCGGAAACCACGCGCCAGACACCATCAGGTGACTGCCGCACAGGCCCGAAGTCTCAGCCTGGACTGCAGGTACGATTTTTGGCAGGGGAGAACCTGTGACAACACCTGCTTCTTCAGGGTCACCCCTTCCACATCTGCTGCAGTCACCTACGGCAGCTTCCAGCCTCGTAACTTTAGTTAGCAAAGCTGCAAGCTGAGCGCGAAGATCAGCCACCTCAACCCGCGTCTGCACACAGCAGTCACAGTCCTACACATATTACTTTTAAAGCAAAAACTACGGAGAGGATAAAAGTTGAAACTAACTGAGTAATCCAAATTAACTGTTCACACTTTACTACCAACCGCTACACGACCTAAAGAGAACCTCCTGAGGAATTGAATTTAGACCAGACGACTGCTCTTAGTAGTTAATAGGACGTACTGATGAACGGTGTTAGCCAACCAATGTACTAAATAAAAACAAATAAGCTCTATATACTTCCCTATAGAAAAAACAAATAAATGGGATCACGATTGGAGCACGCTGTTATAATTCAATTAACGCAAATAAATCAAACGCTACCACAACACTTTAAATTATGTAAACAGATGGCGACACTCGTCGGGACCAACTAGCTACTGCTCAGCGACGACGGAGGATATTCAAAGATAAACTCTACTTACAACACTTTAAAATAAAATACTCAGAAAAGGCGGCACTTGACTCGACGGTTGCTGGACTCAACAAGCACCTCCTCTGCGACGACAGAAGATATTCAAAGATAAAATCTACCTACAACAATTTAAAATAAATACACAGAAAATGCGGCACTTGACTCGACGGTTGCTGGAACTCAACTAGTCCCTCCTCTGCGACGACAGAAGATATTCAAAGATAAAATCTACCTACAACACTTTAAAATAAAATACTCAGAAAAGGCGGCACTTGACTCGACGGTTGCTGGAACTCAACTAGCCCCTCCTCTGCGACGACATAAGATATTCAAGATAAAATCTAACTACAACACTTTAAAATAAAAACTGAAAAGGCGGCACTTGACTCGACGGTTGCTGGACTCAACTAGCACCTCCTCTGCGACGACAGAAGATATTCAAAGATAAAATCTACTACAACACTTTAAAATAAAATACTCAGAAAAGGCGGCACTTGACGGTTGCTGGAACTCAACTAGCCCCTCCTCTGCGACGACAGAAGATATTCAAAGATAAAATCTAACTACAACACTTTAAAATAAAATTCTCAGAAAATGCGGCACTTGACGGTTGCTGGACTCAACTAGCACCTCCTCTGCGACGACAGAAGATATTCAAGATAAAATCTACCTACAACAATTTAAAATAAAATACACAGAAAATGCGGCACTTGACTCGACGGTTGCTGGACTCAACTAGTCCCTCCTCTGCGACGACAGAAGATATTCAAAGATAAAATCTACCTACAACACTTTAAAATAAAATACTCAGAAAAGGCGGCACTTGACTCGACGGTTGCTGGAACTCAACTAGCCCCTCCTCTGCGACGACATAAGATATTCAGAGATAAAATCTAACTACAACACTTTAAAATAAAATACTGAGAAAAGGCGGCACTTGACTCGACGGTTGCTGGACTCAACTAGCACCTCCTCTGCGACAGAAGATATTCAAAGATAAAATCTACCTACAACAATTTAAAATAAAATACACAGAAAATGCGGCACTTGACTCGACGGTTGCTGGAACTCAACTAGCCCTCCTCTGCGACGACAGAAGATATTCAAAGATAAAATCTACCTACAACACTTTAAAATAAAATACACAGAAAATGCGGCACTTGACTCGACAGTTGCTGGAACTCCACTAGCCCCTCCTCTGTGACGACAGAAGGCTCGGTTGAAGAGATGTGGCTTCGATTCATAAATATAGTCAGGGAAGGTATGGACTTACATATACCGAAAGGACAATCAGGGACGGGAACGATTCCCCCGTGGTATACGCGTGAAGTCAAAAGGTTTCTTAAAAGCAAAAGGAAGATTCATGCACTGCTCAAGAAGGATGATGTATAGGAGTGATTTAGAAAAACTAGCTGAGACAGAGGACAGGTCAAGAATGCGATGCGCGAAGCCTTCCAATGACTTTCGATGCAATTCACTTTCCAAGAGCCTCATTGAAAATCCAAAGAAATTTTGGTCGTAGGTTAAAAAGAATAGGTGGTTGTGACAACAATATGCCAGTTCTACTAAAAGACGGTCGGGAAGTTGATGACAGCCGGACAAGGCTACCGTATTTAACGCCGAATTTAAAAATTCCTTCACTGACGAAAACGTGGAAAACATTCCCGTTTTCCAAGGCGTGTTGAATTTGAAATGGATCCAGTACAAATTGATAGTGTAGGTATCATAAAGAAATTAAAGCTCCTGAAGTGGGGGAAAGCGCCGGGTCCCGATGGTGTACCAGTAGAGTATTTTTCGGAATACGCGGAAGGAATAGAACCATTTCTTTCAGATATATTTCGTAATCTTTAGAGGAAAGAAAAGTACCTTCTGACTGGAAAATTGTGCAGGTGATTCCCGTTTCCAAGAATGGAGATCGGAGAGATCCTAGGAATTATCGTCCCGATATCGCTAACATCTGTTTGCAGTAGAATTCTGGAGCATGTCATATGCTCTAACATTATGAAGTTTCTAGATGAAAACGAGCTACTTACAGCATACCAACACGGATTTCGGAAGAAACCGATCATGTGAAACGCAACTGGCTCTATTTTCGCATGATGTAATGAAAGTTATTGATGCGGGATCACAAGTTGATGCTATTTTCTTGGATTTTCAGAAAGCTTTTGACTCTGTACCACACAACCGACTCTTAGCGAAGATCCGAGCGTACGGTATATCTGATCAGATTTGCGAATGGATACGCGATTTTCTAACTGGTCGGTCACGGTATGTCGTTGTAGACGGGGAAGCCTCTTCTAAACTAGATGTTACTTCGGGCGTTCCTCAAGGAAGTGTAATAGGACCACTTCTTTTCTTAATTTTTATAAACGATCTCGGTGACAACGTTAATTGCAGGATGCGATTTTTTGCTGATGATGCACTTATTTATAGGGAAGTGAGGTGCTCCGACGATTGCTTAGAAATTCTGGATGTTATTTCGGAATGGTGCCGCGAATGGCAGCTTACACTTAACTGTAAAAAGTGCAAGGCAATGCACATAAGTAATAAAAAGACTCCGCTTGCTCACGAGTACAAAGTTAACAATTCAGTTGTTGACACTGTAGATTCCTGAAGTATCTAGGCGTAACAGTACAAAGCAACATGAAATGGGACTTGCACATAACTTCCGTTGTAGGAAAAGCTAATTCCAAACTACGATTCATAGGACGTATTTTGAGAAGTTGTAATGCTCATACAAAGGAAATAGCGTACAAAACACTAGTGCGTCCGCGTTTGGAATACTGTTGTGGTATTTGGGATCCGTATCGCAAGGGATTGATTGACACATTAGAGAGAGTACAGAGAAGAGCCGCTCGATTCGTGACTGCTAGTTACAGTCCTTACGTAAGTGTCACAGAGCTAATTCGTGGGTTGAGCTGGGATTGTTTAGCGGACAGACGACGTCGTTTTCGTTTGAATTTGCTGGAGAATATGCGAAAATCTTTAAGTTACGAGTGCAACGAAATACTTCTTCCTCCAACGTATTTAGGTCGCAATGACAGGAGGGATAAGATTAGAGAAATAAGATGCCGTACTGATTCATTTATGTATTCCTTCTTTCCTCGATCTGTTCGGGATTGGAATGCGCAGAATTAGGATTGGTGCTTAGCACCCTCTGCCACCCACAGTATTTGTGATTTTCAGAGTATAGATGTAGATGTAGATGTGGATGTGGTGTGGGAATGCAGAACAACAGCAGAGACGAGAATCACTCAGCAACAACAGCTACAGGGTCTGAGGATTTTTTATATACTGCGTTCAGAGAGACTATGGCACTTTCTAAATGAAAGTGCGGAAATAGCCTCTCAAATTGAAAAGCAGGAATATCTGGAGTGGAAGAAAGCTGAGGGCGGAAACCGACGTAGACATCCATCATGACCTGCCGTAGTCACCTCTGAGTTATCCAGAGGAATCTCACTTCTGAGTGACTGCTGGAGTACTTCATGTATTCCAGGAGGGCAGCTTCCTGAAGAGCTGGGGTCTCCGCCGCTTTCGATACCAGGAGTAAGAGCTATGGTCTAACGTCACACATTCAACCTTCGACCAGCCACCTGGATGTGAGAATAATAATGAGATTTCATTCACAAGTTGGGCAGTCAAAGAACTGTTTAGTACCTAGTTCAATGAGTAGGATTAAGAGGACATTTTATTTTTCCGTTTTTTTTAGTGTTGTTTTAGTGTAGCTTAGTAGTGCTGATTTATTCTGTAGATATTCAACTATAAATTTTTCCTGTTTTAGTTGCTACCGAATTTATGGGATTATTTACATTAATAGTATTATTAACATAATTTGTTTATTAAAC
The DNA here is from genome assembly GCA_031002005.1 of Vandiemenella viatica. NCBI lineage: Eukaryota > Metazoa > Arthropoda > Insecta > Orthoptera > Morabidae > Vandiemenella > Vandiemenella viatica. The sequence goes on from CM061921.1 coordinate 169,939,929, forward strand.
ATGGTCTTAAGGGAAGATTAGTGGCCCAGTTTAGCCTCTAGATGCTGGGTCAAATGTAAATGTAAATAAATAAATAAGTAAATAAATATACTCATCAATGTGTGCCTGTAACCAGTGTTTCAGGGCTTAGGCACTCTCCCATTTCACTGTGCTGTTTACAGATTACTGCAGTTTGTGTTGGCATACAAGCTGTGTTTCTCTCATTTTTCACTATATACACTTCGGGGTTAAAATCATTTAATGGAGAGTGTGCTGAGGGGGTGTACCAGAGAAGCGAAGGACTTGGGTACAAACCCACAGTCAGACCATTGCTTGTGTACACTAGTGTAGTATGGAGTCCACATTTTTTGTACATCAAATGCAGGGTGCAAGGATGAAAGCTAGATTTATTAGTGGAAAAAATTCAACAAGTGACATAATAAAGGAACTTGGCTCGATGTTACTAGAAGGTAGGAAGAGAGTTGGGCCGTATAGGGCGTATAATGATGTTAGAATGGATATTGGTGGAATAATTCTGAGTGGTATATGGAGCCTAATTAGACTATGCTACAATCTGGCACTAGACTTTAGGTGATAAGGCCTGAGTGAATAAACCTGTTGAGATCACTGATAGTGCTACAAAGTGGTGGTAAATGCACGCTTTCCGAGACTGATATATAGCCTTTACCCCAACCAATCCGATTTTAAGCTTTCCGTCTAGAAACTTCATAAAGTATGTGTCATGTTCCAGAACTCGAAAAGTGGCTGTTTTTTTCGATGCCATGGTGTGTGAATGAATTTTTAAATAAGGTGTTTGTCGCGGCTCTCATTAACGTATCCCGCGCACTGTGTATTAATACTGGCATATTACTGTCGTTACACATGAGAAATTTCAACGAGGATCCAAAATTCTAGTATTTCCGGCATTTCAGGCTTTTTTTCGGGCTTTGTGCCTCGTCGATGCTATCGTCAAAGGATGTGAGAAAGAACTTATAGCAATTATCGGTATGGAATTCGGCCATGGACTTTTGAAAGTGTCTTTCCCTGAATTCACCTGCTGTGATTTCAAGAAACAAGGAATTCTTCCATTTCATCGTTCTGTTTACAATTTGCTGTCGCTTGTTTTGGGATATGAACTGTTTTTCTCATGTTGTTCACTACATGTCCTTCGAGGGCAAAAATCGTGATGAGTGGATGTACCAGAGAAGCGAAGGACTTGTGTTACAAACCTACAGTCAGACCATTGTTTGCATATAGTGGTGTAATATGGAGTCCACAGTTTTTGGACTTGAAAAACTGTGTGCGAGGGAAGGCAGCTGGAGTGTAAATATGGCGATACCTTTCATTCACTCGTCTGTCTTCATGTAGTGTGTGTAGTTCATTTCCACCACTAATGTGTGTATGTGTGTGTGTGTGTGTGTGTGTGTGTTTTGTGACGTATGTAGCTGTTAGTGAACATTCAAAGTATGGCAATGCAACCTGTGTTAAGGAAGGCTCTTGAATCTTCTCATGCGTTTGTGGTACTGGGGGCACATGTTACAGGATGGCTTGTTGTTACACGGGGTGATATGAAATGATGCTGATGTGAACAGTTTGGTACTTGGAAGTAGCTGTTTCTGACGGATTTTTTCTGGTTCCAGAGTTAATGAAACTATAGAAAAAGTGTGTAAACCTCCTCATCAGGTGTTCCCGCGGTTTGCTGTATATTCTTTACAATTACCACTCCTGTTTTACCTACACTGCCCATACCTCGTGCTAGTTGTACGTCTATGTCATTAAGCTCCTATTCGCAGTAATTTGTTAGGCTGAGAATTTATGCCACCCATATAAAAAATGGCCCATCTGATAAACAGTAGCAACGATTAAAGGTATACATGCTTTGGCATGGAATTTCAAAACGTGTAAGGCAATAAGTGGATATTGAGTGTAGAGTTGCTGTTGAGCTCTTTCTCGTCTAGAAACTTCATAAAGTTAAAGTATGTGTCATGTTCCAGAACTGGAAAGTGGTTATTTTCCATACCTTTGTCTGTGAATGAATTTTTAATTTGTTGTGGCTATCGTTAACTTCTACGTGTACCGTGTATTATTACTGGCATATTGCTATCGCTACACATGGGAAATATCAACGACCATCCAAAATTCTAGTATTTCAAGCATAACAAGCTTTTTTTTATTTTTTTACTTATTTTTTTGTAGTGATTTCAGGAAACCATGGAAAACCGAAATCAAGATGGCATCACGTGTATTCAATCCCATGTCCTCCCGAAAGCTCACCCACCACCCTCGGTGCTGTCTACTGTTAGGATTGTTAATTAAAATACATACAAACAGTAAAAAAAATCGTGTAATCCGCGATTGGGATGATCAAAGTTAGTTTTGGTACAAAGCACTCTTCGTTAATTTCGACTATGTGAACTGTAGAGTATAGATGTTAATACGCCATCGTAATGCCATTATCAAACTTTAAATCAAAAAAGATACTCTTTTGAAACGAGTGTATCTCACTTTTTAATCAATTACAATAAATCAGCTAGGTAATGCACTCTATCGGCATGGAACCTAAATTATTTATTTTCGTTTTGAAAATACATAATATAACTCGATCAGACGACATATTTGCCTATTTTAGAATGCTTCGTTGAGGAGAGTAATATTTATGCACCAGAATTTCTTAATGATATTCTTAGTGCATAGCGGTGGCCTGTGTCGTAGCTAATATGCGCTGAAAAGAAGATGGCGTATGACACTTGTTGAGTAGCGGTCTGTGACGTTCGCCCGCGGGGATACCGTGTCAGAAATACTGAGACTGAATGTCGTGCTGTCGCACCGGTAATACCACCAAATGGAAACTTCCTGTTTGGTACCGTTGTTCGCCTGCGGGTGTGTTGCGTCAGAATTGTGGTTCCTGCTGTCGCGCCGGTTAGTGGTACACCCAGAAATAGCCGTGTAAATTGAGGACAGCTGTACCGGACGCGCCTCGCATTCGACACTAGTGACACCAGTTAGTGCTGACATCTGGTGGCGGAACAGTGAACTGTGCGCTTGCTTCCCTCACCCCCCACCACTTGCTCTGTGACGTCACGTAGCGGTAAAAATCCCAGCTAATACAGGCTGTACCTACCGTATATGCTTGACTAATTTGTTGACTCTACATAGAATGCTAACAGGGCCCGCTCTAGCAATTTTGCCGCCCCGGACAAATAGACAAATTGCCTCCCCTTAAGATTATGTAGAATTATATATTTAAAAAAAATAATTAATTTTTAATCGAATAAAATATTTAATTTTAAATTTTAATAAAATCATATATTCATAAATAAACTTATTGAATTTTGATCTAGCGGCACAAAATAGAGAAATTAATTATGAAATATCTGTACATAGACACAAATTAACCATATTTTTACGTTTTAAATGCTATTACAGATAGATATTATCACACAAACAATCTAAATGCCATTATTTTGAAAATAAAACAATATTACATCAAATACGCTAAAATCACAAAAAAAACTTTTTTTTTTTCTTACTTTCAGGTTGAGAATTTTTTATTACATCCTACAATTTACTTCATCGGCAATTTCATACTCAATTGCCAAAATGGCTAAATCATTAAATTATCAATTTCTTGGTTTTCGTAAATGCTTCGCAAGGCGTCGTATACATCTCCCAAATGAAATTTCAAGGGTTTTATGCCTCTATCCTCTCTATCCTACTCTCCCGTCTAGTTTCACTCCATGTTTTCAAAGTTGAACCTTGAACATGCTTTAAAAGTATTGCCCATCGAAAAGTAGATGCCAAAAAGAATAAATATATTTTTTGGACTATGTTGAAGAAATTAGTGGCTTCCAAGGATGCTTTTGCCATTAATAACAAGATTGAGAGAATGGCTACTACACGGAACATTGAATGCTCGCGAATTATATTGTTTAATTCTAAACTGCACTCCTGCTTTATTGCCCCTTATATTGGACCCGTTGTCAGTCCCTGTCCTCTGATATCCTGCAAATTTAAACACAAGTCATTAAGTTCTCCAACTATAATGTCAGACATTTGTTTTCTTGTGGATCTTTCGACTGGTAAGAAGCCTTAAAAGCTTTCATTAATTTTAATTTCAACATCAGGATTAAATTTATTGGTTGAAAGATATCTGATTACAAGAGTAATTTGCTGTATCTTACTAAAATCAGGAGTACAGTTTAAAATTATGGAAAAATATTTGATTTTTTTTTTTAATTTCATTAATAACATGAGACTTTACACTTTGATGAAGCAGATCTACTATCCCGGTTTGTAACAAAATTTGCTGGCAATGATAGATTTGACATTACATTCAAGCTGGCCAGAGAGTAAAATGAATTTGAAACAATGGAGGCACAGACATTTTTTATTTATTTAAACAACTGGCAGGTAACATGGCACAGAGTGATGGAATGGTTTGTCTATATTTTTCCCAAGATATTGAGCTTTAGTCCCTACTTTTTAGAGCACTCAACGTGCTCTTCCATAATGGGATCGTATTCAGACAGTAACTCAACAATTTTTAAGAAATTACCGTTATTATGCTCAAACAACTTGTAGCATGTACAGTCGTGGACAGAATTCGCGAGACCCTTCGCCTTTCGATTATGCTTCGTTCTAGACACGACTACCTCATGGGACAGCATAACTGGTAGGTGGTACACTAAATTCATGATGAAATAGACCTCTCATACCCAGCACTTTAACCAAGACTAAAAAAAATGAGCCCGCGCGCGAGAGACTCGCAAACGCTCAGAGTTATACAGTTAAACGTATCGCCATTTTTGTCATAATAATAATTGAAATAACGAAAACCATTGATTATAGAGCAAAGGTAACGCTTTTTTCGTAATTTTGATAGCCATTGAGTATTTTTTTCTTTCTTTCTAATAAACAGTTGACAATTCGATAGCAAACGAAATGACACTGAAAAGAATTACTAAATTACGCACGGATAAAAATTTGTAAAACTAATAACAGAGTCTGAATGGAATTTGTCACACATCCTAGCGCTGCAGCGTTACAGACACACAGAGTTTAAGCGTAAGTAGAAAGTGCATTTAGGAAATTACTCAAATGGTGAACTAAGTCACGGAATATAAATTAACTATTTCTACATACTTCAATAGTTCGGAATAAGAACATCTTAATTTTGTTTTCACCGTAATATGTTTAGAAGGTAAGCTTAACTTGATCGCAGTAGTTTCAGTAGTAATAATAATAAATTAATAACAGTAAATTCGTCTGCAATGTGAATAAGCGGTTTCAGATTTTAAAGCTGAAAGAATGGAAGTAGGAAACCTTTCATATCTCCCTTTGTTTCTAACTAACACTGATACTTCTTTAAAGTTTTGTATCGAGCATTACTTCTTGCCTTCCAAGCCAGATGGGTTAGAGATAACAATCTTGCCTGGCATTCGGTAGCACATGGCTTCAAACCCCGTACGATATCCAATTTTAAGTAAATTTTAAGTAAATCTCTCCAGTTGAACTCCGGAGAAGCTCCTTCAAAAAGCCGTGGACGAATTCTTTTCCGATCCTAGAATCCAATACTCTCAAGATTCAAATCACATTGGCGTCGAAACAGAATAAGAAGAAGAAGAAGAAGAAAAAATAACCGAATGTGGCGGGTTAGTGGTAACGCTCTGAGGTGGCTTCCGGGAGGACGTGGGTTCGAATCCCCGTCCGGTCATTCAGAGTTACGCAAAACGCAAACAAAGATACATAGCTTAAAAATGTCGCCAAATTACTGTCAGTTATCAAGCTTAAAGGCAATAGCTATTGATACTACTCCAAATCATATTTTTTTTATTAGAAAATTCAGGAAATTGTTTTATTAATGTAAAGGAAGGTGTAGAAGTAAAGCTATCTAAATACAAACAAAAGTTGAAACTCCGAAATAATATGAGGTGGAAACCTAATATTATCAAATCTAAATTTGACATCGTGAGTGAATATGACCCAACGTACTGAGGTATCTTCTTTTAAAAAGTAAACCACCAACAGAGACACAGACAGGCATGAATAAAAAAGGCGTCATATGAAATATTTTGCAATTGCGACGTCAAGGAGAATGGATGAAGGGTTGAAACTCAACGGCTTATTTATAATTATGTATTAGTCATTAATTTTTTTTTAGAAAATTACACTTTGTGCATTTCTACTTCAAAATGCTCTCAAAGCATCTTGAAAACGTTCTGCCTCGTACTATTTTCGTGACTGAATTAATTAATTAATATTGTGTATTGATCTTACATTAAAAAATAAAGTCTAACCATACTTTATGGGAAATTGATCTGCTTCGATCATTAGATTTAATTATTTTGGTGTAGACTCTAGTGAAAGACTGTGTAAACGTTAATGCAATCCCGATGGCTAACACAGATGTTAAATCCAAGGTGCCTGAGACATTTCCGGGAGCGATTTTCCTCAACCTAATTTACCTGCTGTGTATTTGTCCCTGAACGTTGTATTTGACACTGCTCAAGAGAGCACATCATTATGGGAGAGCAGAACCATATATACGAACGATCGTTTTCTGAACTTAAAAATAATATAATCTTGCCATAGTTGTTATCGAAGATGTGGAAATGTTCGATCCACCTGAGATTTTATATCTTAATCACATAGTCCGATTTTCCACAAAGCAACCACGGGCATCTAGATACGAGTAATCTTTTATGACTCCACAATATTCCACTTAGAAATCACCAATTTCCTTCAATGCACACACATAAGAATTTACAAATTTCAGCTGCATATGAACTTTGCAAACATCGCTAATTGTTTGACTAACTAATAGAAAACTTTTCTCACTGCCGTCTTTCCTATTATAAAATTTCATGGTGAGAATAATTATGAAGCAGGCTCAATGGCCTGCACGGGTATCCAGATTTCAATTTTCCATGCTTTCACAAAATCAATTTAAACGAACGTTGGGACGGTTCATTCAAAGCAATAACCAAATTCCTTCCCATTTCTGTCTCCAATCCACACCCATCTCTAATTACCTAGACGTATACGAGGTGAAAGCCATAAGCACAAAATAGAGGCAAGTAACAGAAGAACGAATGTGTGGTTCTCAGAGATCAAATTTAAATTCCTCAGTACTGTCGATCGGCACCACCATAACTGCAAAAGTTAAAATTGAAATATAGTGCAAACATGATCATTTGTATTCGGAATACCGTATTCACAAATATGTGATTCTTTCACGAAAGGCAGATGTTTCGTCCATAAAAACTTTTTCGTTGACTTCGGAAGGATTTAATTTGGGTAACTCAAAAACATTCCGAGTTGCTAGTTTGGTTTATGGTTCATAGTAAATTCTTGTTACATTCATTTACATCGCATTACGTTACCTAGTGTTTAACATCTATTCACACACCAATATGAAATAATGAATGTGTCATTATCACTCTAAAAATTCCAAATTAGCAGTCTTACTGTCGGAAAATTGAATAGTTATGAAATTTCAATTTCGTATTATGTTACTCAAGACTAATGAATTATGATGTAATTCTGGCTTGGGTACGATGAAACCGCTTTCGAAGTCGTAATACAAGGAAATACACATCGTTTGTGCCAGAAGACTTCCTCGTCGACTACGCCATTTGTTTTCAAACTCCAGTCTGAGATAGTGTGTTTCGTTGCACCAGCAAAAATGAATCATTTAAGTGACGTTGATAAGGGGGCAATTATTGATCTACATTAAGAAGGGTATTCGAACAGTTCAGTATGACAGTTCACCAGTCCACCGACCCTGACTAGTTCTGAGGTCGTTCCTCGAGAACCCCGAAGTGCTGCAAATTGTTTGACCACCCAAGGACCCTATAGAAAATGTTTGGGCAGAAATAGTCAGAATTATAAGAGAAAATGAGCCACTGTTGGATGCCATTTGTGACTCGTGGTAACAACTGCTCAAAGGTCGTGGTTATATTTCACGCCTCATTAATTCCATGAGCAGTAGAATCCGTGCTGTTGTCGATGAGGTGGGAGGCTGCACAAGATACTGAAAGTTAATTCCGTGTATATTTTTACTTTTTCATAACTGTCCTGCCATACCTCTTTTTCGCATTCTGCGATCGTATCCCTTTATTTACATCCTGATACATTTGCAAACATCCTTCCAAACATCCTTTTCCCTTCCTCCTCTCCCCAGAGTACAGGTCTATATCGAAGAAGGAAGTTTAAACCGTTAGTCGGTGGTAGCGTAGTGGGAAAGCCGACGGAGTAGTAAGATCAGCTGATATAGGGGCTGGCACAATGTTCCGTGGGAGCATTTTTTTTAATCTTCTTCCTTTCTTTTTAGCCTCGTGAAAGAAAAATGTTACACAGAGGTTTATACGACAAGCGTAACAATACAATCAAATAACAATGTTTTACTCCAATTATCATCCTAACATTAGTGCCTGTAATATCATTTTCACGATTTTAAAAAACTATGGTACTGAATTAATTTAAGGGTTAAGGTATTGTGTTGTTTACTTATTTTCCAATGTTGCATTAAATGCTTGCGAATGCCGCGATGTTTCCTTCAAAAGGACATGGCCAGAAAGCTCCCATTCCTTTTCTGCCCTTAATGACCTCGACAAGTTGTAAGGCCAGAAGCAAAAAACAAATATTTTTTAAAAAAAATCTATCAGTGCAGATTTGAACAATAGCACTTGCCACCACGATTTAATTACAAAAAATTTCTCAAATAAACATAATTACGTCTCTGTGGTGTGTTTTGGACCTTCTTCTTGTTGGATTTATCTTATTCAAATGTCGACCACGGTAGCGGAGGGACTAGAGTGCTACTTTCACATGTGGAGAGTTGCCAGATCGTTGTAATTTTTTTCTACGGTTGTTCGCGTCGAAATCATTGGAGGGGGAAAAATGACTGGGGGCATAGATCGGCAAGGAATTCAGCCATGGCCTTTTTACCAACCATTCCTGGCACTCATGGAGTGATTTCCATTAATCATGCGAGATCAAATCCGGATGGATGGACGAAGATTTGTATTCGTGTCTTTCCGAATGCGAGACTTGAGCGTTACCGGGTCTCTCGGTCACTACCCATGTGTGAGGACGGAATGGAAACGGCCACCCTAAAAATGCGATGATAGCATTTTAACCCCTACACTGCTAGGGCCAGCTTAAGTGTCTTGGTCGGGACTCTAGTGACGGAATATGTGCCACTGTCTGCGGTCATGGATTGCTAACACGGATGACAATTCGGAAGGCCCACAGAAAAAAGAAATTATCAGACATTTCAGGCATGTGATTTTCCTCATCCTCCTCCAACTACTCTGCGTCCGAGGCTGTTGTCGGACACAGTTCGACAGACGAAAGAATTTTATATCGCTCCCGGAAATGTCTAAGGCACCTTGGATTTAACATCTGTGTTAGCCATCGGGATTGCATTAACGTTTACACATTCTTTCACTAGAGTCTACACCAAAATATTTAAATCTAATGATCGAAGTAAATCAATTTCCTATAAAGTATGGTTAGAATTTTTTTAATGTAAGATAAATACACAATAATAATCAATTAATTCATTCATGAAATTAGTACGAGGCAGAACGTTTTCAAGATGCTTTGAGAGCATTTTGAATTAGAAATACACAAAGTGCAATTTCCAACAAAAAAATTAATGACTAATACATAATTATAAATAAGCCGTTGAGTTTCAACCCTTCATCCTTTCTCCTTGACGTCGCAATTGCAAAATATTTCATATGACGCCTTTTTATTCATGCCTGTCTGTGTCTCTGTTGGTGGTTTACTTTTTAAAAGAAGATACCACAGTACGTTGCGTCATATTCACTCACGATGTCAAATTTAGATTTGATAATATTAGATTTCCACTTCATATTATTTCGGAGTTTCAACTTTTGTTTGTATTTAGATAGCTTTACTCTACACCTTCCTTTACATTAATAAATCAATTTCCTGAATTTTCTAATAAAAATATATGATTTGGAGTAGTATCAATAGCTATTGCCTTTAAGCTTGATAACTGACAGTAATTTGGCGACATTTTTAAGCTATGTATCTTTGTTTGCGTTTTGCGTAACTCTGAATGACCGGACGGGGATTCGAACCCACGTCCTCCCGGAAGCCACCTCAGAGCGTTACCACTAACCCGCCACATTCGGTTATTTTTTCTTCTTCTTCTTCTTCTTATTCTGTTTCGACGCCAATGTGATTTGAATCTTGAGAGTATTGGATTCTAGGATCGGAAAAGAATTCGTCCACGGCTTTTTGAAGGAGCTTCTCCGGAGTTCAACTGGAGAGATTTACTTAAAATTTACTTAAAATTGGATATCGTACGGGGTTTGAAGCCATGTGCTACCGAATGCCAGGCAAGATTGTTATCTCTAACCCATCTGGCTTGGAAGGCAAGAAGTAATGCTCGATACAAAACTTTAAAGAAGTATCAGTGTTAGTTGGAAACAAAGGGAGATATGAAAGGTTTCCTACTTCCATTCTTTCAGCTTTAAAATTATTCACATTGCAGACGAATTTACTGTTATTAATTTATTATTATTACTACTGAAACTACTGCGATCAAGTTAAGCTTACCTTCTAAACATATTACGGTGAAAACAAAATTAAGATGTTCTTATTCCGAACTATTGAAGTATGTAGAAATAGTTAATTTATATTCCGTGACTTAGTTCACCATTTGAGTAATTTCCTAAATGCACTTTCTACTTACGCTTAAACTCTGTGTGTCTGTAACGCTGCAGCGCTAGGATGTGTGACAAAGTCCATTCAGACTCTCTTATTAGTTTTACAAATTTTTATCCGTGCGTAATTTAGTGATTCTTTTCAGTGTCATTTCGTTTGCTATCGAATTGTCAACTGTTTATTAGAAAGAAAGAAAAAAATACTCAATGGCTATCAAAATTACGAAAAAGCGTTACTTTTTCTCTATAATCAATGGTTTTCGTTATTTCAATTATTATTATGACTAAAATGACGATACGTTTAACCGTATAACTCCGATCTTTGCCTCTGAGCGTTTGCGAGTCTCTCGCGCGGGGGGTCATTTTTTTTAGTCTTGGATAAAGTGCTGGGTATGAGAGGTCTATTTTATCATGAATTTAGTGTACCACCTACCAGTTATGCTGTCCCATGAGGTAGTCGTGTCTAGAACGAAGCATAATCGAAAGGCGAAGGGTCTCGCGAATTCTGTCCCCGACTGTACCTTGAAAAACCAGTCAACTTACCAAGCATTTTGGTAATTGCAACGATTCTTAGAAGCACCTTATTCCAATGATTTATTTCGGCATTAATAACTCTTTGAGTGGCAGCATCTACAGTTTTACAACAATTTAATCTTTTTTGCCTGAATATGATTTTTCGAAATTTCATGCTTTTTTAAAGTTTCGTCGAGGTGCTTCCAATTTTTAAAACCCTCCTGTGAGAGAGAACTAACTAACCAACTGAAAGTTTTGCAACAGAAGTAGTAAACGCAGTAGCTAATTTCGCAATATTTGCTCTCCGTTGCTAAAAATTCGAGTATAATATTTTGCGCTTTTGCGTCGATCTGTGTCATTGGGAGGAAATTTGTAATTATGCAATAGTTTAGGTGGACCTTGTCTTACTAAAAAGCTTCTTACGGCGTCTCATAAAATTCTTGGCCACAAAGTATTAGAACGTCTTCTGTGAGTCTCACGTTGGTGTCAGTTCCAGTTGGTTTACAAACTTCGTTCATTTGTTCGCTATTATTCTCTGACGATTCTACTTCTTTTGTATTCTGACCTGGATTCTAAGATTTGTTTTGGTAAACCCTGAATACAGTATATTTTTTAACGCGCCAGATTGATTCTGCCTTTACGCTTCCTTTCCCAACCTTCTTCTTTTGTACTGGTAACCATATCGTCTTCTTTGACCGTCAGACATTTTGGAAGAGGCATGCACGTAACTCAAACAATGTACACTATAAAATAATATAAAAAGTAAATATTTATCCTTGCTCTAAATAAGCTAAAACCATAACTAAGATAAATTATTCTCAGTCGATATAAAAAAATACTTATGCACAACACAAAATATTTTCCATACCCTGTGAACATAAAGAAAGTGTAGTGTTACTACACAGTCAAAGCTCATTCACGGAGGATACGATCCGTAAATTTGCTGCAAATGCAGAAACCGTGTATACAGAATGGCAATTTCTATAGGCTTAAACGGAATACGTTCCAAGTTCACAAACAAACAAACAAACAAACAAACCAAAAACAAAAAAATATGTGGAGTGATTGTTGCGCAATGCACTTATTAAACCAACTGACAAAGTTATTCACATTCAGTAAAATCTTTGTATATAAAGATGAATGTTTGTTTGTTTGTTTGTTGGTTTGTTTGTTCTCCATACAAATCCACAGTTTTTATCCGTTCTCGATGAAAATTTGCACACTTATCCTTTGAAAGAAGGAGGAAAATACTGTCTACATTTGGTTGAAAAATTATCTGTATAAATAACACATTTGTCTCATAACTTCGAAATACGGCGGTAGACAGACACTTTGGATGTGGACGACTCCGTACCGAGTTTCCGAGTAGTGGCCTGGCAGCTGAGTGGCTAAAGCGCTGGCTTACGATCGTCGTGGTCTCCGGTTCGCATCTCCGTCGGGGATAAGATTTTTAAAAATTGTTTTTCATCGTAAGAGTCAGGTCTGGGTCGTAGGTTATTCGGATTGAATGTTAAACTGTAGATATTAGAAAGTTAGGGGCGCAATGCGAGGCAAATCGTATGTACTCTTGCAATGTTGTAGGTGTACACTTTTTTACGTTATAATGATCCCTCAGGTGTTGTTCACAGTCAGTGTGTGAGTGTGAACCACAGTAATATTATTATAAATACGGAAATAAAGTCTCTGTCTTTTTGTTACGTTTTGTCGACTAAATGGCTATGTCGTTGTGATGTAATTTTATAAGGAAATGTGTATGAAGGGCACAGGATATTTTTCCCAGTATGATTAACAGTTGTAGTCACGAAATTTTGAGATCTTATCGAATAGTGACAGAAAAATGTTGGAAATTAATTCTCTTCAAGAGGCAGGTTCGACGGTAGAATGATATAGCGATAACTTTCCTGTCATATTATTCCTACTCGATATTGTTTGGGACTAATCCTTCGTTACCAACAACTTACTGTATTTAATTCTGGCAAAAAAATTCTTAATCCACGCGTACGAAGTCGCGGGTACGAGGCTAGTATTTAATGAATTTCTTTTTGTTGAGACGATTTACAAATGCAGCAATTAGAGTATCTGTAAACCGCATTCGTATATATAATAAGCATCATGTGTTATTATATATTAGCAGTTAATATTCGAAATTGAATATACTAACGGTATGTGAGGTAACTAATTGGTAATCAGCAGCTGGTAATATTATTTATTTATTAATGATTGTAAGTACTGTCCCACACCCACTAAACTACAGTATTTTCACAAGCGATCAAAGCTAGCATATGTAATTTAACCCAACCATAACACTTACAATGCCTGTATCTAATTTGTACAACAAATCTGTGAGGCTCGGATTACGAGAAGAAATTATTATGCAAATTATTCCACTTCGATTTCCAATAACAGATCCATATTGATTTGGTTCATCAATTCAATAAAATAAATACTCAGCATCTCCCGCCAAGCACTATCGATTCCATGTATTAGAGCCTAGCTGCAATTGCGAAAAACACTCCTTTTTACCGCGTCTAGTAACTTGTGGGCAGTATAACGTCGGAATCAGTGCAGGTAGCCGAGGGCAGGTGTAACAGCCCCCTCCTACTGGGCTTCTGTTGTGTGCTTTTGTCGTTGTGCGCTTATGTCGTATATCCAACTAAATAACAGTTTATTCATAGATGTACTTACCTTTAGAAATTATGAAATCCTGAAGTAAATTTTATGAACTTCCACTTATTATTAATAACGTAATAGTAAGACTAATGCTGTTGTGTAATGAAACCACTTTTGTAATTAGCAATCATAAGCAAATTGAGACAACAACGCGTTCTACTCGCGTGCTAAGGCCCAATTCATACAGAAGAGACGTGGCGCGGACGCGGCGCATTTTGAAGTTGCTCCTATGGCGGAATTCACACAGAGGCGGTGAGGCAACGGCGCGCCCCTTTGAGATCCGCGCCCCGTCTCTTCGAAGTCTAGCTAAGAACTGTAAGTTTTTAACGAACGATAAAAACGATATGTGGAATTTTTTTTATTAATTTGGTATTTAACCCATTAATATTATTAATATTTTTCTCACACTTACAGCCGAAATGGCGCCCCTAAATTTTAGCGCCCCGGGCAAATGCCCGGTTTGCCCCCCCCCCCCCTAGAGCGGGCCCTGATGCTAAATATAAAGGTGGGTACACACTAGGCGAACGCAAGAAAACACATGCGCAGAATGGATATATCACAGTCCGCTGTCAGCGGCCGTCAGGTACGGACGTGTTTGCAACAACATCCGTGTAGTAGCACAACGCTGCAGTGATCAACAGTAGTGGGCAGTGTTGAAGTTTTGTGTGAGTGTAATAGAAAACCATCTTCTCAGCCGCATAGAGGCGAATACTACAGTTAAAGGTAAGAAATGGCCGCCTCCGCTATAACAAGGAAAAACACCGTAAAATTCACATTCAATCGTGCTTTCGTAAGACCAACGGCGTACGAGATGCATGAGTGGCTGTTTGACAAAGTAAAATTAATAGACGAAGAAATATTGGGAATTCAATTAGATTCATTCCAAAACTGTGTGTTTGTCAAAATGACAAGTGAGGAATATTGTCTCAGCGTAATAGAAGACAATACAGGCAATTTGAAATTCCACCATGCCGATGGAAATGCAAGTAATGTTCAAGTAACAAACGCAGGAATGGGCAAAAGACAGATAAGAGTGTTAAATCTGCCATTTGAAATATCCAACGAACTGATTCTACAGGCGATCAAACCTTTCGGAAATGTGATAGAAATCACAGAAGATAAATGGAGAGGCAATATCCGATTTAAGAAAATAAACAAAGTGTGGCTAGTTAAAATGGAAATAACAAAACACATACCATCATACATAAACGTAAGCGGATTTAGAGCACTTGTGGTGTACGACGGGCAGCCCCGAACTTGTGCTATTTGCAACTCAATAGAACATATCAGAGCAAACTGCCCTCGCATGCAACCGACAATACTACCGCTAACATAAGCCAAGCGCTCAGAAACACCAAAACAAAATGAAGAGGCCGCATTAGGAAACCAACAGCAGTTTCCACCACTGATGAAAACGGACTTGTGCCCCCCTGAGACGGTGATACAAAAAGAAATAAAGTCACAAAAAATGTACAATACAAAGAATACTGAAGAAAATATGAGCGACGAGGGACGCCAAACCCAGAACAAAATGAGTGAAAATCTCCAAACTAAACAACAAGGAGACTTGACTGACAAAACAAAAACAAACATGGACGAGAAAAAACAGAAAATAAATTTAAATAAACATCTCGAAAACATGGTGGAAACTAACGATAACATCGAGTCAGATCACGGAAAGGAAGAACCGATGCTGACAACTGACCCACCATCCACAGCAGAAGAAACAGAGTGGACGAGACCAGCGGTCGCCAAACTCGGTAAGAAACGCCGTGCAAGGAAACAAACGTAGACCAAAACCAAGCAAAGTAGGGAAACGTCAACAGAGAGAGAAAGTACAGAAGAAGTCAAAGGAAGTGGGAAAAAACTAAAGAAACAACCAATAGAGAAGAATCAGCCAACTAGCAACACAGAGCCAACTCCTAACCCAAACAGGCGCAGAGGCGCAGGGACCGAAATAGGAAGTACGCTGTATAGTTGGGCGGACGACGAGCAGCAGGAAGATCCAATCGAAGACACGCACATTGTCTGAATGCAACACACTGACAGTATGATGCAAACGTACACCGTGGCAACGTTAAATATAAACTCAATTATAAGCCCTCTTAAAGTGGAAATGCTGCAAGACTATGTGAGAGCCGCAAACATTGACATTCTACTACTACAAGAAGTCACAAACGAAATAAGCCTGGACAGAATCTACGGCTACAACTCTATAACCGACACAGGTGGCGATATAAGCCTCGGAACAGCAATTTTTACCAAGCTAGGTATTGAAACCTCAGAGGTAACAAGATCAGAAGAAGGAAGAACTATAGCTTGCACAATAGCCAATACCAGAATAATAAATATATATGCTCCCTCAGGCAGCAACCAACGAGCCAAGAGGGCGTCATATTTTAAAAATAGTTTAACCTTACACATGGGGAAGAACACCCGACAAACTATTTTAGGAGGAGATTTCAACTGCGTCCTACATCAGAAAGACCAGTCGCCCAACTGCAACAAAAGCATAGAATTGGAATACATCATAAGCAATCTCAAACTACTAGACACATGGGAAGTATTAAAAGGAAACGTGACCGAGCGTGGTGGTGTAACGGATAGCGTTCTGGCCTCGCATTCGAGAGGACGGCGGTTCGAATCCCCGTCCGGGCATCCAGATTTGGGTTTTCCATGGTTTCCCCAAATCATTCCAGGTGAATGCCGGGATGCTTACTTCAAAAAGGCCATGGCCGAATTCCTTCCCATTCCTTGCCCCCATCCTTTCCCGTCTCTAAAGACCACGTTGTTAAAAAGGGACGTTAAACTGTTACAAAAAAAAATAAAAAAATAAAATAAAATAAAAGGAAACACCATAGGATTACATATACGACAGGAAAATCAGCTTCACGACTAGACCGTATTTACATCAGCCAAGAGCTGAAAAGCGAACTACAAACAACAGAGCGTTGGCCGGTTGAATTTTTGGACCATGTAGCATACCAATGTAAAATAAACCTAGCGAAACAAAATATATACATTGCGCGAGGATACTGGTAATTAAATACCTCTATTCTAGAGCAGCGCCAGCTTCAACAGAACTTTTCAGATACATGGCTACAGTGTTGTAGCAAAACTCGGAAATTTCCGTCAACCATAGAATGGTGGATAAAACTGGCGAAACCCAGGATCCAACGAATGCTAAAGACCTATAGCAACGAAATAAAGAGGTGGCAACGGCAAAAAGAAGAATTTCACTATCTATGTTTGAGAGAGCTATATAAAAAGGTGGAAACAGAAAGGAAATACATCCTTGAGATCAAGAAAATCAAAGCAAAATAATTGCAATGAAGAGTTAAATTTAAATTAGAAGCAGAGTACACAATACTATATCCTCGGAAGATGCTTCAATCTATCATTTGGTCCAAGAAAAACGCAGAGCAAGAAGACATCTGATTACGGAGTTGATAACAGAAGAAGGAGCAATCATCAGAACACAAAATACAATAAAACAACAAGTTCACAATCATTATAAGCAGCTATTCGAAAAAGCAGACAGTTCCACAGTCCCAGACGGAATATTAGATTCGATATAAAAACAATTGAACGACGAAGATGGAACAGAACTTAACAAGGTAATTGACGTGGAAGAAGCCGATCTAGCAATCCAAAGAAGCCCCTAAAACAAATCGCCGGGTCCAGATGACATCGGGATAGACTTTTACGCAACCTTTTGGAGTCAGTTAAAAGACAAAATATACAAATATGTAATGAAATTATAGAACAAAATACGTTCCCTGAGGAATATGTGAACGGCCTAACAGTATTAGTCCCCAAAAATACGAAAGCCAAAAATATGAAGAACTTCAGACCTATAACCTTATTGAACAATGATTATAAAATACTAGCTCGTACCCGCGACTTCGTACGCGTGAATTAAGAATTTTTTTGCCAGAATTGAATATAGAAAGTTGTTGGTAACGAAGGATTAGTCCCAAACAACACCGAGTCGGCATAATATGACAGGAAAGCTATCACTATATCATTCTACCGTCGAACCTGTCTCTTGAAGAGAATCAATTTCCAAAATATTTCTGTCACCATTCGATAAGATCTCAAAATTTCGTGACTACAACTGTTAATCATACTGGAAAAAATCTCCTGTGCCCTTCATACAGATTTTCTTGTCAAATTCCATAAGTATCGATATAGCCATTTAGTCGTCAAAACGTAACAAAAAGACAGAGACTTACTTCCGTGTTAATAGTATTATTACTGCGGTTCACACACACACTGACTGCGAACAACCCCTGAAGGATCATTATAACGTAAAAAAGTGTACACCTACAGCATTGCAAGACTACCTATGATTTGCCTCGCATTGCACACCTAATTTTGTAATATCTACAGTTTAACATTCAATCCGAATAACCGACGGCCCAGGCGTGACTCTTACGATCAAAAACAATTTTTAAAAATCTTATCCTCCACGTAGATTTGAACCGGAGACCACGACCCAAACATTACTAAGCCAGCGCTTTAACCACTGAGCTGCCTGACTGCTAAGCGGAAAAACAGTACAGAGACGTCCATGTCCAACGCGTCTGTCTATCGCTGTCCAGTAGTATTTCGAAATTATGAGACAACATGTGTTATTTATACAGATAATTTTTCAACCAAAGGTAGGTAGTATTTTTCTCCTTGTTTCAAAGGATAAGTGTGCAAAGTTTCATCGAGATCGGATGAAAACTGTGGATTTGTATGAAGAACAAACAAACATACATACATACATTCATCTTTATATATATAGAAAGACTAGCTCGTACCCGCGACTTCGTACGCGTGGATTAAGAATTTTTTGCCAGAATTAAATATAGAAAGTTGTTGGTAACGAAGGATTGGTCCCAAACAATATCGAGTCGGAATAATATGACAGGAAAGCTATTACTATATCATTCTACCGTCGAACCTGTCTCTTGAAGAGAATCAATTTCCAACATATTTCTGTCACCATTCGATACGGTCTCAAAATTTCGTGACTACAACAGTTAATCACACTGGAAAAAATATCCTGTGCCCTTCATACAGATTTCCTTATAAAATTCCATCACAACGATATAGCCAATTAGTCGTCAAAACGTAACAAAAAGACGGAGACTTACTTCCGTATTTATAATAATATTACTGTGGTTCACACTCACACACTGACTGCGAACAACATCTGAGGGATCATTATAACGTAAAACAGTGTACACCTACAACATTGCAAGGCTACCTACGATTTGCCTCGCATTGCACCCCTAACTTTCTAATATCTACGGTTTAACATTCAATCCGAATAACCTTCGGCCCAGGCCAGACTCTTACGATGAAAAACAATTTTTAAAAATCTTAGCCTCTACGGAGATTTGAACCGGAGACCACCACGTTCGTAAGCAAGCGCTTTAACCACTCAGTTGCCAGTCCATTATACGGAAACCCGGTACGGAGACGTCCATATCTAACGTGTCTGTCTATCGCCGTATTTCGAAGTTATGAGACAACATGTGTTATTTATACAGATAATTTTTCAACCAAATGTAGATAGTATTTTTCTCCTTGTTTCAAAGGATAAGAGTGCAAAGTTTCATCGAGATCGGATGAAAACTGTGGATTTGTATGAAGAACAAACAAACATACATACATTCATCTTTATATATATATATATTCGCTAGGGTGTTAGCACACAGAGTAAAAGACAAAATACACAAGGTGATAAAAACCCACCAGGCTGCAGTTGGATATAACAGATCAATTATCCAACTACTGTCGGAATATCGCGACGTCATAGGCAGTATGAACACAAGCAACTCAGAGGGTGCCATCTTGTCACTAGATTTTGACCGTGCCTTCGATAGAGTTGACCATAACTTCTTGAAACAAACGATGATAAAGATGGGATTCGGGGAAGAGATATCAAAAATAGTACATAATTTACTAAACAAGGCCACAACGAAAATAATCGTCAACGGGACGATGAGTGGACCTATACGAATTAGGCGATCAGTAAGGCAAGGCTGTCCCCTATCTATGATTGTATTTGCAATAGCACTAGAGCCACTATTGTTAAAATTAACAGAAACAGTAACCGGAAAACACACAGGATTTTTTTTATCTGCTTAACGTCTCTCTAACAGTGAGGTCTTTAGAGATGGGAAGGATCGGGGGCAAGGAATGGGAAGGAATTCGGCCATGACCTTTTGAAGGAAGCATCCCGGCATTTGCCTGGAGCGATTTGGGAAACCATGGAAAACCCAAATCTGGATGCCCGGACGGGGATTCGAACCGCCGTCCTCCCGAATGCGAGGCCAGAACATTAGACACAGGAATTGAGAAAGTGATATGTCGTGCCTATGCGGATGATGTAGTTGTCTTTGCGAAAGATACAACAGACACTGAGCTTGCAAAACAAACCATCGAAAATTACTGTCAATACTCTGGGGCAATACTAAACACAAAAAAATAAAAAAATCATGGATATTGGAGCGGGTTTGAGCCATAATAAACCCTCCTGGTTAGAAGAAAACTCGGAAATCAACCTCTTGGGAATCAATACCAAAAATGCCTACAAAAAAGTGCGACAACAAATTGGCGGAACTTATCAGCCAAAATTAGAGCTTGCCTCCAACAACACTCCGTAAGGAATCTTAATATGATACAGAGAGTGCAACTAATTAACACATTTTTCCTTGGGAAGCTATTGTACACGTCGCAAATACTCCCAGTTTCTACGCCCCTAGCACGAAGTATTATGTCTGTGGTCGGATTTTTTATACACAGAGGAGAAATCTTCAAAGTTAAAGTTGAAACACTGGCTCTAGAAAAGAAAAGAGGGGGACTTGGCCTTGTCGATGTATATAAGAAGAGCAAAGCTCTCTTCGTTAAAAATATGCTGCAGGCAAAAAGCAGGAATCCGCAAGGCATTACAGCACACCTGATTGACCTATATAAGCCACACAGCATGACACCACCCATCAGCATGGCCGGAATACCAAATCAGATGAAATACTTACAACTCTCCTACTTGGAACTCAGCTACCTGAAGCTCCAACACAAAAATAACCTGCC
Organism: Vandiemenella viatica; assembly: GCA_031002005.1. Taxonomy (NCBI): domain Eukaryota; kingdom Metazoa; phylum Arthropoda; class Insecta; order Orthoptera; family Morabidae; genus Vandiemenella; species Vandiemenella viatica. The sequence goes on from CM061921.1 coordinate 169,960,880, forward strand.
TTTAACAACCAAAATAATATACAATATTATGAAGGATAACACCTCTGGGAACAGACAGAAAATGAAATATCCAAATATTATATGGAAAAACCTTTGGGAAAATATCCACAACCCAGTGTTACAGACATCAGTACATTCAGTCTGGTACAAGGTAGTCAATGAGACAATAGCCACTAACACCAAACTAAATCGAATCCATCTCCTAGAAACGGATAGATGTAACCACTGTCAAATGGCAGACACTCTACTCCATAGGATTACCTGCCACCGTGTCAAAGACATTTGGAACTGGACAAGGCACACCGCAGCAGACATATTAGATAACACAACGAGAAGAATAACTCCTGAACTTTTACTGAAACCAGATATGACATCCACTTCACAACATAAAAGAGACGCACTAATATGGCTAATGGGGAACACCATATACTACATATTCTCTCAAAAGAATGTAAATATAGAGGACTACTGGGTCCAACTTGTGGTAGACTACCACAGATTCAAAAAGAGGAGAAAAAATGAGCAAACTCCTCTCGCAAAATATTTAGAGAAAATTATACCGTTTAAATAAATAACAAATAAAGGAAGAATGACTACATAAATCTGAACTAGAGAACAGAACTTAAAGAAAAAAAAAAAAAAAGAAAAAAAGGATGCCACCGAATCTGTGCTGAGTTTGATAGGAATTAACTTGTTGACCACATTACTACGAAGGAATGCGTTGTTTTTCATTCTTTCATGTTCGATTGTTTATGCAGTAAAAATATTTTTGTACCTACCATAAAAATGGTGCTAGAAGATGACTTAAGCATTGCTAGAGCGTCGTACATTATTATTAGTGAGGCAAATAACGAAACACGAAGACGCAGGAGATCACAACGACGGTGATGTATCACTTCTTTGTTGGAAAGTAGAAATGTGTATGGAGTGGCAGACTTGATAGACGATCTTAAAGCTGAAATTGGATATGAACTTTTTGAAAGTTTCTGCAGAGTGAAGTCAACCGACTTTGAAACGTTATTGCAGCAGATTGGTCCGAAGATTTCAAAACGTCAGTGTTTTCTTTAACCTTAGGTGCAAATTTTCTTTAAAAGCAAATCATTTCGATTTAAATATGACATCAGCTACAGAGTCTGTTATAAATGAATTTTACTGTTTTTGTACGTTCACGCCTGAAGAATCCCAATTGAGATTTCTTTTACGTGTATTTTGTGTCACATTTCCTAATATCACTAATTTCGTACCAGGTATCATGTTTCTTTATTTTATTTTTATAATCATTGGGAAAAGGATTGTCTATATAATTCTGTTCCCTACAAAACAACAAAAGCGTTCTTCTTGACGTACACACTACAACTAAGCCGAAAACGTGTGGTCAGCATTTTGCTTTATGTACCGCCTCTCGAGCGAAACCGAGCGCAGGCAAACGAATGCGGTGGGAAGTGTTCATTCGCCTTCGTTTTCACGTACACACTGAGTGAACATATGCGCTTGCTCGTGTGCGGTAGTATACGTTTGTCTAGTGTGTACCCACCCTAAGAGTATAGAATGGCTAAAGTAAAATGATTTTTTTTTTTTTTGCTTGTCGTCAGTCTTCAGACTGGTTTGATGCAATCCTCCATCCCTTTCCTATCCTGTGCTAACCTTTTCGTTTCTACATACCCCTTACAACCCACGTCCTCATATATCTGCTTCATATATTCTAATCTCTGTCTACCTCTACAGTTCTTACCTTCGACTGTTCCCTCCACTAACAAATTAACCAATCCATGCATGTCTCAAAATATGACCTAAAAGCCTGTCTCTTCTTCCTGTAAGCTTCTTCCATAAACTTCTTTTCTCACCCATCATTTCCATAACTCGTTCATTTCTTACTTTGTCTGTCCACCTAATTTTTAGCATTCTTCTGTAGCACCACATTTCAAATGCTTCAAGTTTCTTTCTTTCTGGTATTCCTAAAGTCCATGTTTCGCTACCGTAAAGTGCTGTGCTCCACACATAGAGTTTTAAAAAGTTCTTTCTAATTCCTAGATCAATATTTGAAACTAAAAGGTTTCTCTTTTTCATGAAGGCTCTTTTAGCTAGTGCTATTCTGCTTTTAACATCCTTCCTGCTTCGGCCATCGGTTGTAATTTTGCTTCCCAAGTAACAGAATTCGCTTACTTCTCCTATTGCATCCGATCCTATTTTTATATTTAATCTGCTACTATTGGTATCATTTCTGCTACATTTCATCACTTTTGTCTTACTTTGATTGATATTCAGTCCAAAATCTTCCTTCAGTATTTTGTTCATGCCATTCAATAACTTCTCAATATCCTCAGCGCTCTCTGCTAACAAGACAATGTCATCAGCAAATCGTAGCATACTGATTTTTTCTCCCTGAAAACTTATGCCGCATGGAAATTTTTCTTTGACTTTCTTCATTGCTTCTTCTACATACAAGTTGAATATTAACAGGGATAGACTACAACCTTGTCTCACACCCTTTTTAACCGATGCAATGTCCTCTCGTGATTCTCTACTTTTATTATAGCCACTTGATTCTTATATAGTTTATAGGAGTATTCTTCTATCTCGATACTTTAGACCTGACTTCTTTAAAATTTTGAACATCTTGTCCCACCTAACATTATCAAAAGCTTTTTCTAAATCAACAAATGCCATAAAAGTATCTATGTTTTTCTTGATCCGCCCTTCAAGTATTAATCTTAAAGACAGAATTGCTTCCCTTGTACCACGATTTTTCCTAAACCCAAACTGATCTTCACCTACTATTTCTTCTACTACCCTTTCCATCCTTCTGTATATTATTCTGGTCAGTAATTTTGAAGCATGTGATGTTAGACTAATGGTGCGATAATTCTCACATTTGTCGGCTTGTGCTTTCTTTGGAAGTGTGAACATGATATTTTTATTAAAATCAGTTGGAATTTCTCCTGTTTCATAACTTTTGGATATCAGCTTGAATAATCTTTCGATTCCTTCCTCTCCTAGGGATTTAAGAAGTTCTGCAGGGATCTCATCAATTCCAACTGCCTTATTTGCTTTCAAGTCATTCAGAGCTTTATTAAATTCTGTCCTCAAAACAGGATCCCCTAAGTCATCAATGTCAACATCATCTTCCTTTTCCATTACACTATTGTTCAAGTCGTCCCCATCATACAGTTTCTCAATATATAATTTCCATCGGTTAGCTCTATCTTCTGAGCTTAAAAGAGGTTTCCCATCGGCAGCTTTAATGTTCATACCTCTTTTCTTCATTTCTCCAAAATTCTGTTTGATCTTTCTGTAGGCAACATCTACTTTACCTACGACCATTTCCTTTTCTACTTCTTCACACTTTTGCTGTAGCCATTTTTCTTTTGCTATTTTGCATTTCCTATTTATTTGATTTCTAAATTGCCTGTACTGCTCTCTTCCTGCTTCATCCTGAGCAGTTTTGTACCTTCTCCTCTGATCCATCAGCTCCAAAATTTCTTCTGTGATCCAAGGTTTTCGGGCAGATTGTTCCCTAAAGCCTAATGTTTCTTTACCAGCTTTCATTATTTCGGTCTTTAATGCATTCCATTCGTCCTCGGTTGAGCTCCTTTCACAGATACTTCTTAGACCCAAGTCTACTATTTTCATGCAATATTTTTCTCTACTGCTAGATTGTTTCAGTTTATTCACTTCCAGTCTGTTCTGCTTATACTGCTTCCTTATTCGCTTAAATTTCAGCCTGCACTCCATTATTATCAAATTATGGTCAGAGTCTATGTCTGCTCCTGGGTACGCTTTACAATCTAGAACTTGATTCCTGAATCTCTGTTTGACCATGATATAATCTAGCTGATATCTGCCTGTATCCCCAGGACGTTTCCACGTGTAAATTCTTCTTGCATGGTTCTTAAACAGTGTGTTTGCCACTACTAGCTTATATCTTTCACAAAATTCTAGCAACCTGCTTCCTCGTTCATTTCTTTCTCCTAGACCAAAACTTCCTACAGTATTCCCATCTTTTCCTTCTCCCACTATTGCATTCCAATCACCCATGACTATTAGATTTTCCTCCCCCTTCACATATTGAATTAATTCTTCAATTTCAGCGTATATTTTTTCTATTTCTTCGTCATCTTCCTGTGATGTTGGCATATACACTTGTACTAATGTGGTTGGGACGGGCTTAGTTTCTAACCTCATCAAAATAATCCTGTCACTAAACTGTTCATAATAACTCACCCGTTTCCCTACTTTCTTGTTCATTACAAATCCTACACCAGTGACTCCATTGACAGCTTGTGTGCTAATTATCCTGTGTTCCCCAGACCAGAAATCCTGTGCGTCCTTCCATTTAATCTCACTAATCCCAACAACATCTAATCTAAGTTGTTCCATCTCCCTTTTTAAGTTTTCTAACCTACCTGCCCTATTCAGACTTCTAACATTCCACGCTCCGACTCGTAGAATGTTTCTATCCATTCTGATGACTCCTCCCTGAGCAGTCCCCACCCGGAGATCCGATTGGGGGACTATTTTACCTCCGGAATATTTTACCCAGGAAGAAGCCATCATGATATATGTAATTTGAGAGGATTACATGTCCTCGGGATACCCTTTGGGTCTTTAATGCAGTGGTTTCCCGTTGCCTTCTGCATCCCCATGCCGTTGATCATTTCTGATTCATCCGCCTTTAGGGGCCGTTTCCAACCCCAAGGGCAAGAGGGTGCCCTGAACCACTCCCCGCTCTTCCGCCCTCCTTTCGGAGGCCGTTGGCAAGCAGTGGGTGACTCCTTATACCGGGAAGTCTTTCAGTCGCCAGAGCCTCGTCCGTGCAAACAGGGTGCACCACGTGAAGGAGAGGTTGACATTTGGTTGGAAAAGACTAGTATTGTCTCTCCCAAACCCTTACACCGCAGTAAAATGATACAGATGTCTAAAACAACTAAAACAGTTCTGTACAGTGTACAGTGACTCTTGGGGTTTTCATGATGCAATAGGTATGAAAAGTAGTGCATGGAAGGGGAAAGATGACCATGACCACAAGCTGGCACTCGATTTCAGGCACAAGGGTGTGGGACGATTCTCTTTTTTAGGTAAGGGTGTCAGGGATTGGAATGAGTTACCAAGAGAAATGATGAATAATTTACCGAAAACTTTGAAGGAATTTAAAGATAAAATTTGTAGAGGGCAAATGTAGGTAGGTGCAGGATAGGGGGAAGATGGGTGTGTAGGGAAATTGCCACCGAAGCCTGTGCTCCATTGCAATTAAATTAAATTAAATTGTCTGCCTCGCTATGACAGCTGATTCTCGGCAGTTGTAATATGTGAACAAACTGTTATCCACAAACTGACAGAATGTGTATAGCTCATTGTAATCGAGTGACTTTGTAAATTAAGATCAAGACGATGTAATTAAATGATTATTAAGGAAAATAGGCATCAAGAAATTGAACTAGTAAATTTTTTTTTATTTGTTAATAGACAAATATTTCTAGTGACTAGTATAAGAGTTGTTAAAAGGTGTATAGATGTTGTATGTAATAGAGGGTTTTGTACTTCAACTGTACAGATGTAATAATTATTATAATTTATTAGCTATGACTGGTGTATGTGCTCAGCTTATGCGTTCGTATCACCTTTCTAGCTTCACGAAGAGTTCAGACAATTTTAATAATGTAAAATCAAATGAATCCTAGGGAAGGGTTGTAACAGCCCTCAGACCCAGACCTTTTATGATTTTTTTTTAGAGTTATGTATTAAAAAATGGGAGTTAATTAATTGTGGATTTATATGTTTTTGCGTGGTTAATTGTGAATTTGTGCATTTTCTTCATGCAAATAAACATTGTTTTATGGAAAGAAACTGTATAAATGATATACAATACGATTGAGGACAGTATTATATATGAAAAATTAAGTAAAAGTTTGTAATTGTAAGTTTTGATGTGAGCCACGATGTTTGGAGGACAATTCTCAACGGTTTGGACTGGTTTATATTTATAATTTTGTGTTTAAAGGCGCGTAAACGCTATTAGCTTTCATTTTAAGGTGTTTTCTATTAGTTGTGAGTGACTTTGCACAATTTGTAATTATATTTGTATATATTTGGTTGTTGATGCATTGTTAATGCTCAAGAAACTTCTGTCTCCACTCTTTGCATAATTCTGGATGTTTCTGTGGCGTCTATTTAAACAAGTGAAGATAGCGAGCAGAGTCAGTAGTTTTGATAATTGTTCGTATTTTGTCGAGCAATTTTGTTCGCTGTAATTTAATCACTGGAATATTTGTGCCTTATTATCTTTGGACGAGTCTATTGCCTTATCCGCGTGTAATGTTATTATGGAACTCACGGAGAAATAAATATGATGTGAAATATGATTCGTCACTGTTGTCATTTCACGGAACTATTTAATTCATGCAAAGCCGTAGTCATTTAACCTTTGGCGGAAGAAAAAACTATCTGGTGACAAACGACAGCAACCTGTGAATTGGAGAACAAAGTAATTAAAGGTAATCATCATTAATTGACGACAGGACGAATTTGTTAATTGCCGAGAAGCGCATCAAGTGGTAGTACTTTAATCCACGTGGATGTTCTGATTTCAGTATAACATAATCGAGTTCCCAAAGTTATTTCTATTATAAAAGATTTTGCGGTTTTCTCAACTGTCATAATGTTGTCAGTTGGTTTGCGAGTTTTACTCTGCGTCCAATCAACCCTCCTTTCTCCTGATTTTTTGACATAAACCTATGTTCTCTCTATGAGGTCAAGGAACTTGCTGAGTCTACTAACTAATTGCACTCAACGTAAATCTCGTAAAGACTAAAAACTTGTTTCTAGATTTATAACCGAGCGGGCCAGTGTAACGGTTAGCGTTCTCGCCTTGCATTCGGGAGGACGGTGGTTCGAATCCCCGTCCGGGCATCCAGATTTGGGTTTTCAGTGGTTTCCCAAATCACTCCAGGCAAATGCCGGGATGCTTCCTTCAAAAGGCCATGGCCGAATTCCTTCCCATTCCTTGCCCGCATCCGTGCCCTCCATCCTTTCCCGTCTCTAAAGACCTTGCTGTTAAGAGACGTAAAGCGGTTAAAAAAAAACTAGTTTTATATAATCAGGCATACAGGAGATCGATTCGGTGGCAGTTACAAATGTCGTGTGAGTGGATTTGTGACAGCAGTTGCCCGCTACTTCGTTCACTTGGTATGTTAATGTACAGACCTCTTTTTAAAACAAAATCGTCAAGAATTACGTGAACTACGGCCATTGCGGCTCGCAGAACGCAAATTCCTTTTGTATTAAGAGTTTTGGCATCAGACTGTAACGAGGTTAATAAGATGCAATTGGTGCGTTAAAACCGAGCATAGTGGGCGGGAGAACACGAGTTCGAATCTCTTTCCGGCCATCCAAATTTTTATTTTCCGTGGTTTCCCGAAATCACTCTTGGCAAATGCCGGGATGGTTCCTTCGAAAGGCCATTGCCAAATTCCTTTCCACGCCTTGCCGCCTCTAATGACCTCGACCTCTACGTCGACGAGTCGTTAAAGAAATAAGAAAAAAATCATAGGTTGAAAAATTTATGAAACCTGCTATAAAAATTATCTTAACAATCTCTTCAGTTTTTCGAGGTCACATTAAGAGGAAATATACCCTGTCTTATCGGCGGTACTTCGGGCTGTACATTAACCGAAACTCCATTAATATCTGACCAGCGAGTATCCAAGAAAAAATATCCTGAATTTTTCAGCTTTTCGACATCACATCATAAAGAAACACCCCATACTTTTCCCGCAGGACAACTATCTGTATATTAAACGAAACCTCATCTATTGCCGATTAGTAGTTTTGCGTGAATAACGTTCAACCAAAAATTATTACAAATTTATCAGCTCTACGAAGTCATATCAAAATGATACGTACAATATTTCACCCATGGGATCACGAATTATATATCAATCAAATCTCAATTGAAGCTTCACCATTAGTTTTTACGTTAATCGTGTAAAATGAAAAATTATCGTAAATTCCTCAGTTTTATATTACAAAAAATCCCTCTTTTATCAGCTGGCCGACGAGCTGTAGACTACATTAAACGAAACCCCATTAATATACGACTAGTAGTTTTTACGTGAATCGCGTACAACTAAAAATTATCTTAAGTTTATCAACACTACATTTCAAAATGAAACTAGTTCCATTTACCCTGGGGACAACAGGCTATACACTAATTAATACTCCATCTAAATCTAACCATTAGGTTTTCCATCAGTGAAAAATTATTTTTATTTCCTCAGCTTTTCCACATCACATCATCATCTAACATACCCTACTTTACTCATAATACAAATGGATGAGCATTAATCCCAATTAAAATCCGACCAGTAGTCTTTGCGTTACTCATTTCAACGAAAAATTGATACTAACGTGTGAACGCTTCTATATTATATTTCTCATGATTTTGACTTGAAATGACATGTATTCTATTTTACCTGCGTGATCACGGGCTGTACGTTGACCGAACCAGGACAAATTCCGACTAGTTGTATTTGCATGAATCCAATTCATTACAACTTGCAGAGGGACACAAATTTGAAAAAAAAACACAGTTGTTTCCATTTATGTTGCTTATTAATAGTTCCTCCCCAACTCATTTTTTTTTTAAATCTTAAATGTACACACTTTTTTCCTATTACAATTTTATTATACGTATGAATTGTACTTAGACGACATTTTAAATCTCTTACTGTGTGTTCTCTCATTTATTTCTGCCTCTAAAAAAGCCGAATTGAAACTAATTATTTGTCAAAGTAGCAGGCTTGCGGTGAACACATGATCTGTGAGAGCTTGCGCTCTGGCCTTAGAATCTCGCTTTCATTGGACGAGATCATCAAGAAACTTCGTATCAACAGGATTCTGAGGCATCGCTCATATGTTATGCGAGGGGCGACGTCCTTTTCATAAGGCAGTGGTACTCCCTCGGAGAAGTCCTTGCCTTCTTAGCAGAAACCCAAAGTTGTGCAGATTCCTACAGTATTTATACTGCTTTGCATGATTTCTGGTTTCAGTCATAATTACTTCCTTACAAAAATACGAAAGTTTACCAGTAATCAACATGTACGAAAAGTTTCATTTCGGTACAGTACAATCATCACACGATCCAAATAATATTAAAGTTATCCTTGCTCGAGATCCAAACAGGTGTGATCGTTTCAAGTCTAACACAACACAATGAGTATTCACTAAACGAAAGTTTGCAAAAGCATTGCACTTCGTAGAAGATATTGAAACGGCAATTCCTTATACCAGCGGTTCCCAACCTTTATTGGTACACGACCCACTTTTAAGTAAAAATTTTTTTTAGCGACACACCTAATATGAGAGTCTATTTAATACCAGAATGGGAACTGTTGCATGACCGATACGCTATCGATTATCCTATCCTACGAAAAGGCAGATTTCAGTGGTTGATTGGTGGGTGGATGCTGAAATTCCACGATCAGAAGTAACTCGACCAGCATATTAAATTGCAACTGGTCTGCCAAGTCGCTTTTTGGGGGAAACCAGCTGCAGAACCGATTTTAGTGGTTGATTGATAGGTTTATCATTGTGTTTTACTGCACCCAATTGTATGAAAATATGGAAGACTGGGAGCAGGAAAACACAATGGTAAACTTACCAGTCAACCACTAAAATGGGATTTGTATGTGTTTACTCCCAAGATATGACTTGGTACATCAGTGGCATATTAATTTGCAAATCTAGTTTTAACTCGTCCTGGGATTTCAGCCGTCAACTCTATAAGGTGATGCTTTGTGCAGCCACCTCCCGCTTTATTACAAAGATAATCAAAAATACGTTTAATTATTATAAAAACACAACTTTAAAATCAGTGAGATTTCTGGCTCTGGTGTTTACTAATGAGGGCATCAATATCAGAGTTAACACTGGCTAACTTTAACCTTAAGTCACTTTCAATACATAGTCTAAAACTTTTTCTCTCACAAAGTTTTAATTTAAGCTAATAGCTTCCATGATTATTGCACTTGTAAAATATCGTGTTATATTTTTTAAATAGATAAATTAAAATATATAGTGGGAAAAAACTCGATTGTTCCGCGACCCACCAAAAGACACGCCGCGACCCACCAGTGGGTCGCGACCCATAGGTTGGGAACCGCTGCCTTATACTATTCTCACTTAAAAAAAAAACAACATCAGTTAAAATGCACATTCGTACAGTTGATTTCTGGTCTGTAAAGCTTGATTTTAAAGACTGATCGTTTTGCTAGTTTGCTGCGAGGAGAGGCGAGGGGAAGGGCGGAAGGCACCAGCAGTGGAGGGGGGTGAAAGCCCACCGAATAACGGCAGCGGGCGGCCTGCGTACCACTCCAGTGGCACACATTGGCTGCAGTACGCAACATGTAGACTTGCATCTCACCATGGTTGTCTGGTCCCTGGCAGCTGTTTCCGTTCTGCATCTACTGCTTTTCTTGGGTGAGTGAATTTTGCCTCGGCTATATCGTCAGACTGACACAATTCTCCCTGCTGGCAATTAAGGTTGTGAGTTGTAGTAGCGACTAAACTGATTTTATTTCTTAACAAGCTGTTTTCTTGTAACCAAGGATTCGTAATTTACTCTTCTTAGATTCAAACTTCGCACAGAAGAGATTCCTCCATTACGTGAGGTAAAAAATAGAGTCAAAGTGCTTCCTATCGCGACGATTGAAGTTTCCGAAGACATTTTACTTTGTAGACGTCCTCGTTTTCACGGTGCTGCTAAAGGGTTGTATGGTCAGTCTAGCTTGCTGTATTTCACCAGAATCGATTAAACTTAAGCACTTGACTGTTAAAGAAGTACAATTCCCTAGCGATCTAAACTGAATTTGTTGATCTGCTTCCTAGCTAGAAATAGCGGAAACAAAATACACAATTGTCAATGGTATGTCTGAAGTCGATCAACGTCAATTTTTATCTAAAGTTTGGTACATCAATGTCGTACTAAAAATGTTTGGAATTTTGGATTAATAATTTTGTAAGTAAAATAAAATATTGCAACAGTATCGAAATATATCGACGAGAGCGTTGGGAGAATACTGCCAAAGCAATTATAAAAATATCCTGTCGAGTAATGTTAATGCTGCTAATGACGCATGAAATCAATTCCCGCCAAATGATTCCCACCATTGTTGACGTGTCTGCACGCACCAGGTGTTTAGTTCATTGGCAAAGACACTTTACCCCGGTCACTTAGCTCTGCGAGCATACTGAAAAAAGCGTAATTTTTTAAAATAAATTTGGGAAATATTTGTGGTGAGAAACATGTTGATAAAAAGTACCTACATTGCATTTCACGCAACAGTGCGGTATGTTTGTTTTCTTGTTCAGACTATGTAAATTAAAGCCGGTCGTATTGAAGACCACAAGCTGTATCAGCTGCCATTCTGAAATATGTGAGGCACGCAACTGAGTTCCTTCGTGTGAGCAGTGGTTGTAGCGCCGAGATGTGAGAAACAATCAACACATACTTTTGCGACAGTAGCCTTAATCTCTTTTGTAGTCATTGGATTACCTGTCATTATTCCTAAGAAAAGTTACAACCGAAGCAAATAGATGAGTGTGCACAGCATCTTGCTGATGCTCTGGAAGCCGTCGTGTTTTTTACATTTTAAACTGATATGCCCTTCATTTTATTGCATAATAATAGCAGATAATTTTTCGAAGAGTGGAAAATTTCGAAATTGTTAGAGGAATTTTCAATAATTCGTTAATCGCTTTCTGTGGATATTTGTCTGGGAAAGATTAAAATCAAATTAAATTAATATCAAGATACAGTGACGAACAATTTAACTAAACCCACACTGCCTAAAGCTCTTGACGACCGTATCTCTAACTACTGGCACCACTTTATACAGATTTATTCAAAGCAACGAACGAGAAATCTGTCATGACGTAGGGACTGTTGTAGAGTTATCCTGATTGAAACGTGCAGGAAATGGGGCTGATCGAGAAATTACCAAATGAGTAAATTAAGAAATGAGAATATGTGTGAAATGTGGTTAATAGTTTCGAAATACAAACGAAAAAGAGTAAAGCTGTTTTGTATGATTAACCATTCAATGGCAAGAAAATGGTCAAGATCAGAAAAAGATACTCTTCTGTATTCATAAACAGAAAGTTGACAACCCGGGCTTGGGAGGGAAAATTGAATGTACACTGGAAAATGTACACACTTTGACAATAAATTTGGCCGCAGCTGAAAAATTCTATCACTCTTATTTTACAAAATCTGACGTCAATGTCATCTCAGGAAACAGCAATGTAATACTGGCAAGCCAGTATTGCGTTACTGTTTCTTAGGATTAATGTCAGATTGTGCAAAATAAGAGTGATAGAATTTTTCAGCGGCGGCCAAATTTATTGTCAAAGTGTGTACATTAAATTACCTAAACAACATAATTTTTTTACATTTATTGCAGTTAGTGCCCAGATTGACCAAAAAAGTAAAAAAGAAAAGAAAAAACCGGCAGGTGTATAACATTTGGATAAAATTTTAGTGAATCTAATCCAAGTTAATCTTTTTGTCACACAGGAAGCAAAGAAATGTTCAATTGAATCTACTGGGATTGAGTTTTTTTCCGTTTTCTGTAAACAATGCTCAATTAAAAAAATAAAAATAAACGGAAGTTTCTGTGACACAGTGAACTTAACAAAACTTAAAGGATACAAATTTGATCTGGATGCTACTGTAATGAAGAATTATTATTGCGTCAGGTGGAAATATCTTCATACTAGTTTACCACTGCACGAAACTAGACTTCTTGCCACTGAAACAAGTTACTGGTGATGAAGATGAATGGAAGAGCAGAATTCTATTCTGTACTGACAAGGATGAGATTCGGATTTATTGCTGTAATTTAAGCAAGACATAAGTTTTTAGATAATGTCTCACATTTTTCTGCTACGCTTTTAATTTTCAAGCATTTTTTTATTAACTTTATTTTAGCGAAAGACTGCAGGCAGATTCATTTAGATCGCAGAAAGTATTTGTTGAACATCGTTTTGTAAATGATCACATAATTGATTATTTGATGCGCTAAAACCGTCAAAATTCCGTTTAAACGAAAAGTTTACTTTCTTACGTGTCACCATTATTGTAGGACTGATCACAATCTGCTACAGTGTCAAAATTTGCAATTTTTCCTATTTTGATACATGTATCAACGAGAATAATGAGAAAATCGTAATTAATTTCAAGCACTTCTATGCTTCGCTGAGTAGGCTAACATTGTAGTTTATTTGTTTTGCCGTTTGCCTGAAATTGATTTCCTTCCCACTTTTTACAAATGATCGAGCCAGAAAGGTTAACGTTCTGGCCTTCGAAGCAATCGGTCCAGCATACAGAAACCGGTTTTCCGTGGTTTTCAAAACTCGCATCGAGGCAAGTGCCGGGATGGTTCCTTCATGAAACCACAGCTTATTTTTTTCCTGTTCTTGCTCCCATTTCTTTCCCGGCTCTAATAACATGGACTTCAACGAGGTGGAATGCATTTTTTTTAAAAAAAGAACCTTTTGAAACACTGTAATGATCCTGACTCAGCGAGCGGTGGTAGGAGTAGAAATGTTGACGGTTGCTGACATCTCTCATGATTCAGTCCAGTGAAGACAGTCAAAACGTAGGCCTGTTTTTAAATAGTGTTATTGTAAATAGATCTAAAAATAAATATATTTTTTTAACTCAACTTAGGATTATATCTCATCCTTTTTTCTTTCAGAACTGCTGATAGCAGTAGTGCGTTTGAGATAGAATTTGGTGTAAGGACTCTTATGTCTGTGTATAGGAATGACATAAATCACACATACTCGAGTGATTAGTTAGCCCTATATCACATTGGTCAATTATGGAAATAACTGTTCCAGCAATGTAGTCAAATTCATTTCACGGTCATGTACACCAGGGTACAAAATTCGCGAGAACCCTCACCTTTCGATTATGCTTCGATCTAGACTCGAATACCTCATGGGACAGCATAGCTGTTAGGTGGACTACTAAATTCTTTATAAAATAGACCTCTCATACCCTGCACTTATCCCAAAACGAAAAAAATTAGCCCGCGCGCAACAGACTCGCAGACGCTCAGACGCAAACTTCGAAGTTTTACAGTTGAAATAATCACCAGTATCAACATTTTAGTCATAATAATTACTGAAATAACGAAATACATTGATTATAGTGGGATACTACTGCATTTTTCGTAATTTTGATAGCCATTGTGTATTTTGTTTCTCTGAATAAACAGTTGACAATTTGCTAGCAAACGAAATTAAATAACAAATACTGAAAAGAATCAATAAATTACAGACGGATTAAAATTTGTAAAACCAATAAGAGATTTTGAAAGGAGTAAGTCATACTTTCTAGCGCTGCAGCTTTATGGAAATATGTGACAAACACACAAAGTTTAAGCGTAAGTAGAAAGTAAAAATTACGAAAATACTCAAATGGTGAACTAAATCACAAAGCATAAATTAACTATTTATAGATACTTCAATAGTTCGGAATAATAAAAAATTAATTTTGTATTCACCATAACATATTTACAAGGTAAGCTTAACTTGATGACAACAGCAACAGTTGTAGTAGTTATAATAATAATTAATAACAGTAAATCGGTTTGCAACGTGAAGTAGGAAACCTTTCATATCTACCTTTGTTTACACCTAAAATTGATAATTCATTACATTTTTTTGTCAAAAATTACTTTTGCGTTAGAGGTTACACTCTTGCCTGGCATTCGGCAGGAAGCGGATTCAAATCCCGACAGACATCGAATTTCAGTTTTCCATGGTAAAAAACCGAGCGCAGTGGGTGAGTTGCAACATTCTAATCTGAGTTCCGCGAGAATCCCCGTCCGGCCATCCAGATTGTGGTTTTCTTTGGTTTCCCAAATCATTACAGGTGAATGCCGAGACGGTTCCTTCAAAACGCCATGACCGAATTCCTCGCCATTCCTTGCCCTCAGATCTTACCCGCCTCCAATCACCTCGACGAGTTGTAAAGCCAGAAGCAAATAATAAATATATACATTTTAAGAAACAAAATCTTGTCAGTAGCAATGTGCATTAAAACAAAAGCACTTGCCACCAAAAGAAATTTCTCAAATAAAAATAATTACATCTCTGTTGTGTGTTTTGGATATTTTTCTTCTTGGATTTATCTTATTCAACTGCTGACCACGATAGGGAAGTGATCAGAGTGCTAATTCCGCATGTGGAGAGTCGCCAGTCCGATGTTATTTTTATCTTAGGGCTGATCGATGTAAAAAAGTCAATAAAGGTGAAAAAGGACTAAAGGCATGGATCGGGAAGGAATTCAGGCATGGCCTTTTTACGGAACCTTCCCGGCACTCACAGAGTGATTTCGATTAATCATGTAATATCGATATCCGGATGGATGGACGAAGATTTGAACCCGTGTCCTTCTGAATGCGAGGTTTCGGCGTTACGGGATTGTCGGTCACTGGTGCAATTCCGGGGGCATGGGTGGTAAAGTAAGTGTAGTGTATGTCTCATGTCGTACACAGGATGATCACTTAAATATACTTAGATTGATGAATTGCTATCGGAGTGGGTGCCATTAAATGTTATTGAACCAAAAGGTGACTGGCCACCTTAGAAATATCTCCCAGATTTACACCATCTGACAAAAAAAATTCTTCGTTTGGTGCCAGGTAGTAATATGGCTGAGTAGTAAGAGGAGTTTAAGGATATTAAAATAAATAATTTGGAAAGTAGGCGGAATCTAGAGAAGATCATTAGCACACAACGAGGGGTATTCAACTTCAGTTAAGTGTATAGGACGTATTCTCTTTAAGACCATGCGTGGTTATTACAGTAGATATCCTACCCGTTGACTCGAGAAAATTCCCGCTTAGAGGCAAGGAGGAAGTAACCGATCTGACTAACTTTTCGATGAAGTGTTTGTTTACCAGTGGCTCTGTGGAAGCGAATAACGCTATTTCAGGCCGGCCTCGGAAGCGCGGTTTCGCTTTGCAGAGGTCACCGTTTAGAGTCCGACCCGGGGCACAGGTGGTTTTAAGTATGTGTTGTGCTCGTCTTTGTTGTCCTTTCAGTTGGGATTATCAACAACACTAGATGAATTTAACACAATTGAGGAAAATGGTTGATTGGGTGAATGGGTAAAATCCAAACGCTGATTAAAAAAAATAGAAACACTTGTTCAGTAAAGTCAGCTCTAATAAGGTGTGTGAATAGGATCATTTGTACGAAATTTGTCGCTTGCGAATGACGAGCACCTACAAATACAGTTACAGACGTTTGTCGTGGTCATAGTTAGAGGACCGATAAAACTGTTCAAAAATAACATTGCACTAATATGTATTAAGCATCAAAAATTTCCGAAAATTACTCCTCCTGGTTTCGACTTGAGAATACTCTCATTGCATCGTGTAAATGTTTTACTCATATTATTTTATTACAATATTAATTAATTAACATTCGGTAATGATGCCGCTATTTCTTAAAAACTGGAAATGCACGTTATGGAAAATTTATTTGCCTCCATCTGCTGATTTATTTATTTTATTACCTTCGGTGCCGGCGGCCATTTAGTATGCTCCAGTTAATATTTTAATGACTATTGTGTCAGGCTTTGACAAGGTAATGTGGCACACTGTAGTGAAGCCAACACAAGACGAACACTACATCCATTTAAAACCATCCATGTGCGAGGATGGACTGGAATCGGCGATCCTTACAATGCGATGACAGTGTTCTAGCTAGGAATTACAATTTAGCAAAGCGGGTTCCCGCAATCCTACGGGATCCCGCATCATTAGACAGTCTGGCGGATCCCGCACAAAATTAAGTGGATCCGCAATCCGCAAAAATGCGGTGACAGTTTGCGTGAATCGCAGCTTCGTCGTTGTTTTCGCCCTCACTCGGTCTCTATAGTACCTATTTCACTATTTGCCTGTCCCCTTGCTGTTGACATTTGACTCGTGTGAATAAAATTTTGTTTTTGTCAACCTTCGTCATTCGTAAATAAATAAATAAAATTTTACGTATTCATTAAAACTTTTTTGCTTCTGGCTTTACAACTCGTCGAGGTCATTAGAGTCAGGAAAGGACTGTAGACACGGTATGGGGAGGAATTCCGCCATGGACTTTTGAAGGAACCATCCCGGCGTTCACCTGTAATGATTTGGGAAACCATCGAAAACCACAATCTGGATGGATGGACGGGGATTCGAACCAACGTTCTCGCGGAACCCAGGTTAGAATGTTACTACTCACCCACTGCGTTCGGTTTTTTACCATTCTTCTTCTTTCTTTTCTTCGACGCCAGTGTTATTTGAAATCTAGGAGTATTGGAAACTAGAATCGTGAAAGAATTTCGGTAACGGCTTTTTGAAGGAACTTTTCCGGAGATCAACTGAAGAGATTTACGGAAACCATGGAAAACTTAAATTCGATGTCCGCCGGGATTTGAATCCGCGTCCTGCCGAATGCCAGGCAAAAGTGTTTATCTCTAACCCAAAAATAATTTTTGACAAAAAACTGTAAAGAAGCATCAACGTTAGGTGAAAACAAAGGTAGATATGAAAGGTTTCCTACTTCCATTCCTTCAGCTTTAAAATTTGGAACCGCTAATTCACGTTGCAAACCAATTTACTATTATTAATAATTATTATAACTACTACAACTGTTGCTATCAAGTTAAGCTTACCTTGTAAATATGTTATGGTGAATACAAAGATAATGTTTTATTATTCCGAACCACTGAAGTATCTATAAATAGTTAATTTATATTTTGTGATTTAGTTCACCATTTGAGTATTTTCGTAAGTTGCACTTTCTACTTACGCTTAAACTTTGTGTGTGTTTGTCACACATTTCTATAACGCTGCAGCGCTAGAAAGTGTGCCTAAGCCCATTCAAAATCTCTTATTGGTTTTACAAATTTTGATACGTCCGTAATTTAGTGATTCTTTTCAGTATTCGTCACATAATTGCTTTTGCTAGCGAATTGTCAACTGTTTATTCGGAAAAACAAAATACACAAAGGCTATCAAAATTACGAAAAAAAGCATTAGCATCCCTCTATAATCAATGTATTTCGTTATTTCAGTAATTATTATGACTAAAATGTTGATACTCGTGACTATTTTAACTGTAGAACTTCGAACATTGCCTCTGAGCGTCTGCGAGTCTGTTGCGCGCGGGCTAATTTTTTTAGTATTGGTTAAAGTGCAGGGTATCAGAAGTCTATTTTATCATGAACTTAGTGTACTACCTAGCGGTTATGCTGTCCCATGAGGTATTCGTGTCTAGATCGAAGCATAATCGAAAGCCGATGGGTTTTGCGAATTTTGTCCTCGTTTGTATGTTAGCCAAGAGTATGGGAAGAATGGGATTGCCAGCTCGGGGGTAGAAAAATATTTGACAGGTGATGTCAGGTAAGTACTCGCTTCCATCCTGACCCCTGATTTATAGCTATTCTAATGTCACCTTCGATTCACCTGGCTCACAACAGGACATGTGTCCGCGACAATCGTTAACCCAACTTAAAATCAGTTATTGTAACAAAGAAACCGAACCAAGAACTGATTATATAACCGCCTGACAGATGATTATTCACCCATATTGTAACAGAGTACCTGCGACTTTCATGACATGTCACTATTAATATCCTCCCATCTTTGTTAACCTGACTTCAAACGGGCTATTAGGCAGCACCTGGCCGATGATAAGACCATTACAAATTTCTTCTGTCCGGTGATGTTAACATTTCTTTGTTAATCTGACTGCAAAGGAGCCTGATTTTATTAGTGATTTTTTAAAATTTTGTCACGAGAATCGTGTCATAGTTTTAGGCACTTTTACATCCACAACCTCACGAGCTTATACTGTGTCATCTCCTCTATGTTCCAACAGTAGCCTTGGTTGCATGATATGTCCTCTGTGACTTTTCTGCCTAGTTGATACCATTCAACAATATGCTATGAACATCATTATATACTATTAAATCTTCATATACACAATCTTCACAACGAATAGTGTTGTAATGAATTAGGATAGTTTGTCATTGGGTTACGTAAACATTATGAACATGCAAATCAATTAATTATGGTATTATAGCCATATGATAGCCGTGTATCACTTTATCACTGTTTGATGTATCACATAATTTGGTGGTACCACTTCTTTCAGCACCACAATCAGTTCAAGACTATGTTCTGATGATAACCAGAATGTCAGATGCATTTTACCGCTGCTATTCAACTGGTATGTCGTTCCATCCAAGTAGACTGAAGTGGGTGACGGAAGAAAATGATATAATAGGAGAGAATAGTTACTTTCGGTGGTCCGATGACCAAGTGTGCAGGAACCTGCTTACTTTGTTTTAAGCAAGAGCTGCGCTAAGCAAGTGACTTCTTGTGAAGGCAAGTGAGCGGCGGCTTCCTTTATTAGAGTAGCTTCTTTGAGGTCAGGTTAGCAACGATAAAATGGCATTAACATTTGCGGACCAGGTGTCCCTTTTTGAGACATTAATAGTGACCTAACCATCGGTCAGTTGCGGTACAATAACGCATTTGAAGTCAGATTAACAAAGATGGCAGGATATAAATAATGATATGTCATGAATGAAGCAGGTACGATGTGGTCCGTTACCATAGGGGTGAATAATCGACTGTCAAGATGGTCTTAAGTCAATTCTCGGGCCACTTCCTTTGTTACAATAGCTCCTTTGAAGTCAAGTTAACAAAAGATGCATGTGTCTCTTTGACGTATGTGTTTTAAGGAAAGAGAAGATGAAGTTAGAACAGCCATAATTGGGGGACCGAGATTTGGAGTGATTAATCAGCTGTCGTCATCTGCCAAACATTTTCATACGCCTGCCAATCAATCCCATTCTTTCTTTACTGCTAGGTCATGAATTCATTTGCATACAGTGAATTACATATGCGATGCTGAATTGTTCCAGTAGAGGTAAGACCGGAAAAAATGAGTCTTGGGAAGTGTTTATTTTGACAAAAGATTTACCAGAAATATTAATACAGAGAACACATAAAATCTTTTCAGATGTGTAATGTTCTTGTAATTGTGTGTCATTGTCCGTTATAGATTTCGACGTTGGAACTTACGGGTTAACAATCGAAAGATATCTTCAGCCGAATCCGCGTCGTTCTCAGTATTGGTGAGTAGATTGCGTTCGAGTTATCCTCGGTCGTCTGATCAACGAGAAACTGAAGGCTACATAAAACTTTGGGTTGTAGCTTCCAGGAATTAGTATTTACTATAGCTCAGCAGTTATTTTGGTTTTGTTACTGAGCATAATTCGTTATAAACAAGAGAAAGTTGTTGTAGTTTAGTTGATATATCGTTAAGCTGGGGCACATTGCTTTAATTGCAAACACTAAGAAAAATTAAATTAATTCTTCTCGGGCTTCTAGCCGCATAAAAATGTCGCAATTATGGAAAGTTTCGAAGGCGTTTATCTGTGCCCTCATTTTCAACCAAAGGTATAACTGTATAACAAGCGGTGACTCAGTTGTCAACGCGTCTGACTGGAAATCGAAAGGTCCCCGGTTTGATTCCCTGTCTCAGCGGGGATTTTCAAAGGCGCTTAACCCAACGTTCACCTCTGGCACACCTTGCTGTGTAATGTGAAGTACGCCAGAAAGCTTCCGTGGTTCGGATTCCACGTTAAACTGTGGGTCCCCTGTAACCGGTAGGATTGCCGCGTTAGATTAAGGCGGCTAAGACAGGGGCGGAATGCGCAGTCAATAGAAACCCTGTCTCCAGGTCATTACGATCCCACGGAATTGTTATTACTGAAAAACTGTTTATGTGGTGCCGCGGAAACGGTGGGAGACAAAAGCCGACCCAATGCGACGATGTCATCCACTCTTCTGCTCATTAACGAGGTAAAGCTGCGATTTTGATAGTCGGGTTCTAGGCCACACTTAGCTGGTTTCCAGTGTTCCTGTTTACTAAAGAATCAGATGTTCTGATTGAAACAGCTTCTATTATAATGCTGTCCCAAAAATCTCTAACCAGAGCTAAAACTCTAGTTTCTTCAAAATTAAATGTATGTTCCTCTTGGATATTGTGTTCGCCCACAGCAGATGTCTCTTCCTGTCCCAGGCGAACATTACTTGCGTACTCGATACACGCTGCACAATACACTGCTGCGTTTGTCCGATATAACCACGGCCACTTTCACAATGGGTCGGTAATCCTAGGTCATGCTTAATGCCGCCAGCCCAGTTTTTAATTTTTGCGGGTGGTCTGAAAATTGTCTTTACTCCGTGTTGAGTTAACAGTCTACCAATTTTAGAAGTTAGCGTACCCACAAAAGAGAGAAAGGTAGAAAAATTAACTTAAATGTTATATTAAAAATGTATTTTCAATTTGATGTTTAATTTTAAACGTTTAATATGATTAAAAACTGAAATAAGAAGAATCGATACGGCATTATGAACAATTACAAAAATGCAGCACTGTCTGCGTCGAGTGTAATCCACGTTTCCTCGGCCGCAGTATCATTATTACCTATTTCGGAAAAATGTAAATGGGACAAATATAGTCTGGGGCTGTCCCGATGATCGCGGAAAACTAGCAAGACATTGATCTCATTTATGTTTTCATGAATATCAGTTGTATTGCCTTGTTTGCGAGTTATGTGAACATTCTAATACCGTTTGTAATACCGTCTTCTTATGTAATGAGTAGACCTTGGATTTTAAGCAAAGAACATTTTATTCCTGATAGAAATACATGAAAATAACGTTCTACATATATTATTTACGGACATTTGTGGCTGTTATTTGTAATTTTATAGTGCCTAAAAATATTTAAATCGCCGCTAGGACGTGTTTTTTGTTTTTTTAAATTTTATGTGTATTTCTTTCGAACATAAAAAAGCGATTTTAACTAAAAAAAAAATATTTTGTCAAGTGTTTATTTCCAACAATTTAAATGAAAATGTGCATAGTTATTGTCCTTCGGTACCTGCACTGAGTCATGTGTTCTGATAAAGCAGCATTATGCCAAAGGTACCAATTTCCAAATAGTATTTAATTAGGCAATGGATTAATGAGTTTCCCAATTTCTCAATGGTGGAAACATGCGGTGAGTCAAAAAGGGCTTTACAACTTTGGAATGGTATAGAAATTTGCTGAAATAACTTACAGAATCGGTAGATGTGTCACTCTGTAGCAAACAACTTCAAGTTTGATACACTTAATCCACCAGTACACCATTCCCCAGCCAAGAGCGCCAGCGTAGTGCACACTTAAAATGACTACTTTCACTGGTGCAGGCGTGCTCGCTGTATGTTCTGGCTTCATGAAACCAACTCTGCATCAACTGTTCGGCATAAATATCGCATCGAATGCCCTAAAGAACCTCCAAAAAGGCCTGCAATTTACTCTTGGCACAAGAACTTTGTTGAGACGGGTTATTCACTGCGACATGATACGGCCCTATCTTCTTCATAGAGAAAATTTACACTGGGTGTTGTGTATCCGGGTATGCTTGAAAACTTTTTAATTCCACAGATCGATGAAGATGACCGAGATCTGATGGTTTACTACCAGCAAGGCGGTGCACCACTTCATTACCTCAAGGATGTTCAAGGTTTCCTCGATGATAGCTTCGCAGGTCGGGATGTATTGGCCGTGAAGGGCCAATCACATGGACATCTCGCTCCCTAGACTTGACACCACTGGATTTCTTTCTCTGGAGTTTCATTAAAGATCGTGTCTATGTTCCTCCCCTACCAAACAATTTGACCGACCTGAAAAATCAAATCTACGCTGCCATAGCACAAGTTACTCCCGATTTTCTGCAGCGGTATGGAACGGCTACTGTGGTATGCTTGCCGCATGACAAATCGTAGTCGCATTGAACCAAAATGACACTTGATACTTTTATGTGAAACTTGAGGTTGTTTCCAACAAAATGACACATCTGCCGATTCTGTAAGTTATTTCAATAAATTTCCTTGTACATTGCGACGTGTGCAACAAACAGGGGAGTACAATGTAACAGTTCTTGCCATTATATTAGCAACATTTTCATAGTGTAATTGCCGTACATGTAGTTTTATTAGGTTCTTAAGAGGTTATTGCAAGATAGGAAGAAATGAAGGATTGCATCAAACCAGTCAACTGCAACCACTATTTTCAAACATTTAACTTGATGTTACTGAAAGACGGTGCATTTATATCAGAATAATATTAGAATTAAAAAATCTGTAAATTTAACACTTCGCACAGACAGAATTATATTGAGTGTGGACGATAGATTAACAATCCGGAAATTGTGGATTTTCCAATTTGAGGATGTTAAAATAACAATCTGCATTGGAAAATTAACTGTCTGTTTATAAATAATGCAGTAAGTAATGCCGTGAACGATTTGAATTTCCACTTTTAAAATAAAGTATTTTTAAAAGCACCTGCACGGATCTAGATGTTTCAGAAAGAACTTCCTGATTCCCCTCTACCACCGGAACCTATCCTTACCCGCTCGGGAACTTGGCTTCAGTCCGTTACTGACTACAGTGAACATTCGAGTGAATATTCTAGATGACAATGCTGCATGTATTACTTCGGCTAAATGTATTCTAACGGATCCAACAATTTCTCAAGACATTGTCTACAATCCTACATCACATTTCATTTCGCATTTCTGGTTCATATTATTTATTACTCTTTTTGACTTTTCAGGAAAACTTACTTACCAGCAACTGGAGTAGATAGGTTAGGCAAAGAGAAAATCAACTTAGCCTGGAGGCTAGAGCCCTGTTTGGTTTAAAATTCGTCATAACCTTTATGAAGTGCTTCTCAAGAATTCAGGATTTCCAACTTTTCGCGTTGTAGATGATGTTTTAAAGAATAAACACACCTCAGTTGAATTTAATATCCACTCACGTCTTTACCAAGATTTGAATAGACTCCGGTGACATCAGTTGATGCAGAACGCTCAGCTTTCCAGTTAGTGTTGACAGAAAACGTGATCTTAAAATAGAGGGGGGAGGGGGGGGGGGAGATGGCTCCTGCAAAATCTCCCCAAAACTCAATGAAAGGGAGGCGGGTCCATAAAAATCTCATGATAAAATTTTATTTCAGATTGAGGGAGAAAGGGGGGGGGGCAAATTTAAGGAAAAACACCTCTCATAATTAACGGACGCCCCCAAAGCGACGCAGTTTTGTAATGGAAATTCTCGAAAAAATAAAGCTCTTAATTTACTCAGTCAATCCAATTATGGCCCTGGAGAGTAATATCCTTGTGTTTTATTTTGAACGTAAATACCAAATTTCTTCAAGATTTTAGTTAAATTAAAGAGCAAACAATTATTGAAACAGACAGAGAATATATCTGTGTTCTGTAAACTACTGAATATTTGTGTATTATTGTTATTTGCTTAAATTCCCGCCGGTTATTGCAAATGATGCCTTGTAAGAACAAACACAAGGAGTATTCTTATTATCAATCACTATTACTTTTAGAAAAGATTACTTCTTTCTACTGAATTATGCTTCTCGAAGTTACATTTTAAATTAACGATTTCTTATTTATGATATTTTATAAACATAACCACAATTTTTATAACATTTTTTTTTACATTTTTAAAATCTGTTCTTCATAGGAACAGAGACCATGTTAGGCACCTGGAATAAAATTTTCAGAACCAAAAAATTCGAGGTCTAGTAACGAGCGTTGTTGTTTACATGTGGATGTGAGAGATTTACAAAAACTTGACCTGAATCCGTGTGTTCCCCCGATGTGTGCTCAAAACTTTTGTCTGCACTCCTCCTGGAGTCCAAAACCAACTTTTTTTATTTTTATTTTTAACGGGTATGTTTGATATGTGTGTTCAAGTTCCTTAAAGTTGTTGCCACACATCACACTTCGGTTAAATAACTTGTTACCCTGTGTTAATACTGAAGAAACGAATTACCGACGACCCTTGTATTATGGCAGAATTATAAATACCATTTGATTTACTATATGTACTATATAATCATTAATGGTTTTTAACTTCGGTTGAATTTCACTGTCTATTAACAAATTAAACGGTCCTTTGTGCTCATACACGACTCACTATCATTTCTCATTTTATAATAATCCTCCATAACCAACTGTCATTGGTTATCTTGCTTACATTATCTCGTACATTATGGGTTCACTTCATTTTAAACTTCATAACTTCCTTCTGTCGCTCCACATTTTAACTGTTCAGTTTTTTTCCCAGTTTCAAAACTACTCTTCAATTCAAACATTATCATAAATTATTTCTGAGCCCTTAGCCATTGTTTGATACTAAAATATTCCAAGTAATTTTAATATCGCCTTGATCCGTACATCGGTGGTGATTTTACTTCCTACGTAATATAAGTCGGTTATTGTTTCTACTGCTTCTATTTCAGTATTGAGTCTGTTGTTATTTTCATCTACGATACACTTAGACCCTTGTTTCGCATCTTTCTTTTATATGTAGTACTAGCTTTGCGGACGATCTGTTAAATACCGTTATTAATTTGCATGATTTTCTCCCACGCCATTAGCATTCACTATTTTGGCAACTTCTCTACACTACGGTCACCTATCGGGTTTAGTGAATAGCTGAAACTTATGAAAAGAAGCTACAGATGGCATTAGAATGGCGTAAAATCTGTTTCTTTACTTATGTTTCGATCAGATTTTAATTTTCTACTGCGTTCCAATTTAAGTTAACGTGCTCTTATAAACCACAGATTTTAAGCCTGACCCAGTTTCAAACCCCAAAAATCCAATAAAAATTTATAATGTAATGCTTGGATATGGATAAAAAGAATTAATAGATTTTTTGCTACAGCATCAGCTGAACTAGCTTCATAATATATCCCTCAAATTTTAAGACCGTATGTTTTCAAAATGCGAGCTCCTATCAAAATGGATTCTATAGTTTTTGCGTGATGTCGGAACAAACAGATAACAGCTCTGTCCCAGTTTTAAAATACCACAGAAAATTTTACCTCCAAATATTTTGCTCATGCCATTCAACATTTTCAGTACATCATCCACCAGCTAAAAGAACAACAGCATCATCAAGTCGGATCACGTGGATTTTTTTCTCTTAATTTTTTTTTCCTCATCTATAGTTTAATTTCACTGGATTGCTCCACTCATTTAATACATGAATATTAGATACCTATTAACTGAGTGTGTCTATCATAAGTCTCTACTTTTGATGTAACCAACTCATTTTTATACACATTGTAAATAATTTTTCACTTTCAGTACAATTTAACATTATGCATAGCGTTTCACAAATGCTATAAATGTATTAGGATTTTCTTAATACGTCCTTATAATCGTAGCTCCAAAACTTCTTCTCTTGTGCCACTGTTTGCCCTGAAACAAAATTTGACTATCTCATTCGCTTTCTTTTATGTTCTTCTGTGTACTGTACTAGTTAATCTTCTCGAGGAAAATGTTGCCTAGGATCTAATAAGGTAGTTCTCACATTTGTTGGCTTGTGCTTTCTCCAAGGTCTATTCGCATATCTCATTCTTTCGATAGCGCTGTAGCGCACAATTCAATTTCCGCCTTACATGAGCATTGACCTTGACCATCAGGATTATAATTTTCGATTGGTTTTTCGTAATCAGTAATACGAATTCTGGGCGGGTTTCAGAATTTCGCTTTAAGAATGTGTATTTTTTAAAAATTTAATGTAGTCTATGAACTTCAGTAGATGTCCAGTGAACGTTAAGAGCAGTAGCCCAGTTTCATAACATTCTTATCTTTTAGCAGTATAGATTTGTTTAATTTAAACTGTATTTACTCTTTGTAGTCAAAAAGAGTTAATGGTTGTCGAGTGGCCGTTAAGAGCAGTAGTCCAGTTTGGCATTATAATTACCTGTTAGTGATGTATATTTGTTTAATTTAATCTATGAGTATTTACTGTTTGTGACCAGTGTACGCTGATAGCTGGTGATGACCCTGATGTAGCAAGGCTGCTCAGAGGCTCTACCCTACCAACCATCGCACCCATTACCCAGGCAGAGAGGATACAAGTATATGTTGTGCGACAACGGTCGCCTATCGGTGACTGATGTATAGTGTCTGGATGTATATGTCACATTCGGAGGCAGCAGTACAAGCTTAGATTTCAGAAAAGTGAGCATGTACCACTGTTCAAACCAATTTCCCTCAGGGGGCCGGATTTTCCATTGAGCGTTGGTGCTCCTGAGGTACCCCAGCCAACTGTTCCTCAACTTTCCGTGGATCTGTCAGGGATCGCCGCGGTTCAGACGAGGGGGAGATTAACCCCAGGGTAGGTTCATGGGTACCAAGTCCTCTCTTGTTGAGGTAGCACTGGAGGCCATCATTGGAAGGTAGTATATCCTCTGCCCATCGGTCGCACATACGGTACCGGCAATATACGTCTTGAACGTGCTGTCAGGGATGTGATGTCCCCTGCCAACGGGATGCATACTGTCCCAATGCTCCTGTTATGCCATGTGCGGTCTTCAGACCGTGAATCGGTAGACGTTCAAGGAGGTGGTGAGGCCTTTCAGTACGGAACCACACGGGACCGGTAAACAGGCATTTGCTGGTCATATCCGGTTCTAGGGTGTGCCTGGTGCTGGTGTCAGGGTCAGTGATTTGGTGAGGTGGTACCTCCTGCCACCGGTATGTACCAAACCATGGTGCCGGGAGTCAATGTGTCTAGTTGAATACCGATGGCGCCAAGTATCATATATGATACCTCCAGGAATTATTTTTTTCTCGGGCCACTGCACAGCTGAACCTTTTCCGGCCTATCGTATCGTCTACAATATACATCGCGCTTCTCACAGCTCATACGAGGTGTGTACAAAAAGAAACCGAACTTCTGCTGTAATTGCTTTATTGCTCATCATTCTAACTTTTACACACTGTCCCCTTCAAAGTACTGTCCTTCACTATCAATAAACCGTTGCCATCGTTTTTTTCAAGTTTTGGAACGCCTCCTGGGATGTAATTTCTCCGATGGCGCGCAGTTCTCTCGTCGCATTGTCTTGAATTTCTTCTATGGTCTGGAAACGACGTCCTTTCAAAGTGTTTTTTAGTTTTGGGAAGAGAAAAAAGTCTGCTGGAGCCAAGTCTGGAGAATAGGGTGGCTGAGGCACAACGGGAGTGTGATGTTTTGCCAGATAATTCGTGACAAACAACGATGCGTTAGCGAGTGCGTTGTCATGGTGCAACATTCACGACTGATTCTCCCACAGTTCAGGCCTTTTCCTATGCACAGCATCTCTCAATCGTGTCAGAATTTTCTGGTAGACTTCCTTGTTTAACGCTTGACAACGTGGTATAAATTCATGGTGCACAACTCCTTTGCAATCAAAAAACACGACTATCATCACCTTGATGTTTGACCGACTCAACCGCGCTTTCTTTGGTCGAGGAGATCCTTTCCCCACCCATTCGGAAGACTGCCTCTTCGTTTCCACATCGTACCCATAAACCCATGTTTCATCGCCTGTAATGATGTTCTTGAGGAAGTTTTCGTCCTCATTTGCTTTTTAAGGCAGCTCCTTAGAGATCCTAGCTCGATTCTCCTTCTGCTCGTCCGTCACAAGCGCGGCATCAGTTTTGCACTGACACGATGCATTCCAAGTTTTTCTCTCAGGATGTGATTGCAAGAGCCTACACTTATGCCAACTTCTTCAGCAACCTCACGGACAGTCAAACGGCGATTTTCACGAATCACAGTGCGAACCGTCTCAACATGGTGGTCGTCTGTTGATGTGGAGGGTCGACCAGATTTTGGATCGTCGGTAACCGAACTCCTGCCCTCCTTAAAGCGCTTAAACCATTCATAGCACTGTGTTCGGCTCATGCAGTCATCCCCGTATGCTTGTTTAAGCATTTGAAGTGTCTCGGTAAAAGTTTTCCCAAGTTTAACACAAAATTTCACACAGACGCGTTGCTCCTCTAATTCCTTCATTCTCGCTTTCTCACAAATCCGACGGGCACTCTGCGCATGACCTCACTCAACCGGCTGTCACTCGTAAACTAATGCAGCGACCGTAGTGCGAGAAGAGGCAATCTCTTGCCGAGAGATGTCACTAGTGTGCACGGAAGTCAGAGAATTTTATCTGCAGCCGTTGGCGCGCTATTTAATTAGTTCGGTTTCTTTTTGTTCACACCTCGTATGTTCGATCTTCTGCTTTTGACATCCTGATTGGAAACTTGGGATCCTGCAGCTGTACAACATGGCTCGTCGAAATAAAGGTAAAGACATATATTTTTTCCATTAAATAAAGTAACATGAAGCAGCAATGTTGTGTGCATAATTTTCCTGCTTGACTCCCGAGGTATTAAATTAATTAATGTTTCAAATTTTTTTATGGTCATTCATTGTTAACTAGCATTAACACAATGTAAATAACACAATAGTAGTTCTCTTGCACTTGACTGAAGAGGAAATCTTGTTTTCAAAAGTAAAGAATGTACATCCGACCATTTCCGGATATACCAGTAGTGGACTATTCAGAGTTTTGCCCTTAGCAGTAGTACTATTTCTTTCGGTTTGTGTAATATTAAGTGTAGAAATATTAGCTTTTGTTTAATTTTTTATTATTATTTATGAATGTAATTACAGTGAATAGTTTAGGGTATAATGTTAATTAAATACGTGTTTATGAATTCCACGTTGTTGTTCACGGAATGGCGAATGTATCCTTGCGCGCTTTCGTTTTGTCATACAGTAAGATTACTTGGATCACATATTCTTTGACGTAGGAGTAGCAAAGTAAATTATTAACAGATATCTTTTTCGTAAGGTTTTGCGACAAACATTTATGGTTAAAGCCACTAAAATATTATAGAATGGAAATAAATTTTTATATTGATGAGAAATATTAATTTTAAAGATAATTTTTTACCTGCAGTATTAGTTCGTTGCTAGAAAACATATCAAAGATACTGCTGGTGACAAGGCAGATAGTAAAAAAAATACTGTTTGCCGTTTTGATACATTATTTATTATTTTGGTTCACAGTATTTTAATTCAAATATGTGTTACCTGATAATGACCAGCATTCAGGGGGACATTGCAACAGATCAACCTAGTATGAATATATCTGAAGGTGAATTGACTGGTTATGTAGATCATGAAAATGAGACGGAAATTGACTTTGATAATACTGACAAAAATTTAATGTTGTTAGGGGACAGTGAATCAAAAGCGGAATCTTTCACACCAGTTCGACAAATAACGATAGATGTGAAGGTGTTTGGTTTAGCAGAAAGTGAACTGGTTGACACGGGCAGAAAAGTAACCGCCATTTCTGAATCGTTATACTTATATATCACCAAAAATGCAGGGGTTACGGAAATGCCGGTTAATGGGGTGAAAATTATAATGGTAGCCGGAAGGTCAACCAAATTGGTCAGAAAGGAAATATTATTGGAACTAAATATAAGTGAAACATATATAGATCAACGATGCTTAGTTATACCCGGATTATGTGTCAATTGTATAATCGGAATGGATTGGTTAAGCAAAATCAAGGCGGTGATGGATTGTGACAAGAATTAAATAAAGTTTATCTTACAAAGCGTGAAACATTTAGCATCTTTTAACACAGTACAGATTATAAAATAAGACATCTAAAGGTTTTAGTGGTGTGCCAAGAAATTAGGGAAAAAGGCAAATTGTCGAATTGTCAGCGGAGAAGGATAAGAACAAAAATATATTTGGAGTTTTGAATGAGATTGATCAAATAAATGAGGTATCTTTGAAAGAGAAAAATGAGTTCAATGAACATTTTCAGGAGAAACACAACTGTTTTTTTCCGATAATCCAGGAATAATCAGTAACTATGAATGTAGATTAAAAGTTAAGCCACATACCACATTTTTCATGAAACCTTACCCAGTGCATCTAGCCAAACGAGAGGCAGTACAAACAGAGGTCGACAAGATGAATACGCTACAATAATCCAATAATCGTCATAGGAAAAAAGAACGGCAGCGTGAGATTAGTGTTAAATGCAAGGACTTTAAACAGCATTATAGTTCGGGAGACCGATAGGCCTGAAAGTCTGGAAGAGTTGTTACAAAACTTCCATGGTATGAAATTCATGACCAGCCTTGATTTGACGGCAGGTTACTGGCAAATTCCTTTGTGCAGAGAATATAGGAAATATAATGCGTTTCTTTATGGAGGAAAGTGTTATCAATATGAAGTGGTACTATTCGGTTTGAACATATTGGTATCTGTTTTATTAGAGTGCTAGATCGGATTTTAGGAGACCAATTACTAAGTAAACTAACAATCTATGTGAACAAAATTCTAATAGCCGCGAAATGTTGGAAGGAGCATTGTGAACTGTTGCATTGGTATCATTAAAGAGAGGTGGAGTTTAGCAAAAAAGAAATTTTATTTTTTGGGTCATATTATAAATGCGGATGGAATTAAGCCAGACCCAGACAAGATAGGAGCAATTTCTGATTTCACAGCTCCACAGAATAAGAAACAGTTGAAATCATTCCTTGGTCTGTGCGGGTTTTATCGAAAATTCATATCACATCAAACTCTCAACAACCTTCATTTAAATAATTTGTTAAAAAAGAATGTTACATAGTTATGGACGGAAGAATGTCAGAAAGGATTTGAAAAATTAAAGTACGAGTTACAACATAGTAATTTTTTGTATCATCCCAATTTAAAATTGCCGTTTTGTATGTCTACTGAGAGTTGTGAATGTGGATTAGGAGTACACCTATTTCAACTGGTAACAATCGGAGGTAGAGAAGAAAACAGGTCTATCGCTTTCGCGAGTAGGATGTTAGCCAAGCATGCGAAAAATTATGGAATATCTGAAAAGGATGCGCTTGCAATCATTTGGGGTTTTGAATAATTTAACTATTATTTATGGGGCCAAAAACCCTAATATTAGCAGATCATAATTTATTGATATTCCTTCAGAAGTGTAAGCTCCTTCATAGCAGGTTGAGTAGATGGGCTCTTTCTGCAGCAGTTCGAGTATGAGGTTATATATATAAACTGTAGTGACAATGAAGTACCTGCCGAATTATATAGGTTGCCACTAGGACAAGATGGATCTAACGTAAAAACTGATTTGGAAAGAACTTTTAGGATATATTCTATGAAAGGAGTTGATCATGAAGAAAATATCAGAGAAATTTGTAGGCATGTTAAAATAAAACAAAATGAAGATGAATACATCGAGCAAATAAAACAGAAATTAGGAAGTGGAGAGAATAGTAAGTTATCGAAATATTACAAGATATTCAATGGTGTGTTATTTAAGAGAAATGATGAGTTTTTAGAAATATGGAAGGTGTGTTGGCCCCAGAAATCTTTAGATATACTTATCGATTATATTCATCTGAGTCATGGTCACTATGGTACAAAGAAGTGCATAAAGAAATTGATGGAAAATGTGTCATTTGACAATATGGGGAAGAGAATTGTCAGGAGGATATCTAGATGTGACAGCTGTCAAAGGACAAAAGTATCAACTATAACTAGTCAAGGTTTAATGCAAAGTATCGAACCAAGAGATATTTTAGATTTAGTAGCAGTAGATATCAAAAGGAGGATTGTCGGAAAAGGAAAAAAAAAAAAAAAAAAAAAAAAAAAAATGCAAAGTGAAGATTTTAATGAAAGGATAATGAAGAAGGATGAGAGACAATACGCAATGGAGAGAATAAAGAAAATGAATTACGTATATAAGGAAGAGATGAGGAATTGGAAGAAGAGAAAGATAGAAGCAAATGCTACAAGTATACAAAGCCGACTGAGTTTAATTTAGGAGACCTAATATGGTAAAATTTCAGGGTAAATCAAGTCAAAAGAATTCAGAAGTAAAGAAAATTTTTGATATATTTTGCGGACCTTTTGAAGTAGGAGGATAGCCTCACGAAAATCAGATATAACACACTATAATAAGTGAAAATATTTTCCCTTTTTGTAGAACATTTATTTTTAATAAAAGTTCTGAGTTCAGTATTTGTACAAAACGAAATGTGGGGGCATATGTAAGGGAAAATATGTGAAAGTATATTTTTTATTTAATTTAATATTATTTAAAATTGAAAAGATTACCCAGTTAATGGTTTTATTAGTTATTGCGAAATATGTTATGAAATAATATCGATGGATAACAAATGTTATGTGGAATGGGCCAGAGAGAAATAATCATGGAGGTTGGATTGAAAAAGAAAAGAGAAGAGACGAGCAAAGTCAAGAGAAAATTGAAGTAATTATTGGTTTAGGAATGTGATTGTATGTATTTTATGATGAGTAAAGGTTGTTTATCAAGAATAAAAGTATATTTACTAAAGATAAAGAAGACAGGAACTAATCATTTACAACTATATAAGAACGAAGTCTTTCTCGGCGTTGAGAATGTATAAACTGCTCTCGGGTGACTAGCCGAGTCAAGAGTGCGTTGTCAGACGATATTTCGGCGACTTGAATCATTGCCGCCATCTTCTGGTGAAGTGGTGAAGATGGCGGCAATGAATCAAGTCGCCGAAATATCGTGTGACAACGGACTCTTGACTCGGCTAGTCACCCGAGAGCAGTTTATACATTTACAACTACCTTATAACAGGGAAGTAACACGACGCGGCTAGGAGGAGACGGACGGTATCGGTAAGCCGTCATGAACTGTTGACGACGATAGTCACTTCCGGCTTACACAAGTTGCTGCTGCTGGGGTGGATGATGGCTGAGCAATGAATTGGTACCCCTTGCATCTGGTATGTACTTATATTCGATGTCGTGAGTTAATGTGCTTAGTTGAATGTAAGACAGGGTGCAATTCAGTCACAGGTTCCGTAAACCGTGCCGCCGGCAACAACTCAGTGCCTACGCCCTTGGCAGTAAGAACGATGGAACGGGGGAATTGTCCCCTCTTCTGCTGCTCCCAGTGGTAAGACCTTGGATCGCCGCGGTTCAAGCGAAGGGGAGATTGATCCCAGGGTATGCCAAGGCGGGGAAGAATGATGGTACCGGTAAGCCAGCGTGCGTCGTTGCAGGTGGCAGTCATGTCGTGGGTGTCCAACCACGGCCCAAAGTCATCGGCATGTCGGGTGTGGCTGCTGCTGCTGTGATGCGCGGTCGCTGATGATGGAAGTGGTGCCACTAGCCGCCGGTATGCACTTGCCTTTTTTCTCCTATAATAGACCCTCTATATAAGTGGGGATTAGCAGTTCTTGGGTCCGAACACATGATCCGGGTGTGGCAGCAAAACCTGTTGAACGTTGTGGTAGTCTCCGAGCTGTTGCGGCAGGATTGTGCACTACAATGGAGATCTGTGAAGCTTTGATGAGTGTGAGGTAACCTGTGCTCATCAGTGACCCCCAGTTTGTAGGTTGGATATGGGGGAACGCACACGAGGAGCATGCCCCGTAGTGCCGGTACCTGTGCTCATCTGTGCTTTTGCGCTGCGGTTGGGTGCGGGTAAAGTGCAACAAGGGCATTCCCATATTGCGATAAGTCACTACTACTTCCACCTTGTCTCGGTATAGGGGCAGGTGGAGCCGGGCACTCGCTAGGTTAACAGAGAGGCTTTAGCTATACAGCCGCGATTTCGAGGGTCTTAGGCCTGATTCGTGGCGTGCACTGCATCCGCGTCGCTCCCAGTGGGCACACTTAATGGGTGACAAAACGTGCCTTGCTTTACAATCCCTGCTGTAATGAGGGTAATTCTTCAGATGACCCAATCCCGCGCCGGAGGCGGCTGCTGTAAAGCAAGACATACTTGCGGTCGAATTAAATTTTTTACCAATGCAAGTTCGGGTATAATCGTAGCCTCAACAGATCCCATAAAGTCAAGCAAAAAGGAATTCAATGTCCAACCAAGTTAACGCATTATTGGGGACAGACTCAGTTTCGTAATCACCATCTGGTGAGTAGGTGGCCTCCAAGGTCTGAGCTACCGGAGGAGGGGATTCCGGTGATCAGGAGCTCAAATATTGGCGATTTATTGAGCCCTTAAGAAAAAGCGGATTTTTCGGGAAAGAAATCTAGTGTCCTTTCCGTGTGTATGCCGGGTGGCCTGAACCGAGAAGTGGAACAGACCAACCCATATGACATTCAGCGGACGAAGCCAATTGCAGATTACTGCTAATATTAGCACCAGTCGGCGGTTATCTTTTCTTCCTTCAGACGGCTCACTGAAAGGGTGAAATTTATGGCCAATGGCCGCAAGTAGTTCTTCTTATGGGTAACTGTTGCAGAGGCAGAAGTAATCATGACCCGCGGTCTTCAGAAAATGGAAAACTACGTCAAAAGATTGTGCCTTCAACCTAACCCCAGAAAAACAGAAATAGCTTTATTCCACCTCAGTAGCAAACAAATGAACTATTGGACAGCAATGATATTCAGAGATCAGATGCTAAAATATAACCGTACCTCAAAATACCTGAGAATAATATTAGATCGGTTCCTCACTTATAAAAAATATGTCCAGAATACAGATGCCTAGGTAAAAAATTCGGAAAAATCTACTTCAGCTGCTTGCTGGAACTATATTGGGAGCTGATGAAAATATTAAGAACAACTACATTGGCCTTGGTTTACTCCTTAGCTGAATGCTGTTCTAGTGGGTGGCTCAGAAGCTCTCTCATTTAGATGGTATACATCAACTTCAGCAAACCAAGCGCATGGCAACTGGCATGTTCTTAACTATACCTGTCGAGTTGCTGCCTGTGCTCAGCAGCATTCTACCACCTCGCACCACAAGGCAAAACGTCCTTGCTCAAATGTGGTCGAGAATTTTGAATAATAAGGTGCTTCCCATCCAAGGGAATATTAGGCAATATAAAACATGGCTGAAGTCTCGCCAACCAGCCTGGAAAAATGCTGAGAGTCTAACATCCAACTCATGCATTCCAATAGATAGCTGGATACCAGAAATGTCATCGATAACACCATTGGGCACCGTAAAAATTAGTGTTCCCTGCTCAAAACGTCCAGAATTCAACCTGCCTCAATATATTTGGAGTAGATTAAATTGTATTA
Organism: Vandiemenella viatica; assembly: GCA_031002005.1. Classification (NCBI taxonomy): domain Eukaryota; kingdom Metazoa; phylum Arthropoda; class Insecta; order Orthoptera; family Morabidae; genus Vandiemenella; species Vandiemenella viatica. The sequence goes on from CM061921.1 coordinate 169,996,926, forward strand.
GAATTGGAACGGGAAGAAGTGCTTCTATGCTCCACACATTTTGAAGGATTTCCCACTCCGTACCTTCCATTTCAACAAGTTGTACGTTATGGTTGGCGATCCTATTATAGCGACCTTTTTACCTGTCAACTGAGGGCATTGTCAGCTCAACATAGTATATGTATATATATATATAATCGTTCAATAGTTACAGTATAATTACATTACGTTGTTATTTGAGTCTCATTTTATGATTCGATGACGTCTAAGCATCAGTCTCTCAATAAATAATAGCGGACGCTAGGCTAGAAGTGGTGTCGCTTCTGTGATGATTTTGACTACAGATTCCTCGATTTTCGTCCTATGGTTGAGTCGTGTAGAGAAACGCATGGGGACATGTCTTCGTTGATGGGGGCTGGACTGGTAGCACGCGTGCCATGCGGTGGGCCGCGCCCGTTGCAAATACTTCTAGTTAGTGGGCGACTGGCACACCAGGGGTTTTCCCCCCAAAAATCCAAGCGTAAGCCTGTGACCAATCGATCGCTACTATCATACAGTCTGACAGACAATCTTGGACTGACACGTATTCTGCTGCAATAGACACTCGGTTTGTTCGCAATGTGTTGTTGCAAAAATTATATTGGCGAACGGAAGACAGCGCAAAAGCCGCCCATACACTAGCGGAACAGGCGAGGGGTGCGGAGTGGAAGGATCTGCTCGTCAGTCCTGCTCCATCGTCACTCACGCACACGCGGGAATGTTCGAGGACACGGCCGCTCATTTCACCTGTGACGGTCCAGACCATCGTGTGTATGGGTGGAAACTGTTAGTATACCTGTGCGCTGACGGGCCTCCTAGGACTTTCTACCTGCCGAAATTCCTAGGGACAGTTTGAAAGGTCAGTTGTCAGCCATGAGCACTGAAATGGTGGATGTTCTGTGTGCAACTAGCTATATTTTATTGAAAAGGAAGTTAAAACTAAAAACATGGTCAGTTTGGTGCAATGATTGATTAACAAAAAATGAAGTTTTCAGTCTTACCCTTTTGCAAGAATTAACGACAAATGAGCTAGGTGATTGTATAAATGAGACACTTTTTACCAAATTAATTAGAATAGTTGAACCTCGATTGATGAAACGTAACACGCGAATGAAAGAATGCATTCCACTGTATGATCGTCTTGCAACATGGAGATTTTGGCTACTTGAAGATCTTAAATTTTCAAATGGAATTTCAGCTCAGTCTTTGGGACATATCATACCTGAAACCAGCAAAATATTGTACGAGACACTCAGGAATGATTTTATGATGGTAAATATATCTAAACACATTCGTATATATCTATATATATATAAAATGGATGTAGGTGTATCTGAGATATAGACTTCGACAACGTTTGACCGATCACCATGAAATTTGCCACATTTATGTATTTTTTTTATGGAGATGGTTTCTGACGAAAAAAATTTAAAAACAACCCCTCTCCTCCTTTGCACCCCTCAGTTATTATACAAACCCACAGTTTTTATACGGTTTCGATGAAACTTTGCACACGCATACTTAATAAAAATAAATACTATATACATTTGGTTTGCAGAAACCCAACCCCTCTCCTCCTTTCAAACCCCTTCATTTTTTCCAATGTTCTTTCTATATATACTTTCGTATATATAAGTATGGTATATAGATATAACTTTATATATACTTGTTCAAAGAAATGATTTTATTGTTAATTTATTTTAAGCAGGGAAAAACAGAAAATGGAATTTGACAAGGGTTATAATTTTTAATTGTTATTCTAAAATGAAAATAATTTCTAAAGCATATTTATTTCGGTAATGGTATATACATTACAAAACATTCCATGTCTTAACTTAATTTCTCGAACTGTTAGATTTAGTCATTATAAGGATGTAACGTCGTACAATTTGCACTATTATTTTCGTGGTCATTGCTTACGATTGAACACTGTGACTGTACATTTGCTGACGCAGACGATTGTTCGAAGCACTATTTCCTTTTAAAGCTGTATTTCTTGTTAATTCGTTTAGCAAAGCTCTCGTTAAAACCTGTCATATAAGAGATTCAGCCAGAACTCTCTGATGGAAATTAACTTGCCTAACTTTAGCTGCCACATTTTTACCAACAAACGTTTGATCGTCATCGAAGTCTTCTTTATTCAAAGCTAAAATTCATGTCTTGAAAAAAAAAAAATCTTCTTCCAAATTTTTTTTTCTTCTTTGGTTGTGATTTAACCTGAAAAATGAAATATTATCAAAATTATTTACTTACGAACATTAGAAATGATTTTAAATACTAATTACAATAATGAAAAAACAGATTCTTTTGCTGCGGTTCCCAAAAACCAAAGGAAATCGGAGAAACGTCACAGATGGGTTTAATTAACGTTTTCAATTTATTAATTGTGGAGGAGCATTAGACGGGAAACATATTAGCATTAACCACCTAATTCGGGTGCAAAATACACTGGTGTCCAAAATTAAAGCACCAAATGAAAATTTTGCAAGGTTGCGTTTATTTTGCCGCAGAACAGTATAAACTGGTCATAGTAAAGTAGAAACAATGTAAAGAATACAGAACGTACATAACTACAACATTCATAACGGTAGACAAAAATGTTGTTCGTCTTTTTCCAATGGATTTAGATACACAATTCCGACAACTGGTTAATGTGCTCAGTATGGGGTGTGACCATCTCTGGCAGTAATACAGGCCTGACAACGGCGGGGAATGCTGTAAATGATGCTATAAATCTCATGTTGAGGCAATAACGTCCATTCTTCCTCGCAAGTCTTGGAGAGTGGTTGGTGGGTGCTGACGTTATGCAACTTGTCTCCATAGTGCATGCCAGAAATTTTCTATGGGATTCAAATCGGGAGAGCGAGCAGGCCACACAATGCATGCAAATTTCTTCCGTTTCAAAGAAAACATCAACCACCCTTGCTCTCTGAGGTCGGGCATTATCGTCCATTAATACGAAGTCTGGCCCCACAGCACCTCGCAACAGCCACACATGAGGTCCCAAGATCTCGTCACGATACCTGACAGCAGTTAAACCTTGCCAATTCACCCGTACAATTTCATGAAGAGGTCTTCGAGTGGTCAACATAATCCCTGATCCTCCTAGATATTGGTCTCTTTCCACAATGTTTGGGCCCGAAATTGTGTTCCAAGTTCCCTCCAGAGGCGAATCCGTCGAAAATCACTTTCCACACCTAATCGAGACTCATCTGTGAAAATAACATTGGCCCACTGTTCGACCATCCAGTTGGCATGTTGACAACTCCACTCTAGACGTTCCCTTCTGTGAAGACGCGTCAGGGGTACACATACAGCAGGTCTCCAACGACAAAGGCCACTCTGCCGAAGCCTTCTGTACACTCTTTGCCTCAATACAACTGTTCCAGTGGATGCTGCGAGGTCAGATGCCAGTTGCCGTGCAGTACTGAGGTGGTACCGTCGTGCACTTACAGCCATAAGGGTCTTCTCTTTCTGATGTCACACGTGGTTGGCCCTGCCCTGGTCTTCGGGATATAGTTTCGGTTTCTATAAACTGTCGCCGCATCCGAGAAACAACAGAACGTCTCACATTAAGCCATAAGGCCACATTAGTTTGAGACTGTCCTGCTTCCATTCTTCCTACGGCCTTCCACCGCAGAGAGTCTTTTCGAAGGATTTTCCGGGTTGATTTATGTTTATAATAGACAGAGATTCTTGGTCACGTCTTTTCCGTTTCGGTTGAGTGTGAACTCGAAATATCTATCAAATATCTCCAGGAATACTTTGCCTAAATCTTTCACTAGTTTCTTTAAAATTTTCTCTTATCCTTGTTCTAACATCTGATTTGATGTTATCAGCCAGGAGATTAATGTTGGTAGTAGTTTCTGCCAAACGCTGAAAATTTGTTCAAATGGGTTTTGTTTATTTAAAGTTATCGTGGAACCTAACGAATTTCTCGATTCAGCAATCGGAGGAGATATTTCAATTATTACTGCTTACTGGGTTGTAGTAGGTGCTTGGTTGGCAGGGAGGAAATGGTGAAAACCTTTTTAACTCCTCCTTTTATCATCATATGAGACGCTACGTTGATTATTTATTTTGTACCCATACAGGCGTACAGACTGAGGCTTATTTACCTTTAATATTAATGCAGAAAATCTTAATAAGGAATCAAGCAAAGCCTCGCCTTACAATTGCCAATTTCTGCAAGTAAACAACGTAATCAAAGCACTAATAATTAAACAAATAATTGAAAACAAATACATCATTCAATTATTTGGATAAAAAACGCTTCAAATTTGACTAAAATGAAATGTTCTCTTCAAAACAATCGGCAACGAAGCTCAAGGAAATCAAAAGCAATGTTAATATGAATTACGTTTGATTTAAAGATGTTGGGCGCAAGGATAATTTGAAATGTGGTGATTCTTTAAGCTCATTAAGCCTGTTTATCCTGCCGGGATATAATTAAAGTAATTTCGCGGCTTTAAAAGTTACTAGCTCATCAGTTGTCGGAGGCGAGAACTCCTAATCATTCAAAGTTTCATTTGAAGGGTCATTACAGGGCTGTACACAATGACTGTAGGCAAGTATCACACTGAACTGTTAGTTGCGTAATTACCGTTATGGTATGGCGAGAGGCGACCCTCGAAGGCATGTGTTATAGCATATTAGCTGCAACGGAAAGGGCAATACATACTTCAGGCAACTTATATACTGACTGCAAAGCGACCTCTCTGCTGCAGTATTTTCTCGAACCGTTGGTGGATCGGTGCCAAATTAGAACAAACTCCAAACTTGGAGGTTTTGGCACGAAGTCCGCAGTTCCAACCTCGAGGGACGGATTCCAAGTACAACCTCCAACTCTGAGGGTTGAACACTAAGTACCCACTCCCAGTCCTCCAGCAACCATCTCTCCGCGTCCCTCGTGGTAGCCACGCCTCTTGCCAGGGCATTTTTAATATTCAGAGAAATTCATGGAAATTAGAATTAAGCTGAGAATAGTCAACCGTTTATTGGTTTCTGCTATAGGTCCGACCAACTCCAGCTTAAACGATTGCCGAAATCGACTTCGGGAGACGGGCGCGATCTCGGACCGAGTCGGCAAAGTGCGGAACATCGTCCTCCACAAGGTGCGGTGGCGTACAGGTCAACGATTATCCATCACCTGGGGCGACAGAATTCCCCTAAGGCCGGTTACACACTGGGCGGTTTTTCCCGTAGCGGAAACTCAACCGCTGCCGCCTATAGAATTTGAGGTGTTTACACATTCAGCGGTAGAACGTCCGCTGTTATTTCGCTGCTACGAAGAGCAGGTAAAAGACGACGTGGTCGAGCGTCAGTACTTTGCTTTTGATGACTCGAGTTTCATTTTGTGAGATTAGAAGTTAATTTAGTTAATTTGGTGTTTACTACTTCGTAGTTCGGTTTTAAAATTGTTATTTTGACGGGTCAGTCGCCATAGAAATAGGAAAAGGTAAAACCAAAGGAGAACAGAATATTTGAGGAACGACGACACCAAGTTTTTCAGTTATTTTGGGATGTTTATTTCGACAATTGCTTGTGAAACTAAAGTACGGCATTTAAAGGAGAAATACCCAGTTGATGAATGGTATTTAACGTGTGGAAATGCTGACAATCACCTTGAAGTAAGCAGATTTGTCATGGAACTGCTATAGATAAACATTTAATTTTATATAATTCCAATCCCCTATATTTGTTTTATGTTAATTAGGGCGAAAACTCCTTTAGGTGAATACAAATAGGTGTACAAGAAAAGTTTGAAAAATATACTATAACATATAATGGCAAATACTTACATTTATTTGTAACTGATACATATACTTCACTGTGTAATCGACTCATCACTGTTGAGTTTAATCTACATTGCTTTTATTCTTGCAAGCACAATCGATTAGTTAAACATTTTTGCTTAAGTTGTAATATGTTGAGTGTTTTAAAAATTATTACTCTACAAAGAAAAATTGAAAGTAAATGGAGAAGATGATGCCGAATTTACTAAACAGCTTGTCTCACTGTATTCGTCAATGCTGTGTTAAAAAAAGAAAAGAAAAAAAGGTCTCAAAATGTCGAGCGACAGAATTACGAATGTTGAAAGTGTTACTTGGCAAATGTCTAAGATTGTCCTCACAGTTATATACTATTAAACATCAAAATCTTTCTATAAAATGTGATTAAATATTATTCAAATTCTAGTTGAAGTGGTAAAAATTTATGTAAATACGTGATCAATAGTTTACTATCCAAAGGCATTTTTCCTAATTTTCCATTTCGTCAAAATCATTCCACTTTCAAGGCACACTTCTTTCCAAGCGTTCCTGGTAGCGTCCCGATCTTTAAAAGAAACCACTGTTTTGTCTCTTAAAACTGGTCTAGCTTCCACTAACGAAATGAGAAGATCATTATCAATCACCACTTAACTCATATTACGATTTTTAAATTCAAAAAATGATAACGTTACACAGACTGAAAACGCACAAGCAGTTAGAATCCGCCTAGTGTGCAAGCGCCCATCTGGCCACATGGGCCACTGTCTGGACTGGGGTGGTCAAAAAACCGTCGAATGTAGTGGCAACGCGCGGTCGTATACCTGCCGTCGACGGCAGCGCTACCGCTGGTTTTCCCCTCCACCTAGTGAGTGTGTAAGCTCCCATTTGAACCCTTGCGCCTGTACCTGAAGGGCGGAGACGGAGAAATTTCCGGAGCGGATGAAACCGCCCAGTGTGTAACCGGCCTAAGCGAGCGATCTTCCACCTGTGTTAAACCGTGAATCCTACACAAGGGAGGCTGTAGATTAGATGCGACCGCCTGGCGTGCCTGACCTAGCATCATTCTTTTATCTTGTTAATATAAAAATGTACGGAATGGCCCATTTTCGTCATTCAGTTACATATACCACCCTGTTAATTTTAAAATTTATGTCTAATACGATAATTTTAACACAAACATGCCTATAACTTCAATATTTGCATTATTTTTATGGCTTATTGCCTTGTCGTTTTACTGAATAATCTGATAGATACATCTTAAATTTAATAACATTTATCCTTTGAAACTTTGGTATTCACCATATCCCTTTTGCTCGTGACTATAAAAACAAAATATTACTTTGTAAAGAAAAATCACGCGAGGCTAATTGGAATAGTTCCGGCCATTTTCTTACAAGGGATTTGCATGTAGCCTGAAGCAGAAAATAGCGAAAACCAATTATACTTAAATCTAAACACAAATAGCTATGGGGAAAAAAATACCAAGTGTACATCGACTGAAACATATAAAGAGAAACGTGAAAAATTACATAAAAATGTACGTGACTTAACAGTTATTATCTCCCATACAAATCAAAATTATATAAAATTGAGAGATGACACTCTTCTGAGCCACATACCGAGAACTTTGTTGACCTTTTGATGAATACACATGCCACTTATCCGCGTGTGTTCATGATGCTTTTCCGCAGATAAAAGTAAGAATTAAAACCAACTGATTTTATAACATCATTTTTTTTTCTGAAGTTAGCAACAAAGATTTTTCGTTATTTTGCAAAGTTAACTGAATTTTTTAATTCAATCCCGTAAATTAGTCTTCCCCACTTAGCCTCTACAAATTCAATCTCTTTTTACTTACTGCACTTTGCCCTTGCTCAATCGTTAACATAGTAACAGCGAAGTGTCGCGAAATCTCTCCTGTGTACCTGTAGTTGGTTCACTTACGGTTTGTGAAGATAAAACAATTTAAACACATCTTTCCGGCTAGGATTCGTGTTCAATGGGGCATTATTCATGGCACTTTCGCCACCCTTATATACACAAAAAGAAGCCAAAATGTGTTGATGAGATAACAATCGACCTCCGATCAACACAGACAAAGAGATTCTTTACGCTCGCTGCACACTTCTGCCAAGCAAAGATACAATGCAATAGCCTATTAGCTCAAATGTTACATTAACTTCATTAAGGTTGTATCACAAAACGTTGAACCTTTTCGTTTATCGCACAGAATAATCTCTAGGAAGCGTATCACTATATTTATACCACTGTCGTATTCATTCTAACTGCCAGAACATAATGTAGGGCGCATAATTTAGTTTTACTTGCCCCCGATTGCGCAACAATTTATATGGGGCAGGTGGCGTGGGAAACTTTTAGATTTCGGGCATTTTATCAAATCACGTTCGCTTAACCTCGTGAAAGTCAAAATGACCCCCGGCACTCCCAGAGTGATTTCGATTAATCATATAAAATCGATATCCGGAGATTTGAACCCGTGTCGTTCTGAAAGTGAGGTTTCAGCGTTACGGGATTGTTGGTCACTGGTGCAACTCCGGCCTGGGGCATGGGTGGTAGTGTAAGAGTAGTGTATGTCGCATGTCGTACACAGGATGATCAGCTAAATAGGATTAGATTGATGAATTGCTATCGGAGGGGACAGACATTTGCCAAAACTAACAGAAACAACTTCATATAAAATATTATGAAAGTTACATGGTCATAGCTAGAGGGCCAATGAAACAGTTCAAAAATAACATTGAACTAATATGTATAAGCCAATAGAAATTTCTGAAAGTTACTCCTCCTGTTTTCGACTTGGGAGATATTCCCATTGTGTCATCTACATGTTTTATTCGTATTATTTGAATACAAAATTAATTAATTAACATTCCGTAATGATGGCGCTTTTTCTTAAAAACTAGAAGTGTACGTTATGAAAAATTGATTTGCCTCCATCTACTTATTTAATTATTTTATGACCTTCGGTGACTGCAGCTCTAGTTAATGTTTTAATGCCTATTGTGTCAGGCTTTGCCGAGGTAATGTGGCACACTATAGTGAAGCCAACACAAGATGAACACCACACGGTGGACTGGAATCGGTGATCGTTACAATGCGATGAATGCGTTGTAGCCCCTACAGCGCTAGGACCATTTTAAGCATCTTGGTCGGAAATCTAATGAAGGAATTTGTGAATGTGTCTGCGGTCATGGCCTGCTAACACGGATGACAATTCCGAAGGCCCACACGACAAGCAAATCATCAGACATTACAGGCATGCGATTTCCCTCATCCTACTTCAACTACTCTCCATATATTGCTACCTGTGGCTGTTGTCGGACTGAGTTTAATACACGAAAGAATTATACAGGAGTGGAACCGTATATCTTTGAGGAACCAGGTCTCTCTAATTTTCTTTTCAATTTATTTCTAGCTTTATCCCTTTTCGACGTCGTGGTCAATGGCGATGGAAATGGACTGGGGGCCAGGAAAAGGCCTTTCGATGGAACATTTCCAACGTTCGCCTGTATTGTTTTGGAGAAAGCGTAGAAAATTCATATCTGGATGGCCAGACGGGGATTTGAATACGCGCCCTCTCGTTTGCGAAGCCTGAATGTTATCACTCACCCACCACACTCAGTTTTTTAAACTGACTATAACAAGTATACTTACAGAAACGATAATTAGAGACGGACTAGACAATGGATTTTACTTAAAGATATATCCTGCAGCCTAGACGCAGAAAAATTTTGTCGACTAGAGATTTCAGATCTTAATCACATGGTGTCTCTTGAATTTTAAACCAACCGGATTATATTCACTTTTATAAGCACATAGGTAATCTCTTAGTTAGTTTTTCGAAGAAAACATCATTCTACTTTACAAATCCATCTTAATCTGGTTTTAAAAGCAATAATCCAGTTCCTTCAAAGCCCGTAACGCTGAAACCTCGCATCCAGAAGGACACGGGTTCAAATATCCGGATATCGATTTTACGTGATTAATCACTCTGAGAGTGCCGGGATGGTTCCGTAAAAAGGGTATGCCTGAATTCATTCCCGATCCATGCCTCAAGTACATTTTCACCTTTATAGATTTTATTTTGTTTGACATCGAAAAGCCCTAAGATAAAAATAACATCGAACTGGCGACTCTCCACATGCGGAATTAGCACTCTGGTCACTTCGCTATCGTGGTCGGCACTCAGCAGTTGAATAAGATAAATACAAGAAGGAAAATATCCAAAAAACAACAGAGATGTAATTATTTTTATTTGAGAAATTTCTTGTGGTGGCAAGTGCTTTTGTTTTAATGCACATTGCTACTGACAAGATTATTTTTTAAAAAATGTATATATTTATTTATTGCTTCTGGCTTTACAACTCGTCGAGATGATTAGAGGCGGGTAAGATCTGGGGGCAAGGAATGGCGCGGAATTCTGCCATGGCCTTTTGAAGGAACCGTCACGGCGTTCACCTGTAATGATTTGGGAAACCATCGAAAACCACAGTCTGGATGGCTGGATGGGGATTCGAAGGAACCCAGGTTAGAATGTTACTACTCACCCACTGCGTTCGGTTTTTTACCTTTCTTCTTCTTTCTTTTCTTCGACGTCAGTGTTATTTGAATTGTGGGAGAATTGGAAACTAGAATCGGGAAAGAGTTTCGGTAACGGCTTTTTGAAGGAACTTTTCCGGAGTTCAACTGGAGAGATTTACGGAAACCGTGGAAAACTGAAATTCGATGTCGGTCGGTGTTTGAATCCGTGTCCTGCCGAATGTCCAACGGGCTTGGGAGAGCAGAACTAATTCATTACACATAACTTTAAAGAAGTATCAATATTAGTTTGAAACGAAGGTAGATGTAAAAGATTCCCTACTACCATTCCCTCAGCTTTAAAATCTGGAACTGCTAATTCACACTGCAGACGGATTTACTGTTATTAATCATTATTTTTATTACAACAGCTGTTGCTACTGGCATCAAGTTAAGCTTACCTTCGAAATATGTTATAGCGCAAACAAAATTAAAGATTTACCATCCCGAACAATTGAATTATCTAGAAATAGTTAATTTATGTTTCGTGATTTAGTTCACCATTTTAGTATTTTCTTAGATGCACTTTCAACTTAAGCTTTAACTTTGTGTGTGTTTGTCACACACAGTTCCATAAAGCTGCAGCGCTAGAAAGTGACTAAGTCCATTCAAATTGTCTTATTGGTTTTACAAATTTTTATCCGTGATTATTAGCGATTCTCTTCAATATTCGCCATGCGTTTGCTAGAGAATAATCAATTTTTTTTTCGGAAAAACAAAATACACAGTGGCTATCAAAATTACAAAAAAAACCTGTGTCATACCTCTATAATCGATGGTTTACGTTATTTCAGTAATTATTATGATTAAAATGCTGATATTCATGATTATTTTAACTGTAGAACTCGGAACTTCGCTTGTGAACGTCTGTGAGTCTCTTGCGCATGGGCTCATTTTTTTTAGTGTTGAGTAAAGTGCTGGCTATTAGAGGTCTATTTTATCATGAATTTAGTGTACCACTTACCAGTTATGCTGTCCCATAATGTAGTCGTGTCTAGAGCGAAGCATAATCGAAAGGCGAGGGGTATCGCAAATTCTGTCCCCGACTGTACATAGCTGGAGAGAAATCCCAATTGCGATGTTGAAGAAGTTAGGTTGGGAAGATCTGGAACCCCGAAGGCTACGGCAGAAGCTAATTGAAACTTTCACGATAGACCTATTTGAGGATGACAGCAACATTCATATCTAGGAATGAGCGAGAAAATAAGATAAATTAAGGCTAGAATCGATTCTATTCTAAACTCATTTTTCCACGAGCGATCAGGGAATGGAATAGAAATGATTTATCTAGTGAGGAAGCTTAGAATCCGAAAGGAGTAGGTCTCGAGAAATCGCTCCGGCCATCTTGATCTGCATTTTCTATGGTTTACCCAAATCGCCCCCGGTGAAGGCGGGATGGTTTCTCAAAATTGATCAAAGGCACTTTGTGCCATTTACTGTGCATCCCTTTCTATGCATAAACGATCACATATTAGGATAGATGTAATGCACCCTCCACCACCAACTTTTAGTAAATCACTGAGTCAAAAGGCCATGGCCGAATTCCTCTCCTATCCTTGCTCCCAATCCTATCCATACTTTAATGACCACGGCGTCAGCGAGACGTAAAACCAGCCCTGTATTTGTTCGGAGACCAGATGTCGCTTTGTAAGTGGATAACATGAACGAGAATTCGGGAGGACGCGGGTTCGAATCCCCATCCGGGCATTCAGATTTGGGTTTTCCATGGTTTCCCCAAATCACTCCAGGCGAATGTGGGGATGCTTCCTTCAAAATTTCATGGCCAAATTCCTTCCCGTTCCTTGTCCCCAGTCCCATCCCGCCTCTAATGACCTTAGACGTAAACGAGGCGTAAAAAAAAAAAAAAAAAACGAAAGTCGCGATCTGACTGGTAATCTTATACCGGAAGTGGTGTGGAAAGCTGGAGAAAGTTCTGATTATAAGGTGGAAGATAGATCGGGTTCTAGACTTTTTGCAATTAAGGGTAGATATGAGGTATTGTATGAGTGTTTTTATTCTGTGTTGGAAAGTTGCTGCTATTATTCTCTGGTTGATACTTTGCGGAATGTTGTGGATGAAATAGGTATGTAGTGGGCGTGAATGACGAGGAATATGGGGAGAGAATGAGGGAGAGAATTGAAAGGAGTAAGGTGATACTGGCTCTGTGATGGAGGGAGACGTAGGCATGGTCGGAGGAGTAATGTCTACTTCCATGCAGAAGATTTGGCTTTTTTTATGTTGAGTGTGTCAAAGTTACCGGCATTTTAGTTTGTCCAAGAGGTTGAGGAGCTGTCTGGCGGGTAGGGGAAGTTGGTGGAGAAGTGGACTGGATGGCTTGGAAAAATAATGATTTGGAAGTCGTGGGTTTGGGGGGGGGGGAGCATTGTGTAGTGTGGTGTTCGTGCCACATGTACTCCGAGGTTGAGGTTGTCACCGTTGGTATCTACAACACCGGTGGTACCCTAATAGCGCAGCCCGCGGTATGTCCGCTTTGGATGGGTACTTGGAGTACCGTATTACCCTACCTGGCCTCCGGGAGTAGAGTGTGCTTGTGGTCTGACGACAGTTGCTATGTGGTAAGAAGCTGGCAAAGCTGTTGATTTCATAGTTGGTGGAAGGTCTGAATGTTCTTGATGATTGGAAGTACGCTGTAGCATTTGACGGACATTCAGATACGTTGGGATGGTAGGAAAACTCGTGGACGGAAGCGGCAAACTCGTAGACAACAGGAAAACGGAGCAGGCGAGGCTGACGCGGAAGACGACAGCCGCGTACGATGAGGCACTCGGCCAGCTAGAGCAGCAGGCAGGAGCGGTGCTATTGCAGATAGATTATATCGGTGTTCAATGGACATGATGTTTTCTTCATATGTGATGAGAAGCGATGTTCGATGTGATAATGATAGAAGATGAAGAAGCACGAGAGTCGAAAGAACGTCTATAGCGATCGACGCTAGTACAGCGAAACGTCACGGTACAGAGACACCCGGCCGGAGTCTCGTATCGAAGTGCTGCCGGCATGAGCGGCGTCAAGTGTATGGCTTTCGCTATCATGTTTATCCACAGTAGCAAGATAAAATCCCATCATTGCTGTCGATGTTGCTTTTTTTGAAGTGTCTAGCTGTTGTCGTCGTCAGTAGGTGTTGATCGTCTACTTTGTTGGCGCTCGAGGACCTGGCATCAGGGCAGTAATAAGCTGCTTCAGCAACTGTACGACTACTTCCAATTGGTCACTGGGTCCGGTGTGGCGGGCGTGGCCACCTTGGACGGCTGATCCCAGGTACATCTGAAGCTCGAACAGAGAGAGCCGGCTGGACTGCCTGTCGCTCTAAAGCGACATCTGTCCCTTCAGTTACTAGTGGTCGATTTGTATTCATCTCGGTCTGGTTGTGGCATTTCCCGAGCCTCGTGGGTTATAATCTTGCAGCAGCGGGCGTCGTATTGACGGAAGCTCCCGGTGGGTGGTGGGGAGCGTCAGCGGGCGCTGTATACGACGTACGAGGTGATGAGCCCAGCCATCTTGCAGTTACAGCAAAATGTTTGCTGTCGTGGATGTGGGCACTCGGTGACTTGATGCACCTCACCCCACCTCAGGCAGCGTGTGGGCTACGTGCACTGCCAGGACAGATGTTGGTAGCCCTAGTAGTTAGTGAATAAAGTCCGACGGTGTTGGTCTTTTCTTCTCTGTTATGACGCGTTTCCCCGCCAGAATCTTGACTTCTTTCAGCGTAGCAACGTTATCTGTCGCCTTGAACGTGTACAGAGGAATCTTTACCTGTGGACCCATCCGCCGCATCTGGTGGACGTGGCTTGCACGCCCTTGCTGTCAAGTCCGGCGGCCACTACTTCCTCTTCCTCTCCCTGCATCGCTCGTCGGCCTGAACGAGATGTCAACCCTCTGCATCTGCCCCTCCACGGCTTTCAGATCGCTAGGTCACGACAAACAGAGCCATATCCCGTTTCTACCGGGCCAGCACATGAAGGTAACTGTCATCTTGCTGCGTAAAAGCTCGTAATACGACAGCCAGTTACTCTCAAAGTGTACTGTTATTGGTAGTACAGGGCCTTCTTCCAACTGTGCCACAATGTCGTCTTCCTCACTGAAGACTGCCACTGTATCCATGAACAAGGTGTCTGCGAACTCACCTTCTTCTTTCACTGTAAGCACTTGTGGTGTAATAGGATGGCTGCTCTCCATGACAGCATGTTCTGTAGGTGTGCTGTGGGCGGATGCTTGTTTCATTGGACGCGTACGGATAGGCTCGATGAATTTGCTCATCTGCCCAGTAACCAGAATGATGTTGTTGTGGTCAATGATCGTCAGATCTTCATAGGGTCTTGTGAACCTCTGACTGCATCACCACTGGCATCCGCTGGTATGGCTACTTGATCTCTTCAAAGACCGACAGATGGATCTCCATCTTAGCGGCTTGCACCCTGCGGCAGCTTTCCTTTCCTTACTCCCTTTTCCCATGTTCAGGTGACAGGTAACAAGAAACAGACGAAAACTTGAGAAAGACGTTGCGTGAGTAGCAATAAATCTTCGCGCAATATATGCTAGCTCGAGAGTCTGAAGCTCGAATTTGGCAGCGAGCCGCTTATATGCGACGTAAAGTGCACGCTACGTCATCCTTATCCAGATGGGCCAATGATGACTAGCGAGGAATGCTGCCTATTAGCTGGAACCTTTTCTATAGGTGGAAGTCGTAAGCTGCTGGCATGTACCATTGATTGCTGACGACAGAGAGTGGTGCGTGCTTTCCAGAAATCATGCTCTGCAGTCTCATTTGATGAATCAATGAGTTCCAGGATTTACTTAATTGAAATCCAGTATCTCGGTTGACGAGATCATCCGAGACAGCTTCAGAAAAAAAATCTGTCCCAATAGCCTCTCGTAGGTGCCAGAATTCTTGTAGCCTTGAAATCTAAGCCATGTACCGTGTCGATACTGTGCTCAGCAACGACTGACTTGTCAGTCAGGTCCAGGCGGACGTTGGGTGCAATAGGGAGGATACGAGGAAGGGTGGGAATAGAGGGGAAGGACAGAGGGGAGGAAGGATAAGGAGGAGAGCGGAGGGATGGCACCTGCTCACTAGCGCAGGTGGTCAGTAATTTGATCACAATAGGCCCAATGGTACATCAAAATAGACTTGCCTAATGTGCATAACAATAGGATACCTAATTTTCTTATCCTTTGTGTGGGCCCACACTCTAAATTCTCTACTACTTACGTTTTATCCAGATTAACGATGTAATTCCCATAGATAAAAAGCCCCAAACTTTGAATTTTGGAAGTTTTTAGTGTCGGTCGAGCCATCACGCAAATCTATAACACGAATTTTAACGAAACTGCACGTAGTAATAACTTATATCATTGGATAACATATGATACTTTTTTATTCAGATAAGGAACATACTTCACACAAATAGGGCAAAACAGTTTTTTTTTTTTTTTTAAATTTGAATGTAATTCCACGCACAAAAACTAATCGACTGATTTTAACGAAACTGGAAATAATGATAGCTTGTATTATCTGTTGGATTCTTCAACTCTTGTAACTACTGTATTAGCAGAAGTCAAATTCCAAAGATATGGCGGAAGAGTCCACTGATAGAAAAGTGGAAATTTCCCAAATAATTTTAGATCAGTTGCATTTCTATGTCACATTTATATATTGTTAGAAAGAATATTTTTAAACCACCTCTTGAATTTTGTTGATCCTGTGCTTATACTTCCGTATGCTGGATTCCACCCTGGAAAAAGCTGCCAAGAACAACTCACGCAGTTTATAGATGATGGATTCGAAGCTTGTGAGGTGAAAGGAGTGGTATTTTGTAGATTTATCAGCAGCGTTCGATACCGTCAACCATCAACCACTAATGGTAAAATTCTACAACTTGTCCAGGAATTTCAACCTTAGTTAATTCAGAAGCGCAGATCCTTCGTTGACTTCCAAGGACAGCGTACCTGTTGGAGATTACCCCAAGTGCTAGCCCCAGTTCTGTTTAGTATATACACAAACGACCCCAATAGCAGGTTTTTTTTTTCGTTTGATGATGATGTCGCTTTGGCCACACAGAGCAAATACCAGAAAATTTTTCAAGATACTACAGCACAAACTAGCTTAAACCAAATCCCTCGAAGACACAAGTATGCGTTATTCATTTACTGAATAGAGAAACCTCTCGTAGGTTAAGGTTAGTCTGGACTGGGATCAAACTGAAACACTGCGACAAACTAAAATATCTGGTACTGACCCATGACGGACCTCTTACAATCAAGAAACACTTCATGAATTGCCAATTGAATGTTCCTACCGGGAAAAGTTCCTCAGAAAACTGGGCGGTTCGCAGTACAGTGGCCAACAAGGAACCATCCTAAATTCTTCCTTAGCATTTTGTTATTCGACTGCAGAGTATGCCTGTCCTGCATAACAAAATTCAAAGCACGCCAAATAGGTGGACGTAGCTCTTAACGACACCAGTAGAATCATCCACTCCAGTCGAATCTATCCGTCGCCTCGAAGAAATAGAACCACCTCCAGTTCGAAGAGAAATAACAACGAACAAGGAAAGGAAGAAAGTGTATCATGAAAGAACTCATCCAATACATGGGCATTTACTGCAAAGTCTGAAGCACAAGAAAAGTTTCTTAACAACATCTAAGGCACTTACAACTACAACTGAGAAAGCCAGGTTACTTCTGTGGAAACCTAAGACACCCATTGCCCCAAAAAGAAAGAGTGTCTTAAACTTTAACATCTGGTATGACAAGAAATTACTGTTAAGAATGTCTTTGAATAGGCTGAGATGAGGAGTGGACAGATCCAAGGTTAAACTATGCTTTGGCTGAAAACATCAAGTGTGACTGCGGAGAGTAACAGACTGTCCAATATATGCTCCTGCATGGAAGATGTCTCGGAAAATGCATTGGAAGTGGCCAAATTTTGGTCCAATATAATATGATGTTGTTACTGCGTTGTGACACAGTTTCCAGTGATAAAGAGGCCCATACTATAGATTTAAATTTTGAAATTTTAGAGTAATCTGTGCACACATTTCGCAAAATCTAATGCACGGGTTTTAAAGAATAGCTTATGTCATTGGTTGTAAACACAGACTAATTTTTATCCAGATAAGTAACATAGTTTCCACTGACAGAAGAAAAACAGCAAATTTGGAAATTTTTACTGTCTGTCCACCCATAACCCCAAAACTAATGGATTGATTGCAAAGAAACTTCGCATGGTGATACCTTATGTGATGCGTTATAACTAGAGACTGGATTATATGCATTTGCCTGTTTGCATATTAAGCCCATTTTCACTGGTTATTGCTTATTTTACCTAAAACCTAGTGATGATGCATATTTTCGCTATATTTACAATATTTTTAGGTAGTGTAACTAGTTAATAAATAAAATCTTGCTTTGTAGCCGGCAAAACCTACTCGCAGCAAGGCTCTTAGCAGTCGTGCGTCTTTTGTTCTGGTAGATAACATTATTATGAGACCAAGTAAAACAGACTCACGGGAGGATAAAGACGAATGATGCCATTCAGCGTAGCGCTCGCCTAATGTAGTAACGTGGTCTCATTTCATGTTTAATCTTTATTTATTTGTACAAAGTTTAATATATACCACGCCTCCATAAAAAGGGGTCTTTTCGTGGATAGTGACTACCTTGGAAAAATTACATACCACGGAAATGTTTTATATTGTTGTTTGCGAGAAAAATATTAAGTGAATAAAAATGTTTTAAATAGACCAGCATGTCAAGACAAGTCTTGCACAAGAAAAGCTCACGACAATTAACAGTGGCAAGTAGCAGTAGCAGCAAAGGCAAACAAAAAAAATTACGTAAGTATTGATCAATGTGAAGCATCGTTTGCAAGTAATATTCCTCTTGAAAAACTTAAAAATCCTGCCTTCAAAGATTTTCTACAAAAATACTGCTTGGATCAAAATAAAACACATGAATAACATTTCGTAAAAATTACATACCAGCAATTTATCTCCAAGTTCTTGAAGAAACACACAATCCCACAAAAACAATTCTTGTAGAAATAAGCCAAGTCTCGTGTTCGTGTAGTGACAAAAAGTTATGAGATCTTCTTCTGAGTCAAGTCTACAGTCTACATTGTGTATTCACTTCACTTTGTGAAACAGAATGGTTTCCATCGATGTCATAGATCGTTTATTTACAATAAAAAATTTCCGGTGACTAGGCCATTATGCGCGCCATGTTTTAGTTAACGTATGTAAAAAAACTTAAATGTGTTGCTTCATTAAACTTATAAATACGTAAAAGCCAAGATATCCCTCGCTCTTTTACGAATTTGACAAGTATGTATTATGCCTTCAATTTCAGTAAAAAATATGACGTGCATAATGGCAACCAGAATTATTTTAATTCTAAATAAACGATCTATGACACCGAGAGAAACCTTTCTGTTTCATAAAGTGAAGTGAATACACACTGTAAAGTGTAGATTTAGCTCAGAAGGTCTCATAACTTTTTCTCACTACATGAACACGAGACTTGGCCTATTTTTATAAGAATTGTTTTTGTGTGATCTCATTTCTTTTTGTAATTTTATCGCTTATTCTAAATCGCCGATCAAATGTAATAATTCCATTTGAAAATCGGCGAATAAGAACTGTCAGAATTGAAGACATATACGTTACCAACGATGCCCCACTCCCTGAAAACTATAGGTGTGCGCCGTAACCGAGCAATTCAAATAGCAGCTGGTTTCACTACCACTGTAAATAAATTATTAGTTCTTCCAAACTACACATAGGAACAAAGTAAAATTTAAGATGTTAGTTAACCTTGCTGATTTCTATGCAACAAAGAATTCTCAGACATATAGCTTCATCCGGAGTAAAACAAATAAGCCGTAAAAATGTGCCAGAATTTTTATGTTTGGGACTGTAAGTGAATAAATACAGGGAAAAACTCCAGTATTAGACCTTTCTTATGATTTATAGGTGAAACAAAATTACTTGTTTCTAGGATTACTGAAAGTACAGTGGAATTTTGATGTCGGAATAAAATTTTGAATTTCAATAATTTCCAAATTAAGAAAAGGAAATAATTAAAATTTTACACATTAGTTAAATTTAGTAAGCTCACTCTACAATGAAAATATGAGGTGTATAAACTTGTTAGGGTAGAAAGCGATTTCACATCGGGGGTAGATAAGGGGTACATATATGGAAATTTCCGATTTTCTGATTTTTTTTAATAATATCTGGGTATAATTTTATCTGCGTACCATATTTCAGATATCTACTGCTACGGGAAGTATCTCAGAGTTTTGATGATCATCAGTCAGTCAGTCAGTGATTGAGTGAGTGACAAAATCGCTGAAGTTGGCATCCGAATAACATCCGAACTAAGAACAGTAACAAAATAAAATTTAGTACGGTTGCTAAGATTGCTGATATTTATGCATAACATAAATTTGAGACATGTAGCATGAATACAACCGTAGAAATTGACGTTCAAAAATGGCCTGAATAGCTTCGAAAAAGGGTAGGCAGTGCCGCCGCTGTTTCGTCTTGGCGGGTGCACTGCCGTGCACCCAAATACATTTTGTCATATGTTTTTGAAAAATTACTGAACAGCGATAGACAGAAGCTTAGGATGTGTAGGTCTCTGTAGTACTATACCGCTCAGCTGTGTGGTAGCTCAGTGGTTAATGCACTTGCTTACTGATGTTTGGAGCGTGGTCTCTGGTTCAAATCCTGGTGAAATCAAAGATTTTCAAGAGTTGTTTTCGATCGAATGAGTCACACCTGGACGGTCGGGTGTTCGGATTACATGTTAAACTGTAGGTACCACAGATTTAGTGGTGCAATGCGTGGCAAATCGTAGGTGGTCTAGCAATGCTGTAGGTGTACACTTTTTTGCGCTATATTGATCCCTCGGGGGTTGTTACTCTCGCAGTCAGTGTATATGTGATCCCCACTAATAACGTTATAAATGCAGAAGTAAGTCTCTGTCTTTTTGTTACGTTTTGACGACTAAATGGCTATACCAATAATGATGGAATTGGACAAGGAAATGATTTTTATCTGTAGGAAGGACACATGACATTTATTCAAAGTATGAATAACAGGTGTAGTCACGAAATTTTGAGAACTTATCGAATGGTGACAGACAGACGGATGAGTGTGTTAGTCCGTAATGTTACGTCGGTTGGTCAAGCTGTGCTTCTCGCGCGGTCTGTTAGTGTATGATTTGTTAGTAAATTTCGTTTTAGAGACAAAACGTATTATTTAGTATAGATGTCAATTTTCTGTCCACTGCACTATTATTTTGTGTCCACCTAAAAGTATCTGCCACCAGTTTATTTTGTCTTCTTTTTTGACATGCCTTGCGGGCGTAAACCTGGCCCAAGGTATAGCTCTAGCAGAGCACGAGCAGCTAAAGTTATTAGAACCCAAGAATCAGATGCTCATGCTGAAGAAAGAAGAAAAGTCCAAGCTGAAATAAAGCTGCCATTAGTTAAATCCTCCCCCCCCCCTCCCACAACCCCGCACCTTCGTTTGTTTTTCTGTTTTTAAATGTGTTGGAAATTGATTCTCTTCATGAGACACGTTTGACAATAGAATGATATTATGACGACTCGGTGTTGTTTGGGACCAATCCTACGTTACTAACAGCTTACTATATTCAATTCTGGCAATGAAATTCTACGTCCACGCGTACGAAGTCGCCGGTATCGGCTAGTAATAAATAATAAGACTTTCATTTCAGTAAAAATTGCACATGATTAATGGCCAAGTCACCAGATATTTTATTTTTTTATTTTAAATCCACGATCTATAGCAACCAGAGAAATCATTCTGTTTTAGAAACTGAAGTGAATACAACTGTAAAATGGAGACATGGTTCAGGACAAGATATCATAACTTCTTGTCACTAAACAAACACGATATTTGGACTATTTTTACAACAATTTTTTTTTGTGGCATCTCATTTATTTTTGTAATGGTGCGTCCATAAACTACGTGAATCCAGATTGGCCTCATTTGAACACCTTGCGTCCCCCACGTAACCTGACGCCCCACCCTCGACTGGAACATAATTATTTCGTTATTAAATTTTATGCTGTTTTCTCATACCATACTATCATTACAATTATTGCGATATTTGCTTTATTACTTTTTGTAATTACAAATATTCTCACTCAAATGGTGACACTACCATTAATACAGACGATTAATTATTGAGAAAACCTCTTTCTCGGGCACAGTGAGGGATCCTTTTTTTCTTGAGGTTGCTAAAGAAACATTCTTCTCATAGCTATCACTACTGAAAAAGTAAAACAAAACTATATATGAATACTAAGAAGAACTACATTTTTTGGTTGCAGTATCTACCACTTCTCTTTCTATATTACTAGGGAATGATTTCTTTTTGCTGCTTAGTATGCTTCCATAGCTCACTGACGCCACTTTGCATATTAAAAATTCGCTGGACAAACATTTCTGACAAGCTTCCTAAAGTTTATTGTATAGTGTTATTTCACAGGAGACTTAGCACTGGAAATATCACTTCAATGCCACGCTCTCTGCAAACAATGAGTGTGCATCTTGGGTGACCAATCCCAATTGCCATAGAATTAACCCCCACCATAAGTAAATTACAAGTAACTTCCATAATAAGCACAGTAACAAAATAAAATTTGAGTTGGTAGAATAGTTTGCTCATCTCTATACATAAAACAAATTTGAGCATATAGTTTCATCCAGAACAAAGCAATTAACTTGCAAATTTGCAGCGGAATATTTCTCGTTTGGAGTTGCCATTCAATAAATACTGTACAGGGAAAATCAGCAATATCATTATGTAGGTGTGACAATTTCCAACAAAGCCCCACTCTCTGCTAACCAGTAATGTGCGTCGTAGCCGAGCAATGAACATTGCCGCAGGTTTAAGTACCACGTCAAATAAAATAAAAAAGTAACTTTCAAACTAACCATAGGAGCAAAGTAAAATTTAATGCTTTGGTTAAACTCCCTCACCTCTATGTAGTATAGAAATCTCAGGTATGTAGCTTCATCCGGAAAAGAAATTAAGCCGCAAATATGTGCCAGAATTTTTCATGTTTGGGTTTGTAATTAAATAAATACGGGGAAAAACTCCAATATTAGATTTTCTTAATATTTAGGGATGAAACCATACATGTGTACCAAATTACTTGTTTCTAGGATTACTGAAAGTACAGTGGAATTTTGATGACGGGTTGTCGTGCCGTAATAAAATTTTGATTTTCAATAACTTCCAAAGTAAGAAAAGGAAAGAAGTAAAATTAACACTTAGTTAAACGTAGTAAGCTTACTCCACAATGAAGATCTTAGGTATATAAAGTTATTAGGGTAGAAAGCGATTTCACGTTAGGAGTAGGTAAGGGGTAGGTATATGGAAATTTACGAGTTTCAGGCTTTTTTATAATATGTGGGTAAAATGTTATCTGTGTACCAAATTTCAGCTTTCTACGGTTACGGGAAGTGTCTTAGAGTTTTGATGATCATCAGTCAGTCAGTCAATCAGTGGCAAAATCGCTGAAGTTTGTATCCGAATAACATCCGAACTAAGAATAGTAACAAAATAAAATATATAACGTTTGCTAAGATTGCTGGAATCTATTCATAACAGAAATCTGAGACATGTAGCATGAATATGAAATTGATGTTCAAAAATGGCCCGAATTGCTTCGAGCAAAGGGTAGGCAGTGCCGCCGTTGACTCGACTTGGCGGGTGCGCAAATGAACTCATGAATAGTGTTATTTCTATTTTAGCTGAAGAAACTACCGACAGTTGTGGTCGTTGCGGTCGTTGCATCGCAAATGTAACTGTCGGTGCATTAAAACTAAAGCCTTCTTATTTCTTTTTGGTGGCTTGCAAAGAACTTGGGTCATATCATTCCAGGGTCGCATTTAAACATAGGCTACAAAAGCTGTAGCATAGGGGCCCACGCCACAAAGGGGGGCCTGCATCACAAAAAGAGGGCCCGCCCCACCACCCTGGGCCATTAGTAGAAAGGTCGCCCATTAATTTTTGGACAGAATTTCGAATATTTCGAAATTTAAGCATCCATATCCAGAGGCAGCCAGGGCCACTGCCCAGAAGGGGGCCCGCACCACATGTATAGCCTAGTGGCCCACAGAGCCTAAATGCAGCCCTGAATCATTCTACGATCGCCTGATTTGTGAACAAGGGTTTTGAAAAAGTATTAACTGAAGCATATATTTCTCTGAGATGCTGCTCTCTAAATGATTAATGCCACCAATGCCCTCCAAGTATTTTATTCCAATTTTACTCATGTGACGTGCTTTGCTCACGGAGTACGACGACTTGCTGAAGAAGTGCGATCCACGTTTGGGAACATTGGTGGATCCATGATTTTGTTTGGGGCGAAGAAGGTGATTGATCCGGGTGAGGGTAGGATTAATAGTCTCCTCGGATATTGTGAGATGAAATAGGAGGGGCCGGGAGTCAACGACAGATCTTATGTCATCATTTTATTTCAGATTGCCAACCTTAAAAGAACAGCAGAGCTAAAAAAAAATAGGTCCCTAAAATTACGAGGTTGGGTGTGGACCTAGTTGCCTTTGGGAGGGAGGGAGCTTGGGCACCTTAGCCTCCCCCCCTCCATCCCTGGATCCACCACAGTTTGGGAATGTAAATAAATTGATTTCATCAACAAGGAAAGCGTTTCTTAAGGCACTTACTCGTAATAATGTCTATAAAAAAAAGCCAAATGTGCTCTTCCCTTTGGAACTCAATGGGCAACGTGGGTTGAAACTGTACTGTTTTAAAATCAACATTACGAAGCCATTAGAGATGTAGTAAGCGACTTTTACAGTGCAGAGGATATGACAATTGGTCAGTATAACGAAGAATTTAACAATTCTAGTAGTAAAACCATATCTGTGTTTAACGTTCATTTTTCCCACATACCTGCAAGCATTAAAAATCTTGAAACTCAAGGTTTGGCGTTGACTGAATCTTACCAGTTAATTAATAAAACCCGCCAAATGAACTCGGCATTGTCAGAGGTGTAAACTTAAGTGAAGATTGAAAATATTTTGAACAATAACCCAGGTACTGAACCTTTGTGTCAAATTGATAGCATTTATAATAGGATCGGTGAACTTTTTCCAGAAACATTGACTGCTAACACAGCACCCAGATACGAATACTGGGCAGTTACATCAGTGAATGTGGAGGAATGGTTCATTTCCACTTATGAAAATATAGAGATCGAAGAAACAACCTTACTATTGAATATTTGGAATAGTACCAGATAGTTTACGTTTACAAAAGTAAAAAAAAGTTAATTAACTGTTAATTATACAATTTATAAGTATGTTATTCAACTACTTACTAATTGCATGCTGATTTTGAAACAAAAAATCTAAAAATTACTATTTTTATATTATATGACGTTACATATTTTGACACAATTTGACACTTTTCATGCATATTTTAAGCAGTTTGGTGCATATTCCTAACTTTTATGTTGCATATAATCCGGTCTCTAGTTATAACAAAGAAACCGAGGGTGGAGGGTGAACTGTTAACGTTCTGGCCTTGCATTCGGGAGGACGCTGGTTCGAATCCCCGTCTGGGCATCCAGATTTGGGTTTTCCATGATTTCCCCAAATTACTCCAGGCGAACGCCTGGGTGCTTGCTTCAAAAGGTCATGAACAAATTCCTTCCCGTTCCTTGTCCCCAATCACATCTCACCTCTATTGGCCTGGAAGTCGACGAGGCGTAAAGGCATAAGCAAAATAAATACATTTTGTCCAGATTAGTGACTTAGTTCCAAATTATAAATAGATAAAACCTTACATCAGATTATGGATATAATTTCTGATAACAATTAGACTTACGCCATAAATTTTGAAATTTTATACCATCTGCTCAGACATTATGCAAAAACTAATTGACGCATATTAAGTAAAATACATATAGCGATACTACTACACATCACGTAAAAATTAAGTGACTGCTGGTGATAGCTGATGCCGTGCATTGTAAGACATAACTGCCGTATTAACTAGGCCCATACCTTGAATTCTGATTTTTTTTTAGTGTCTGCCCATGCATCACGCAATAACTAACCGACTTAATTTAATAAAATTGCACACAGTGATAGCTTTTGCCATCTGTTGTAACACAGAATTAATGTCATATAGATTATTAACTTAGTTTTCAACGATAAGGAGGTCTAATCAGCAAATTTTGAAATATTTGACTGTCCGTACAGACTGTTGTAAAATACACAGATTGATAACTTATGTTATTCGTTAACTCATGGGATTTTGTTATGCAGATAAGTAACATATTTCCGAATGAAAAAGAGTCAAAACTGTATATTTCGGATTTGTTTACTATCGGTCCATGCATAACGCTAAAACTAATGGATGGATTTTAACTAAACTGCAAACAGTGAAGCTTATGTCATGTGTTGTAACACAGAATATTTTTTTTTATCTAGATTCGTGAGATAGTTCCCACTGACACAGAGGTCAATTTGTGTTTTTTTTTTTTTTTTTTTTTACTGTCTGTCCTTGTATTACGCAAATACTAATGGGTGAGTTTTGAAGAAACTGCACACAGTGGAAGCTTATATCATTGATTACCTTTTATCCAGATAAATGACACAGCTCCCACTGACACAGAGGTCGGCTATTTTTACTGTCTGACGATGCTTCTCGCAAAAACCTAATGGATGGATTTTTAACGAAACTGGTGATAGCTTATGTGACTGGTTGTTATATAAAATAAATTTTATCCAAATAGTGATGTGGTCCCTACCGATAAAGCCCGTAAATCTATAAATCATGTGCAAAGGCGGCCGCGGAAGTCTTAAGAATCAGGATATTCTTAGTTCAGATATAAATTATAGTACTCAGTGACATAGTAGTCATACATATAAATTTTGGAACTTTTGAATGCCTGCTTAAGCAACACACAAAAACAAATCGATTGATTGAAACGAAACTGAACACGGTGATGGATTTTGTCATTTTTTTGCAATATAGGATACTGTAAATCCAGATTAGTGACATAGTTCCCTACAATAAAGACGCCCAAATCGAAACGTTGTCCACAGATCACGCAAAGACTAAATGCTGGATTTCAATAGAATTTCACATTGTGATAGCTTATGTGTTCGGTTAACATATAAATTAGTACTTTAGCTAGATCAGTATAGCATACAATAAGTCATCGCTTTAAAAATAAAATAAAAAAAATATCCTCAAGTTATTTTGCTCATAATAGAATCAATTGATTTAGTATTTTCTGGCGCAAGCCTTCTCGTAGTCGAAATGTTTACCTTCATAAAGATACTAAAGTCCATTGTGATTGAGATTTGTGCTACGTTGGCTACATAGGACAAAGGAGCAGCTTTTCCTCTTCTTTCTTGGATCTCCTCCTTTCTTTCAGAATGTGGGTCTTATGTAAATGTTGTAATCACGTTTATGCACCTTATTTGCTTCTATCATCCCTTGAAACTGCCAGTTACAGGGAATATTTTATTGAAGTCGAGAACTCACAGGCTTCTCTGAAAGCAAGACTTGAAGTGATGGAAACTGTCACGTGTATATACTGAAGTGCCTAAAGTCATGTGATAGGAAGAAGCAACTTTCCAGATGGTGGTAGTACTGGGGAAGAAGCATATAAATATTATGCGTGGTGGCGGTGCTTTTATTTGGACTGTCGTAAGTTGTGTGAAAGATTGTAGAACATGATTATGGCTTTATGAAATGAATTAACATACTCTGAAAGAGGAATGGTAGTTGGCGCTTGACGCATTGGGCATTCATTTTCGGAAAATGGTTGTAAATTAAATTCAAGTATAATTTCAGTGTCTGTAATATGTCAGGAGGTTTGTTCTATATCTTACCTATAGTTACACTACAATCCTCCCCTGTCATTTTGTGCAGAACCAAACTAACGTTACCACCAACTGGATTTCACCCTAACCCAGCAGAAATCATAGCTGGTGCCAGTTCAGGTTCGTATACACAGTTTACGACTTTAAAACCTTAGTTATATTTATAAACTTTTCCATTAATATTAATGTTCATCTTAATTCGCAGTCTAACAACTACTGCAGCATTTTGGAAACGATAAAGTTGAGTACCAACTGTAGCACTCACACTATCATTAACCAGTATGATCACAGCAACCACTGTAAAGAACTTTAACAGATTCACACACGTAGCTCAAACCACCTTATGCAGACAGCAATTATCTTACACACATCGAGACTCAACCACATTGACACCATACAGACAACGTCACTCACACGTGCGTGTACTAGCTATTACCAACCAACAAGCACCCAAACATTTTCCAACAGTCACACACACATACACATACACGAAACTCAACCACAGACACACCAAATACACGCAGACATCATCACTCATATGGACATTCAAACACCAAACTCATACAGAGGAAACTAACTGCAAGTCAGACTCTTGTAATTAGATCAAGTAGTCTCCGATCAACTATTACATCTGAAACGGCCTTGTAAATATTGTGAATTAGGGTCAAGGTGGGTAATTTTGTGAAAAATGCATGAAATTTCTAAAAATCTGTAAAAATGGGGAAAATCTAGAAGATTGCATTAATTCCACAAAACTGGTAAAAAATCTAGAAAACTACGTTACTTTCCTCAACAAAGGACGTCATCTTTAGAAATTTATTGTCTTTGACACAGCAGTCTCCAACAATCAAAAAACCTGCAGAATCTATGTTACTAGACTGATCCACATGCATATATAATGTCTCCTTCATGAAATATATAAGTTAAATGGTTTGCGATGAAAGACAATTACACATGTTTTGAACCTTATAGGTCAGCGATAGAATCCATGTTGTTAGATGACCATGAAATTGATTATGTGCAAAAGATGACAACTACAAATTTTTGCACTATGCAGTTTAGTGTTATACGATGTGTTCATAAAGACAGTGGACTACAGAACAGTAATATGCTAGACAGATGTCCTATCATTATAGAAACTACTATCCAGTAAGCCAACGAGCTGAAGTCCTGTGTTACAGCCATGTGCACCGTATACTCAAGGTCATGTGTGCTATTTGGTCAACATGTTGTCGTTAAGCCAAATGTGAACAATGTAAGCCTTACCGTGAATACCGGATTCCGCTATATTTTTTTGAGGTGGTTACCGGTAAAATTCCTTGAATTAATGCGTTATTTAAGTGCGCTATGCGGCCGCAGGGGATATGGGACTCACACTGATTCTTAGAGAACTGTTGAAGTAAAGTACTTGACGTCTAAATTCCATTAGCCTTAGGTATCATATTAACTATGGCATTAAAAATTTTCTGAAGCTTCAATTCTCCAGTATAGAAATTTGAACCCGAATGGTCGTACAGTATGACTCAGCGTGAACAAAGTCGCGGGTAACAGTTAGTAAGGAACAATTTAGGATATAAGTTATATTGAGCACATGGAGATTGCAGCTTTTGACAGGCTCAGAAAAAGAATGGAATGATTCATACTTCGAGTGTAAAAGGCATTCCAATGGACAGTAGCTACTATAGAAATTATTATAATTATTTTCTACCAACGTTGTGAAAATACTCTGCTGGAACAGATAAAAAGTTTTCGTATTAATGTATGTGTCGATAAGCGTGATGATATGTGTGTTCAATATATTGTTGTGGGTGATAGATGAATGATTCTTTCTTTTTTTTTTTTTACTTATTGCTTTACGCCTCGTCGACGGCTAAGGTCATTAGAGGCGGGATGGGACTGGGGACAAGGAACGGGAAGAAATTCAGCCATGGCTTTTTTAAAGGAATCATCCCGGCATTCGCCTGGAGTGATTTTGGGAAACCATGGAAAACCCAAATCTTGATGCCCGTACGGGGATTCGATCATGAATGCGAGGCCAGAACGTTAACCATTCACCCACCACGCTTGGTAGGTGAATGATGGGATGGGGGGAATCTTTGTACGGGTTCAATCCGTTCTACTGTTTACCTAGACGAATTACCATCTCCAGCATAGATTTTCAAGCTTTTCCTGCCTACCACCCTAATTTCGAAATAAAAATTACTCAGCGCCCCTTTCCGAACAAAAAATTACTCACCACTCCTTTTTCAGAAAAAAAAGAACACAGTTACTCCTCTTCTTGCGATAAATAATATATCTCGTAGTGCTCCAAGTTTTTTGGGTAGTAACCCACTTTTGAAATAATAATTCGATGGCGTCCCACTTTAGTGAAGTATATAGAAAATCAAGGACATTTTTCAAAAATTACTTTATTAAAAGATATAAACAATATACTGCAAGATATAAGTAATATTGGTGTAGCCTGTTGCTTACAGTGTAATTAATAAATATATATCACGAAAACTATTATTAATTAGAGGACTGAGCTTGTAATGACACAAGTGTTTCGATATTTGGTGCCTTATTTGTCATCAGCAAACTTAAATCGCCGCGATCCAGTATTAAAAATATGCTACTTTTCTTTGCTAATAAATTGCTGAATAGGCTAAATCCTCTTTCGGCTACATACGATTATGGGAATGCAATTAAAAGCTTCTTTGATGTCGCTCTTGAAGCAAGATATAATCTTGGAAAGCAGGGATTGGTGGTTGATCCTCAACACCCCGTAAATTTGCCTTGGACCAGAAATGCCTCCTGTGATCTCTTTAACGCTCCCCGGTGGCGGTATCGCTCCCGCTGGGAACCACTGATAAACAGTGTTGTACACTTTCATTTGATACTCATCCCAGAAGCATTTGGCATTTAACCAAATTGTCTGTTACACAATAAGAAACTTTTTACTGCTGCTCGCGTTGGCAAGTATCTGCATACTGCTTAATCTTTCCCTTCATGGAATTTAAAAATGCAATATTATCTTGATATCCGTAATTCGGAACAAATGAACAAACAGTTGACGTTCAATACATCATATCCAGCAACTCGAAAATGTTTCAACATCTTATAAAATTACAAGAAGCAGATTACTGCTGCATAGATTAACCTATAATCTTTGTTGCCTGCCAAGATGATGCAAGAAGGGAAAATTGGAAGGGATTGAGAGCAACTAATCACGATTTACTTCCAAAAATGTGAGACGTGTACAGAGAAACATGTTGTCAGAATATGACACTGCAGACAGTTTTAGTATAAGAGGCAATCTTTGCTTTCAGTGTAAAAACTATCAGTAACTTCATTGATAACTTTATGAGCTGTATTGAGAAAGAAAACGTGATTGATTTGGATTATGAAAATTATATACCTAACAAAGTGTAGAGAATAAGTTGCTGTAGTCTTTATTGCTCGTCAACAGCGAGATAATTACGTTCAGGGAAAATTCTTTTTTGTTAAGAACTGGGAAGTAAAATTGGTCATAGTCTTTACGAAGAACCCATCACTGCATTTGGCTGGCGGGATTATGCTTAACTATAAAAAACAGAAATCTGAACAATAAGAATGAAATTACACTGTAGAATGTCTTACCTGATTCTTGACACTAGCTAAAACGACTTAAATAATACCAGCTTACAGTATTCTCTTAGCGAGTCATTTAGCTGCAACTTCGTGGTATAAAATTTGGAAGCAACAGCCAGAATTAATTATAACGCAAATCAGATTTCGATTCAGGGGTCTTTAGAAAATTCCTTCAGCTCGGCGGTGCATAATTGATGACTAATCCGATAAGTCTTCTCGAGTTTAGTTTCACTTGCAAATAACATACGATCTGCTCTAGATGTGCAATATATTACTATGAATTCTGAATCAAAACGCCATTCAGTAGAGCAATTCTGGTTAAATTGGTGCTGGGTTGGCGAGGGGGCTGCCTCCCGACCGCGGACAGAAATATCGTAAACGCCGTGTGCCATGCCTAAAATCGCGGACAGCGACCGATTACCGGATTTTCATTGCGGCCCTATACAGGTCAAATGACGCGTTATGTGCGCACGTATACTGACTTCAAAAAACGATAAATGAGTCCGTTGTGAGGATGGGCCTCCCACGTAGCCCCACCTCGGAAGATTGGCACAAAAGAGTCTTTCAGAATCTCATATTAACAAACTACTTTGACAAACATCCTATAACTCGTCGGCCTGGATATAGGGTGTGCAGTCCCTTTCCTCAAGTTATATGTATGTGTGTGGCGACGTATGGAATTGTGGCGTATATGTGGATATATGTATGTCTTCCTATATGGTTGTGTGTCTAAATATGGTGATAGGAGCCTACTCGACCACGAGATTTTACCAACATTGAACAGCTATGTGTTGATGGTACATGGAAACCATTGGGCCAGGACAGTTCTGCCCCCGCTTTTTCATTGCATGGTTGGTGCTGATTGCTGTGTCGAGCTCGTCGTAGTTATGGACATGTTTGTGTGCGTCTCTCTCTGTATATGTATGCGTAAATTTGGAGATTGGAGCGTATTCGACCTTCCAATAACTCGTCTATCTTAATATAGGATGTGCAGTTCACCCACCCAGTTATATTGGGAAAATGTAACCAGGCAGGATGTCTCATAGGTAGATCCTGACGACACAGAAGTATTATCCACGGGAAGATAATACCTGCTGAGATCACTAATAGGGTTACAAAAAGTGGTGTAGTATGCATGCTTTCCAAATTTAGTATATGTCCTTAACTCTGTTCTACAACGTCATTACGCTCGTATTCACAGTAATGTGTGAGGCAGTGTGTATTTGGCATCAATATAGAACCTTTTCCATCTCCTGACCTTTAGCGATATTGAAAGAAACCCATACTGTGGCATACTGCAATCACTGACAAATTACACTAGATTGCAAAAAGTATAAGGCAATGTGCATAACTAACAAAAATAATCCGTTTGCTGAAGTTTACAAAGTTAAGAGCTCAGTTATTGATATGAGTGATTCCCTGAAGTATATGGACGTAACAGAACAAAGCAACGTAACTTCCGTCGTAGGCAGAGCGAATTTTTAATTTTGGATTACTTTAACATACAAACAAAGGAGATAGCGTACAAAACTTGTAGTATAAGAGAAAGGTTATCACAGAATACATATTTTAATGTCATTTTATATCTTTGTAATGTTAGAGTTCCATGACCTGTTGGTATTACTCTTTTAAACGGTTTCTATAGCAACGAGAAATAAAGAGATCAACTAGGAGATTGCCTAGGTTGTTAGCACTAAGGAGAACCTGCATATTAAGAAGTCCGATTATGTATTTAAAGCTATGTATTTGAAGTAATAAAAGATTGATTTAAATTGTGCAGCATATAAAGGCTAACTGATTAATTATTTGCTTTAGCCGCACACAAGCACAATCACACACGGCACTTTTCAAATGATAAACTGATCATTAAGAAATGCAACAAACTCTGCTTCATCTGGACTGCTGTTGTGCTGTGTCGCAAGAGATTGATTGACTTTTTAGACAAAGTACAGAGAAGAGCCACTCAGAATTGATACATAGATTGAGCTGGGCAGACATACAACGTAGGTTTCGTTTGAACATATTGGTAAACATACAGTACCCACTTTCATTTACAAGTGCGATAAAATATTTCATTTTAGGCAATGGCTGGACAGATAAGATTAGAGAAATAAGTTGCCGTACTGATGCTTATATGAATTTATTCTTCCCTCTTTCCATGCGAGTTTTAGACACTTGTAATAAGCTAGATAAAATGATAAACTTCTTCATCATCTTTTACCGACATTTTGTTTGTCGGCTGCATCTGATGAGTTTTACTCATCGTTGCCATGGTCAAATTGGAAGCTTTGATTTTACAACCTTGGTACGGAATGTCTTTGTCAATCTTATCACAAATATTTTTTTTATGGGTTCTTGTCGATCTGACAAGGAACTGAGTCTGGAGGATGGGCAAATAGGCTTGAAAAAAATTACGTGCCGATGACAATGAAATAGTACTGATTTTAGGCATAAAAGAGCGAACAATTATCGCTTACAGAACATAGGTCTAGGGGCTGGAATAAGCTAACGAGGAATCACCTCAAACAGTGAAAGGTTTTATAGTGAATCTGCGCATAGCATATAAATAGACAGCAATGGAAAGAGATACCGGTAGATTAGTGCCATTCCGAGTGAACCAGAATACGTCTATAAAGCTTTCTGTGTCGATATTTGTTTACTTGCAAGTGTTGACATATTGTGAAATATGTATCAACCCAGTACCTGGTGTCCAATTCACTAGCCTTAATGATCGACACGCGAAACCAGTATAGTGTACTAAATTAAACTCTCTCGCGGTTTCATGTACTGTTCTGCTGTGTGTGGTCCACCTTCAATTTTATTATCACTTTTTTTCGCTATTAATAGATAAAACATCAATCGACGGTAAGCTGGTTATTGCTCCCTCCTGGCAGTTTTGATGAAAGTAGAGCGGTAGCTCACACTTGTTAATTCTTTTATATTAGTTTCATGCAACCATATAATTTCATTTTTAACATCTTCACAATAAGCCATTTGAAAATTAAGTAGTGTATGAACGGCTCAGAAAATAAACATTGAAACTTATGTCCTTAAATTTTTTTTCTTGTGTCTTAGGGGGCAGAAATACACACGGAAATACGGAAATTACTGATTTTAAGCATAGGGTAATGAGCAGTTATCACTTGCAGTCAGTGAATTCAGGGACTGAAATAAGCTATCTAGAAATAACCTCCAACAGTGAAATTTGTAAGATCCCCTATTCCTGGATTTAGGTAATTTACCTTAGCTCCTCTTGATATGTTTAATCTGCCCGTCTTCAAGCCGTAATATTAGCTGCAGAAGCCGGCAGATTATTTCAATTCACAGTTCAGAAACAAATAAATAATATATATATCGACAATGGATTCTTTTAAGAGGGTAGGTACAGTAATAAGGTTTCCAAAAAATATTTTTTTTTCTTTTGATTCACAAAAATAGTTTTTACTTTTGACTTCATCTTGTTGAAAAAATTATTTAAATATCTTTGATAGTGCGGGAGTTATGCGTGATTAAGCGAAGTCCTGCACGATTGACAGCCACTTAAATCTTACTGCACTTGAAGGTAAACCAAATCTTTAACCTTAAATATCTCAAAACAGCAGTTCATCAAATGGTTTTAAAGATAACTTTTTTCCATATGCATAGATCTTTTTCAAACTTGCAGGACATATTCTACATACTAATTACTACAGTCCTAACCATTATTGTTTATGCAGCTTTTCCCCAATGACAAATATGCCTTTATGGTTAAGGAAAAAAAAGCAATAATTTTAATTTCTCGAATTTTTTTATTAATAACAAATCTAGAGTTAAATATGTTATATTATTGGTTCAACTTATTGCCTTGATATTCGTTTACAATATTAAAAAAAAAAATTCTAAAAAATTTCAAATACTATGCCTTCTGTCATTAGGGGAGACCGGGGGAATGGCGACACCTTAAGACATTTTCCATTTTGTTTTTTTTTACTTTAACTTTTTTTAAATTCGTGATAGGATATAAAAATACCTTGAACCTTTTCCCATCGATTGGATAATGTACTTTAGTTAAAATATAAGCGTAGTATTTTTTAAAAAAAATTTATGTGAATGCTACCAACTGTCGGTATTCCCCCGGGTAACCGGGAAATACCGACATGCCTACTGGGTAATACCGACATGGTTTGATTCTTGGGAAGTAATAAGCTGAATCACGAAGAAATTAGAAATTCTTTATTCATATCAAATTATTCAGACAATTACACAATGTTTAGATCTAATGGAAACGACAATTCAGCAATGTGGACCTAGGTTTATTCAAAAGTAAATTTTGAGTTTAGTACGTGTTTTTTTCTTGAAGGAAATTTGTTTAAAATAGGTAGTAAAACAAACGAAGCTTAAAATCTTAAACATTGAGCCAACCCCTAAACTAATACTAGATCGTATGTAATCAGATCAATTAATATGAATATAAACAATTAGTAAATAATATGTAAAAAGCAATTTAAAAAAATTCAAGTAACATAGTCCCTCGGCATTAAAATTTGTCTATTTCGTCATGCAAAAATCACAAATATAATTTTCTGCTGTATCGCTACCACTACAATCAGCATGAGCCCACTTGCCACAAAACACACATCTAAACCAGAGCTCAGAACTACCAAATTCACCACAAACTAAACAGGTCTCCGTGTCGTCTGTAAACATATCAACGACGTCATCACAATCATCATCATCACCACATAACACTGACTCATCTATGTCCTCTTCTGAAGAAGTTTCCTCAAAAGATATTTGCCTGCGGCATGTTTTCTTTATTTTTGCTGATTTTGTGGTTGTCTTACTTTTTCCATGCATTTTGCATATTTCTTTCTTTCCATCTTTCAACAAAATTTTAGTTATGTCTCCTGTTTGATTGTATAACAGTTTTTCTAATTTAACCTTGGCTTTCACCTCCTTTTCCTTCTTTTTTTTCTTAACTTCCAAAAGTGCAGCTTTCATTGGAGTTGCGGTAAGAATTGTGGAGTGCTTCTTTTTTACGTCGTTCGGCGTTGATCCAGCTTGATTGCGATACAAATGCAGGGGAGAAATTAATTTAAGTTTTCCCTCAAACTCAGCTGTATTTTCCTTATGATTTTTTGCTGAGGCTGGTTTTCTTTTTTTGGGTTTAGATTTCAATTCACCTCCAGCAGTGAACCCTGATCCTCCAGGTACTGGATCTTCATATACGCCAGTCAAATTCAAATTGGGATGAGAGTCAATTGTTTCTGTATTGTTCTTCACAGGCTCTTCATTGACAGCTTTATCCTCATCTTGTTGATATATTTCCTCGGTTGTTAATTCACTAGCATTGTCTTGAATCACTGGAGTTTGAATATCTGCTTCAGGAATGAAGTCAACCTCAGTGAATTTTTCAGGATTGAACGGTAGAATTCCTGCTGCTCTGAAGCCTGAAACTCCTTTGTCCATCGTTGCTACCTTCATGTAAGCTACATTAAAAATAGATGCTATATCATAAACTGTTATCTTCTGCAATCGGTTGACCCTTAAGAATCTGTCACATTCAGTGTTAAATGCCTTTTTAAGTGGACCATAAACAGTTAGATCCAGAGGCTGTAACCTGTGTGATGTATGTGGGGGTATGGATACAACTTTGATATGATTGGCCCTGCAGAATTCGAAGCTCTCTAAAGTGATGTGGCTACCGTGGTTATCCAAGATCAACAGCACTGGATCCTCCTCGCTAGGTTTGGTACTATCTTTGAAATGTTGGAGCCAATCTTTGAACAATTCTTCATTCGACCAGCCGTTATGTGAACATCTGTAAATGGCACCTGCTGGTCCATCTCTTTCTAAGAGAGGAGACATTCGTTTGCGTGGAAATATAAACATAGGAGGCACATATGTTCCAGAAGCACTGACAGCACAGACTACTGTAATATTTCTGCCTCTTTCCCAGCTTGTCACAGAGCCCACCTGTTTTTGACCCTTTGGAGCTAATATTTTTGCAGGTTTCTGTACAGTCGAAATTCCAGTCTCATCCATGTTATATACTCTGGTAGCAGGGAAATGTTGTTTTTTATAGACCGCATCCAAGTTAGAAAAAAATATATTGACTTCACACTTGTTGAAGGCAAGAATCCTATTAAGACTTGTTGCGGAGGGTTTTCTCAAACTTATGCTTGGGTTTCTTTTCTTGAAACCTGATACCCAGTCCTCTCCAGCCATTTTCTTGTCTTTATTAAAATTATGTTTGATTTTCAATTTTTCAGCTAATTCGTAGGCAAGTCGTCGCAGTTCAGTTAAAGTAATTCCATAGAATGTATTAGCTAATTGTTTAATATGATTTGTTAAAATTGTTTCTTGATCAGGTGTGAACATTGATTTTCTACCCAATGCTGGTTTATCAGTAGAATTTGACTTCAAACGGTCATGTAATGTAATTCTTGGAATATTTAACTCCGCCGCTACACTCTTAATTGATCTACCACTTTGAACTAGCTCAAAAGCTCGTTTTAACGTTTCTTCGGTCCATTTACCTCTCTCTGTAGTTCGTTTTCTGGATCTCGGCATCTAAAATAGGAAAATAACCAACATTTAGGGGACTAAAAACACCATTTAAAAATATACGGAGATGGGGAAATACCGACACCATGTCGGTATTTCCCCACACAGAGATGTCGACTTTACCCCGGGTGAACAATACAAAACATAAAATGTCCCCGAAGCTAACCTGTTCACAAATAGCCAACAAAGAATACACTAAAATGTTCGCTAAATTGTATTATTTCTAAAGACAATCGAATAATTGTTGAGAGACTTACCTTTAATTGCTTATGGGTCAGAATTTAGATCAAAATTCAAGAAAATACGTTTTTCACAGCACATCAACAATAAATAACTTGACAACAACTAGCTTACTGGGTATCAGTTGTCTTGACTTCCGCTACGTGACGACACCTACCAGTAACACATGAAGTGCAACACGTTGCCAAATTTCACAGTGTCGGTATTGCCCGGGGTGTCGATTTTCCCCCGGTCTCCCCTAAAACCGTTCACGACAATATATTTTTTACTGTCAATTTGGATTGTACATTAACCTATTGTTAAACAATATTTTTATTTTAAAAATCAATTTTTATATCTAGCTATAACAGTTCTATGGAGCTATGAAATTTGAACCCTCAAATTTAAATGGATTTGCAGAAATTGACCTACCCCCTTAAGAAACACTCGAAAGCACTTTTTTATTTGTAATCATTTGGTACAAAATACACTTCTTTACATTCCATTTTTTATTCAACTACGTGCCAGCTAGATGATATATTCTCGTCCAAAACTCGCCATATTCCCTTCTCTCTTTTTTTCCGCTATCCAAAGATATACATTATCATAGATGACCACTGTCCATAGATATTCCGGCACTTTACTATATGCTTATCTTTTTCTTTATTTCATGCCAATTTAACACATTTGTATACACAGCACAAGCAAGACTAATATTTAATGAATTTTTTAACAAAAATTATTCACAAAAAATATATAAGGGACCTTGACACCTTACAAACTTTACATGTATAAAAGGATTTCAGGTACCGTTTTTCACTATGCTAGTGATGGAAAACGGAATGATAACATGTGTTGCTAGATCTATTTCAGTTGTGCGGAATATTCAAATCATAAACTACGAATTTTGAAGGGAATAACATATTTAGATTATTGCTCTGCTGTATCGTGAGGGATTGATTGATTAATAGTTTGTGCACTATAGTAAGACGGTGTTATAGGCTAAGTAGCAATTTTTGTATGTTAGTAATATCGGAACAGTTCTCGCTTTGTCAAATGCGGGTATATTTCATGAAGTTACCACAAAACAGCTACTCAGAAAAATCTTACTCGATGTTCAAATGCATGAAATATACATGTTTTTCCATTTATGGCATCATCTTATTTTAAACGAGAAATTTATGGTTTTTAATCGTCAGTATCCTATCTTTTATTAATGTACTGTAAATCAAGCTGGTATCACACTATCTCGGCGTGGAAATAAAAATTTTGATTTTCGTTATAAAAATATGTAATACTGACGAGCCATTGTGCTACCTGAAGAGTTTCTTAGTTCTTAGCGAGGTCTACTATAATATACATATAATAACTATGTTCACCATATAATAAGTTCTCCTCTTTCCGTTTTTTATTAACTTTCAGGCAACGATATTAGCGGAGATTGTGATGAATCCTAGATCAAGCTGAAAACCCACAAATTGTGTGTGTAAAAATGAAGAGGCAAGTATATCTTTGGAATAGACACTAATGCCTGTAGCCCTTAATTTCTGAGTGTTTTAGGAACACGTTGGTAAGCAGATATCTAATTGGCTGAACGGACATTCGACCTTTGTTAGTACAGTTTCATTACTAACCGACTTCAAAAAAAGGAGTTGGTTCTCAATGCGACTAATTTTTTTGGATGTATGATCAGCGAAATCTTCTCCAATTTTGAATCGATTTAAATGAAGTTTTTTTAGTGGGTTTGGTATACCTTTGAAGTGGTCCCATAAAAATTTCATTGAGAAATCACCACTTCTACCCCCTTACACCCCTCAAATTTTAATCAAAACCGCATGTTTAGTCAAAAATAAAGAGAAAGATACTGTCAACTTTTTGTTCGAAAAAACTGAACCTCTCTCCCCCAATCCACCCCCTTCATTGTTGTCAATGTTCCTTATACAAAGCTACAGTCGACACCATTTAACTGATCTCCATTGAAGTTGGCAAATACATGTAATTATTAGTGACGAAGGTTTCTGGCAAAAAAAATATATATATATAAACCACCCCATCTCCCCATTTACACCCTTTAATTTTATACACACCTACATTTCTTATCTGATTTTGATTGAACTTTGCACAAGTATAAAATAAAGAGAAAAATCCTATCAACATTTGGTTTGCCAAAGCCCAACCTTTCTACCTCCTTCCACCCTCTTAATTTTTGTCAATGTTCTTTATAAAAAGCTATAGTCGACACCGTTTGACCGATTACCATGAAAGTTGGCACTTACATGTATTCTTTCAAAAAGAAGGTTTCTGACCAAAGAATCAAAAAACCATACCCTCTCGCCATTAAATCGCTTAATTTTTATACAAACCCACAGCTCCCCTTTGACACCACTTAATTTTTGTACAACCATGCA
The DNA here is from genome assembly GCA_031002005.1 of Vandiemenella viatica. NCBI lineage: Eukaryota > Metazoa > Arthropoda > Insecta > Orthoptera > Morabidae > Vandiemenella > Vandiemenella viatica. Next base: position 170,037,018 of record CM061921.1, read on the forward strand.
TTTTAATCCGATTCCGGTGGAACTACTGCATGCATATACTTTATAACAAAGAGAAAAAGAAAAATACTTTCCACATTACTTTCAGAAAAACGCAAACCATATTCATCTCTCTACCCCTCTAATTACTGTCAATGTTCTTTATATAAAGCTACAGTTTCTATCTGATTTTGAAGGAAGTATGCACATGCATACTTCAAAACAAACATAAAAATACTGTCTACATTTGGTTTAGAAAAGTCAAACCCCTCTTCCCCATTCCATGCCCTTAATCTACACAAAGCTACAGTTTCTATCTGATTCTGAAGGAAATTAGCACACATATACTTTAAAATATACAGAACAATTGTGTTTAAATTAGGTTGCAGAAGCCCAACCTCTCTTCCCTTCTACACCAACCACTCCTAATTTCCAATGTTCTTCATAGATACCCACAGTTTTTTTAAAATCAGATTTCGATGGAACACTGCACATGTATACTTTAAAACAAAGAGAAAAATTCTGTCCGCACAAGCTTTATAAAAACCAAACTACTCTTCCCCTCTATACCCCTTAATTGTTTTTTTTTTTTTTTTAATACATACCTACAGTTTTCATCTGATATCAACAGAAATTTACACACGTACACTTTAAATCAATCACAAACGTCTGTCTACATTTGGTATACAAAACCCCCAATCCCTCTTCCCCATTACCCCCACCCCTTTTAATTTACAATGGTCTTTACAAAAATCCAGATTTAAATACCGTCAAAATCAATTAAGTCATGGCAGAATATTCATAAAATAAATGTGTCCTAATGTCTCAACATGTAACTCAGATTTCAACTTGGACCCTAAGCTTTCACGTTGTGAAAACTAATTAAAAATCTATATTTTCTGTGTCATGCCGGAACAAACAGATATATTCCTGAGACAGATTAACACCCAGATGTTAAATTTTCGATTATCGGGCGGCAGCTTAAGCTGATGTTATGATTAGGAAGAAATAAAGCCTAGACCAAAATATAACCTTACATGCCTTAACACAGCATCGAGTTCACTTCATTCTGGATGTTTTTGGGGGTATACCGAGACAGATTTTTTTTTTTTTTTTTGAAAGTAAGCATTTCAACCACAGAGATACCAGCAAGTTCACAAAATGAGAGCTGCTGCGGCATATTTAAAATACAAAATAAACTATAATACCACTAAAAATTTTAAAATAAATTGTAGTGACCCCGCCAGCTGATTGATAAGAGCCGACAGGTTAACCTTCCACTGGAGCCGTGGATAAGGGCCGACCGTAGAAGATCGACCACTGTTCTGATATGAATATTTGTCATAGGTTCCTATTGCAACACAGGTTTTTATGGCTTAGTACATTCAAACATTAATATAGGGATGGAGGTTAAAATACTATAAACGGCAGTTACATATTTACACCTATATTTACATGAGAAATGTCTGATGGCATATGTGAATACTTACAATGCATAACTGGCTTTATAACAAGATGGTTATGCGTTCACCGGATCATTCCACACAGGGCCAAAGACAAGGGCGAGCATGTAACTTATGGGCGCCTCGCAGCCCAAACTAACTGGAATATTGATAAGAACTCTACAAGATTATTCCCATATGAATACGACCAAATGATTCTTTACTGTCCGCACCCAGCTATCACAGCAGAGCCCACCTTAGTAGTAGACGACAGCCATCATCTTCTCGTCTGCAACAGCCGCCTCGGCGGCGCAGGCGACGACGCCCTCGACGTCGATGTGGTACGTTGAAAGACTTTCGTAGAGAGATCCACAGACCCCTGCCCCCAGGGTTTAAATAGATACTCCTCTTTCTTATCATCACTGTGTGGGGAGGGCAATACTCCTCGCTAACCTGCTGTGTGAAGTCACTTTAACAGCTTGTAGTAATGACAAGCGCTTGGCAACTGGCTTGCTGATAGCGTGCCACTTCTCAGGTCATAGCTCTATTGCTTAACTTTTTCATGCTCGCCCGCCCTGGATATTGACTTGAAAATTAATTTGAAGCTTTTAGGCAAGTGATCGACCTAAATCACTACACGCATCCCCCTTCCCCACGTCCGAAGTCTACGGAGAATGTGTTTTGTAAACGTAGTTTGTAAAATTACTTAAAACTAAATACAGGTTTTCCTTAAAACTAATTACAATTTCTTTTCTTCGTGTTACTGAGGTGTTAGTGTGTTGTTAAATACAATTAGAATGGTTTATCAGTGTTATTTTGTTTGATTCGGACTGGATTGATTTCTTGTGGTGATGTCGGCATTGCCGACTCTTGTTTGGCGTGACTCAGCGGATCCAGACTACACATGACAGACGGCAGCAGTTGACATGATTCGCGACGTCACGTCAGCTTACTACGTTAAGGACAGCTCAGCGGCTTACTTGTTTTCATTCACCACTCCAGCCATATTACAGGTTACTAGAACACTCGTAAAGTTTTGTATTAGTGGAACACCTCTTAATTCTATACATGCAATGATTCTTTACACTTCAGGTTGACACTTCCATATACAATCTTCAACATATTTTCTACAGAATAAATTTACATTTTAATTTTTTTTTTTTTTTATTGGTATCTACTTCAACCTTATAGTAACAGTGTTGATGGTGCACCCTTTGATTCACTATTGTTGATGACCACTTAGTGACACAATTTCCATAATGATTTACATGATTTTTTTTTCACAACCATGTTGTGAGTCCTTATAATTAATTCGTTTCTTTCTCAGTACCCCAGTTTAGTCAGTAATTATGAAGATACTATAAACAACAACAATGATGACTTTTTTTTATCTTTCCCTTATGATTCAAATGTACAATTACTCTTTAACTTTACTTTTCTACCATATGACTCGAGAGATTGTAATCACAAAATACTATGTTAATATGATCTTATTTCCTTGATGTCAGTGATTGCTATTACGAAAATTCACCACGAATAGTTAGTGGTTTATTTAATCCTCCCCAATATCACATCCAGGAACCAAGATCACCTTCTCCCCTAACATTTTGATACGTTATACACAACAATTATACATATATATGTCTTCATTTCTTTTAACACAACTCTTAATTCTGCAGGACTCACATCACTTCAATGAAACTCCAAAATAACATTTGGAGGCTAACTTATTCTCGCCCTTTTCTGTGCTTACTTACAAATGCGTATAATACACCTCTCGTATCTATTACACAATTTACTTATCGTTTTACTCGTTTATTTTAATTCATTAAAGTTATACCTTTCTTCTCTACTCTCTATTTTAAATAGTTCCCATAAATTAAATTTCCTTTAATAACATCTCTGCTGCTTATTCTACACACTTGTGCTGTTACCTTGAATGAGAATAATATTGGAAATGTATATACAATTAATTACATCAGTGTTTCTTTTCAATTCTTCTTAATTACCCATAATTATAAGGGATCTCTGATTTGATTCTCACTATTAATGCTTGCAATTTTTCTCTTCCTCCTTTTTTTTTTTTTTTTTTGTAACAGTTTTAACGTCCCTTTTTAACAACGTGGTCTTTAGAGATGGGAAAGGATGGGGGCAAGGAATGGGAAGGAATTCGGCCATGGCCTTTTTTTTTGAAGGAAGCATCCCGGCATTCACCTGGAGTGATTTGGGGAAACCATGGAAAACCCAAATCTGGATGCCCGGACGGGGATTCGAACCGCCGTCCTCCCGAATGCGAGGCCAGAACGCTATCCGTTACACCACCACGCTCGGTCCTTCCTCCTACACCTTATTAAGTAATTTATCTTTATATTCCAAATACATATACTTTTACGCGCCTTCATTGCGCCACTATACTACCCGCTCAACTTCTGACGTCATGCTTCGTCAGTGACACACAATTTCGCTGACGACAGCAACGCCCGATAGCGCCAACCGAACTCTCCACAGTTCGATAATTCTCATATAACTCTCACGTTTTCCACACCTCGACCTTTTTGCGTAACCATCCGCGGTTCCCATGGAGTCCCTTGACCTCCCTTTTCGTTTTGCATAACCATTCCCAGTTTACGTATTATTAATTATAGAGTTCTTCGCCCCCCCCCCTACTTTTATTTTATAACCACCCAGGGTTCTTCGAACCTCACCTAGTACGGATTAACATTAAGGAGTACCTTGCCTCCCTAGTATTCTTGTGGTAGACTTCGCACCTACCTCCCCATAATCTCCTTAACACCCTTCGCCTAGAGGTTTCCTCCTACCTCTCTTCCCTCACCCGATACTGTATCCCTCTGCAATATCTTTATTTTAACCTCCATTTACTTGTGACGACCTCCAATCGTCTTGCGCCAGTTAACTAGTAACGTCCACTCTGTTACTATCCCCCCCCCCCTAACGCTCCTCCATAATTCCAATGACTATCCCTTCGTCATCTCTCCTTAATTACCGACTACCCGCCAAATAATTCTACCCGTTACATCATATATAACTTACTTCTACCCTCTCTATAATATTGCTTCACTCAACCTACCTTTCATCTTTAACACCATTCCTTCGTCGGAATAGGGACATTTAAGTCCACTGACACCATGCTACCATTGGCAACATCTAGCCACCACTTACCTTTTCCTATTTCCTCACAGGCACCCTGGACATACACTTCCCGCATTAGAGTGGATTCAAGTGTGTTGCACCAAGCTTTCTTATATCACCCAATCCTGTTCAAATCTCTCCTCCCCGGCGACACCATCTAACTCCTTGAATTTTCGCCATCCCTGGCGACATCATCAAAACCCTTCGATTCTCGCCAATTTTCGCCTCTCCTGGGCGACCCCGCTCTATTGCAATTTTCACCACCCTGAGCGACTTTATTTAAACCTCCCAGGTTTGTTTTTAACACCGCAAACAACCCCGCTAATTTTTTTCCCCATGTATTATGAAGGCCAATTTTTTTTTATCCCTCCTTATAATATAGCCACATCTTTTTAACACCTAATCATTTGCTCGTTCCAAATCCTAGGAACGTTACCTCTAGAATTTCTTATATCATTAATAATCGGTCCTAGCTCTTTCTGTTTTATATTGTGATTACATTTGTGGCTCGTCTATAACTTATTTTAATTTATTTTACTGCCCTTTACTTCCATACTACCATGATAAGCTCTCTTTAATTTACTGATAATCTCATTTGATATGCATGCGCTCTCTCGTATTCTCCTATGATCGCATTCCTTGACCTCTTACATCATTGTCCCATCTTATTTTGAAATTTCCTTTATAGCATGTTTATTCACGTAATTTGATTCTTATATCTTCAAGTCTAAACTTAAAAATGACCAATTCCCTATATAACACGCGAACGACAGTCTTTACAATAGACAAATGTTTTCTTTTAGCATTATGGTTACAAAAAGCAATACTTAGTTTCGGCGCTTTCCAATTTCTTAATTCATCGTTTATAACGTTTCTGTACTTTCGTCTCTTGTAAATTTCTCCATTTTAAATTCTCTTAGATTTACTTTCTCAGTTGACACGTTCATTTGTGTTACGTTGCAATTTAATGTCTCAACTTAACCAACATAAAGATTTCATTTAGCTTACGATCACTCGTTCACTTCTTATGATTAACTAACATTCTGGTATTCCTTTGAGTTTTCTTCCCTTCCAAGTTAACACTATTATCAAAGAAATTCTTACATTATTACACTTTTCAAATGGATGAAGCTACTGGTAACTGCTGGCATGCGTTAATTTGCAGTGGTTCCCTTACTTATGCAAGTCATTCTAATAACCGTTTACATTAATTTTGTTGTTAATTCCTTTTAATCATCAACATGAAACATTTATAAGGTTTGCCGTTCCTAACAGTTCTTCTTTAGTTATTATAATCTTAATTAATGGGTACTCTTCAACTGCATTGCAATGTTGATAACGTCTTTTACACTTTTCTTCAAATGCTAGAATGGATTCAATTATCAAATAATTACTCCGTCTTAAAACATCATATTAATTCAAGCATTCTTTGTACTTGTAACTTATAGTAGCGTGACATCACCAAAAATTTCATTCTCTTTAACATCACTTCTCCTTAAGCTATAAATTCAGGATTTCAGAATAAATACTTTTTCTCTTTCAACCTTCTAATATAATAACATGACATGCTAATAGTAAGGCATTAAAACATCGGTTTACGTAACATGCGCGAGTTTAATTACAAAGATTTTAACAATTTACCATTCTATTTCTTACTGGCATCAATATTGACGGAACTAAATTTTCACATTTACTTATGTTCTTCAGACAATTACGAACACTATACAATTACACTTCTGGATTTAACAAACAAAATTACCTTTATGATTATAACATTTTACCGATTTGCTTTTACTCGATATCTCATAATCGTATATTTACAAATTATAATTGTGGAAGTTGAATGTAGACTCTTGACATTCATCGCTTAACCAATTTCATGGAATTACGCTTTAATTAGTAGCGTTACACATCTTTTAAAATTTAATACTGCAGCACTTTTCCTTTGCGATATAAATTCTGATAATATAAGGGCATTAACACTTTCTTGATTTAAACAGTAGGGCTTCCTTGAGGCATTGATACTTGGAGCTTGCGTTATCTTTTTTCCGCCTACTGCTTGCGACACTTACTTTCAGTGTTGAGGCCTCCATAAGATTGCTGACCCAAACTGCTCGCTCGGCGATTCCCTGCTGTTGCAGCGATGGCTCGTGTCGACGACCCGCCTTCTGAATGCTGTGTTATGGCTACCTCCAACTCCGCTCGGCCGCTTCCGTAATCGGACCATCTCCTCCTCCTACAACGTCTTCTATGGGATACTGGATAGTGGATGTGGATTAACTATTGCCGCTTAATCTAACCATAACTATACCCAAGCCGTGTCGTCCGTTCGGCGCAGGACTGGACAAAGGACAGAAACCTGAACTGACGTAATGAACCTACATAGGACGAAATATTCAGTGGTCTTATGAACCACGTGCACCCCGTGCAAGTTCACCCCACAACCTCACAGCCACAATTTTACCCCTTCAATTCTCGCCAATTTTCACTCTTCTTCAACTAATTGTTTAAAAAACATAAGAACCGCCTTCAAAAAAAGCACACTAAAAATTAAAATAATTTTATACCTTGCTTAGAAGAAATTAAATCTAAATGGACAATATTTTACATTACTGTTATTGAAATTTTTACATTAATTAGTTATTTTTGGCCTTCCTTTCAAAACAGGTATGCGTTTAATGTATTTCCCTTGTCAACTGCTAATGGCTGCATACTGGCACATTAGGCAAGCTGTTTCGCAGTATAATGGAGTTATTTCACAACCTGCAATGCTTGTCGAAAATTCCGGGGCAGTCAGACGCCGGAGCAATATCGGATATATTCCACACTGAGCCAGGCACCTGAGTAGTCTGGGGCAATGACTATCGCGTGCTCGGAGCGCTTTACTATTTCCATTGTCAGTGGCAAGCACAGACGGAAATACTTTTTTTGCTTTCATATGGCGGACATTCCTTGTCGATTGCTAATGGCTGCCTAGTGACAAACTCACTAGGTGAGACTTTTCGCAGTATAATGGAGTTATTTCGTAACCCGCATTCATTGTCGAAAATTCCGGAGCAGCTAGATGCCAGAAGTATTCCACACCTGAGCCAGACATATATAAACCTGTCCGAATAGCCAGGGCCAATGACGTCATGGGATTTTTCAGTGCTAGAAAGAGGCAGAAAACGTTTGTGACGTTACTGGCAAGTAGTGGGATAAGGGGCGTCGGCGCCATCAAAGGGATTCTAGGGGTCAGGGCGAGTGACCTTTTGACCCCGGAAGCCATAAATCATCAACACCTGTCAACAAGGCCATTAATCACCGGGACCACCTGGAGGGGGAGTGAGCCCACTTGTGGCCAGTTTTTTTCCCCCTCCCCCCCTCCCCGCCGCGCACGTGCCGCCAGACCCCCCACGTCGCAGCGTAATCCGACCCCGCGCACGTGCCACGCAGGTGTTCACCTGGCCACGTGCAGTTTCTTATGGAGGGGCGCAGGCGCCAACTTGCGGTCAGTTTGTGGTCATTCCCGCCCCCGCCGCAGCGGACGCAGGTGTGCGCCTCGGCCACGTGCAGTTTCTTATGGAGGGGCGTGACGGCCAACTTGTGGTCAGTTTGTGGTCATTCCCGCCCCCGCCCCCGTCGCAGCGGACGCAGGTGTGCGCCTCGGCCACGTGCAGTTTCTTATGGAGGGGCGCAGGCGCCAACTTGTGGTCAGTTTGTGGTCATTTCCGCCCCCGCCCCCGTCGCAGCGGAAGCAGGTGCGCGCCTCTGCCACGTGCCACGTTGTTACGGGTCATAAATCGTATTCTAATGAGTGTCGTGTTACCAAATCGTCTAAATGGCTTTATTATTTAATTTTTTCATGGTACTAAACCTCAATTACGCTCGAAATACACTTTTTCTTTTTATTCTGGGGTCCTGGCTTCAGAATTTTAGGGCAAGTATTACATTCTTAATTTGTACTAGTGGTGTGACGTATCGTTTAATATCTAAATTTTCTGAGTATTAAAATGCAGTTTATTTCAATTAAATCAGAGTACTGGTTCAGAAGATACGTATTTTAACTGGGACAGCGCAAGCGAATTAATCTTCAGCTGTCGCGGCGAGCGTGAGCCGGCCGACCCCGCGCTGCCGCAACCACTCGCATCTGCCCCGCAGACGGATAGCAGAGAGAGGGAGGGGGGGAAAAAAACATCCTCTAAGAAACACGATTCCTTACGCCAGACGTTTTAAAAATCGCTTTGTCTAATTCATATGTACCTGTATACCATCTGGAGTGTACTGTCCGCTGCCTCCGATCACATTTTTTCGAACTGTTATAAACTTTACGTTACTAATAATCAATTTTTTTTGTACATGTGTTTATAATTAGCTGTTTACAATTATAGTACCCTACCGATAGAAATTCTATGATAATCAGATTTTTCGCCGATTCCACTTACAGAAGTGAATAGCACGGTTAGTTTTCATACTTATAGAATATTCGATTGCAGAGATTTCAAGAGTCAGAAGACTTGATGAAACCGAATGATAGCAAAGTAAACCACTACATCGATTTTTTGGTTTTGGAAAAGTTTTTTTTTTACTGATATTACTTATCCTCTTCGTCCGAAAACATCCACAATAGAAGGGTTTCTCAAGAATTATGCAGGCTACGAGAATTAAATCTTCAAATAAATTATAAAAGAGTGTACTAAAGGCAAAGACTCGTAATTTCGTAACGACCTGGTGCAGAGTATTTACCGACTGCGCATTCAGCCCCCTGTCATAGCCTACCTTAAACTAACCCGGTAATACTACCTGTTGTAGGAGACCTACAGTTTAACCTGGAATTCCTAGCGCGTGTAGGAGAGTTACAGTCTAACAGGAAATTCGAACCATGGAAGCGTTCTGATGTACTTCACATTACACAGCTTGCTGCGCCAGAGGTGAAGGTCGGGTTAAGGGCCAATGAAAATCAGCGCCGAGACAGGGATTCGAACCGGAGACTGGGTTTCTCAAGAATTACGCAGCCTATGAGAGGGAACAGGAATGAATTCGACCACGGCCTTTTGAAGGAATCATCCCGGCATTCTCCTGGAGTAATTTCGGGAAACCATGGAAAACCGAAATCTGTATAGCCAGACGGGGGATTTGAACCACGAGTCCTCACGAATGCAGACCAGAGTTCAGATATAGTAACTAACAAGTGTAGTAATTTATCTGTAGTTAATTCCACACTTATTTCAATTAGCCATATTTTCAAACACAAAGTACAAATTTTTTAGCTGGCCGTAGTTTTGAACAGTAACAAAATCTTTCATATTTTTACACACTTCCAAGTGGATGAGGTCACATATAAAACATTCTCGGCCCATAAATGCTTTAATTTTCGGCACTGTCATACGGGTGATCTCAGGATTGCCTCTTTTCAGAGTTATTGCTTGTATGCCGGTCTGAATATCTAGCCTGGAGTGTAAGTTTTTAAAGCAAGATAATGAATAAGCAGTTGTTGGAGATGTATGTTATATTGAATGCGTAGAGACGGCTTGCTTATCACAACATGAACAAAGTCATTTCACAACAAGGGAAGTTAGAGTAATATCTCCTGCACAAACCAGTCTAAAAACTTTACGAGACAAAGTTTTATATTCGTGCTGTAAGTATCTACCAAGATTACTAGGACATTTGGTGTGGGTAGCAATAATATGCGAATGTTTACCATAAATTAAGTGAAATAACATTACAACTAACAGAAAAAAAACTTATATCGTTGATTGTACAAGTGGTTTAGAGAAGAAGGAAAATTAGTCATGGTTCATAGAAATCAAACACATCTATAACAAGTGGTGAAAAAAAATAATTTTATTTACAACAAGATACACTTGGCACCAAATATCACTTAAGGGGTTAGGTGTACCCGCCCCCCCTTAAACATACAGATTATTAATCACTACTCGAGCCCTCACTCGTATTTGGACATAGATATTCACAACTGAAAAGTGACCTTTTACCACACTCTTGGCACCAGATGTCGCTGTCACAAAATATATGGCGGGGTATTACCCCGCCTATAAGATCACTTTCGCCGTATATTTGTAGTTGTAAATCGCTAATGTCGTATATTTCCATCAGATCATTGTTATTGCTTATTACATCTATGCATGGTCCGCAAATACTGACGGCACTATTATTGTTTTTTATGTTTTTCACCACGTAATATGATGATCTGACTTTAAATATACTACCATCCTTATTGCACTAGTTATGCATTAAAAAAAATAGAATATATGAATCACTAAAACGTGTGTATAGGTCACAGGTTAAAGGTTCCATCGAATTAGTTGCGCGCTGAACTCGAGTAAAATTGGTAATGCAGTGGCCATGTCTATTTGTGTAAGAATAAGGGTTGCTATTCATATTTGATAGCAACCCCTGCCATTTTGATCTCACAAACAGTTCATGACCAATATTCTTCAGTATGATGGGTAGCCCAAGGGAATAAATATCTGACGCACGCTGCAAACAAGCACATACGTCCATCAGGGCCGTATATTGCAACGTGGGCACGTTCACAGGAGGCAAAATTGGAGCCTCCTTTTTTTTTAAAAGTACACTTAGCTATATGCTCGTAGGTAACTGCACACACACACACACACACACACACAAACACAACACACACACATATATATATATATATATATGATCAAAACAAAATTATGTCGAGGAAATTTGAGCGTCAACTTACCTCAAGTCGTGATGGATATCGACACACACACACACACAATAAATTCGTTCGCAAATATCAGCTGCTACAACACTCGATGCCTTTCGAGAACACGATTATTTTTAGAAGATCCAGCATCTTTTTATAAGCCGTAGCACCCCACGTGACCAAAAACACCACCCCTCCTCACACATCTCGTGCATGTAAAAACGGAGAGAGGGGTAAATGGAGAACTTTTAGGTATTTTTAGAGCAGTCAAAGAAATGCATGAAACGCAATATATTTTTCCCACACGTATTTTTTAACAGTGGTAATAATTTTTCGCCCTTTGACGCCCGCCTCTGCACCGCGGCAGTTCGCATATAAATCAACTCAACTCAACCCCCGTTTCATAACACATTAATTTTCTTCCGGAAAGGCAAACGCAAGATATTTTTTCCCACACGTATTTTTTAACAGTGGTAATAATTTTTTCCACCCTTTCACGCCTGCCTCTGCACCTTGGCAGTTCACATATAAATCAACTCAACCCCCGTTTCATAACACATTAATTTTCTTCCGGAAACATTAATTTTCTTCCGGAAAGGCAAACGCAAGATATTTTTTCCCACACGTATTTTTTTAACAGTGGTAATATTTTTTTCCACCCTTTCACGCCCGCCTCTGCATTAAACAATCGCGACAGTTCGCATATAAATCAACTCAACCATCGTTTCCTAACACATTAATTTTCTTTTTTAATAGGAGACGGGGATTCAAACGTGCTTCCTCCGGAATTCCCATCCACGATGCTCGGTGGTTATACATTTACTAGCTCGTACTCACGATGTAAATTTCCTCCATGAATGAACTCAATGATCGATATAACAATTACACGATATGTATACGAAATTCCCATCCATGAAGGCTGAAATCTGTACAAATTTTCCGTCTGGTGGAAAATCTACTACCATCACTAGGTAGGTGAGATTTATTTTAAAATCTAGTTAATGTTATATTGCTTGTAAGATAACGTAAGCTAACACGTAACATGCTGGCCCGCCTAACCGCATAGACACATAGAGTATCATAGTACACTAAGCTACATAAAAAATATTAAAACACACACCAAATGTACAACGAAGATACTGATTGCAAGTCACGTGTCGTTACATGCACGAAGGTTTGCTGATAATTCTAATTTAACCAATGTGTTTTGTAGTAGATGTGCATGAAAATCCTATAAATTTCATAAATTTCATGAAAATCGGCAAAAACATGATTAAAATACTTAAAATAATGCCAAGATTACCTAATTTACTCCAAAAAAAAGACGGAATCGATTGACATGAGAATTACACCTGCGTGCATCACAGAGTACAGTGCCCAACTAAATGATGTGTTTTCATTACCACAACGGGCTACAGAAAAGTGTCATATGCTTACAAAAAAGTATGTTTTGGCTATCATTACAGTTTTCCAGAGAAACCTGCACCACCCCACGCGAGTGGGCATTTTCGTACACAAAACACTCGCTAGCATACATTGTAAACATGTATTATATGTCACTTCCCCACGTATTTCCTTAAAAAGGTGTGAAAAAATGAATAAAATACCTTAAGCCACCAATTGCATAAATATAGAAGTTGGAAAAAATTATTTCAATTCACTTCACTAAAAAGTCACAATTTACATCTGCCTGCATTACACAGGAAAGTGGCATCTTTTATGAAGTGTATTCATCACTGAAATGGCCTAAAGAAAAAGCGTGATATCTGTGTAAATTGCGTGTTCGGCTGATAAAGCAGTCTCCAGGAAGAAGAAAAAGGATGGTAACTGGACAGATGTGTGCATCACAGATCTCACAGTAGACACACGAGCCGTCATAACTTGCGTTATATTAGGGTACGTTCAGGTCAGCTGCGCTGGATAAATTGTTGAATTTTGTTAACAAGCGAGCTTGGTGTTACAGTCAATTGCACTATTTGACCAAAGTCGCAAGTGCCGTGGATATGATGGTCATGATGTTCTGATGACAACGTTGAGACATGGAATTCCTAAGGTTCTTCACCTTTCCGAAGTGGCTTGGGCCCTTAAAAAAACGATCCCTTAGGCCAAGCGTTTTAAAATCGCATTTATTCATTCATACTGAAAATACGCTTATAATAAAAAGTGCTGTACCAATTCTATCATGTTAGGAAATCTATGTGATACATATTTTCCACACATACCACCTTTCCAATCATGGTAGTGTGCGCATTGGATTGAAACAACAAATATGAGCATCATAGCACTGAATGTATACGATCCAAGGCGCTAACAGAACGTATGAGACACATTAACACACAAAAACCGCTATCATCAGTAAATTTACAAACCTACATAAATTTAATTAAACTCCGGTGAATATAGGATGTGTGGCATTTTGGGGTAAGATACGTTAGGTTAGCCCAAGTTAGGTTAGTACACTACATCCTAACAATAACTCAGTTTTCTGTAGCTTGGCACATTGAGTATGACTAACTTAAATTTCGATCGGAGTGTTACAGTTATACACACGATTTAAACAATATCGCTTGTGAAACGTATACTTCATCTAATGAAGGTAGGATAAGTTAGTGTAAGCTAGCAGTAATTGAGGTTATTGTAGGTAAGATTTGTTAGGCATGCCCAGCTTGTTACGTGTTAGATCAGTATTACGCGCCAGCGCGTAAAACTGACCTAACACAATGTAAGCATCGTGGATGGGAATTCCGGAGGAAGCACGTTTGAATCCCCGTCTCCTATTAAAAAAGAAAATTAATGTGTTAGGAAACGATGGTTGAGTTGATTTATATGCGAACTGTCGCGATTGTTTAATGCAGAGGCGGACGTGAAAGGGTGGAACAAAATATTACCACTGTTAAAAAAATACGTGTGGGAAAAAATATCTTGCGTTTGCCTTTCCGGAAGAAAATTAATGTTTCCGGAAGAAAATTAATGTGTTATGAAACGGGGGTTGAGTTGATTTATATGTGAACTGCCAACGTGCAGAGGCGGGCGTGAAAGGGTGAAAAATTATTACCACTGTTAGAAAATACGTGTGGGAAAAAATATCTTGCGTTTGCCTTTCCGGAAGAAAATTAATGTGTTATGAAACGGGGGTTGAGTTGAGTTGATTTATATGCGAACTGCCGCGGTGCAGAGGCGGGCGTGAAAGGGCGAAAAATTATTACCACTGTTAAAAAATACGTGTGGGAAAAAAATATCTTGCGTTTGCCTTTCCGGAAGATAATTAATGTTTCCGGAAGAAAATTAATGTTTCCGGAAGAAAATTAATGTGTTATGAAACGGGGGTTGAGTTGAGTTGATTTATATGCGAACTGCCGCGGTGCAGAGGCGGGCGTCAAAGGGCGAAAAATTATTACCACTGTTAAAAAATACGTGTGGGAAAAATATATTGCGTTTCATGCATTTCTTTGACTGCTCTAAAAATACCTAAAAGTTCTCCATTTACACCTCTCTCCATTTTTACATGCACGAGATGTGTGGGGAGGGGTGGTGTTTTTGGTCACGTGGGGTGCTACGGCTTATAAAAAGATGCTGGATCTTCTAAAAATAATCGTGTTCTCGAAAGGCATCGAGTGTTGTAGCAGCTGATATTTGCAACTGAATTTTATTGTGTGTGTGTGTGTCGATATCCATCACGACTTGAGGTAAGTTGACGCTCAAATTTCCTCGACATAATTTTGTTTTGATCATATATGTATATGTGTGTGTTTGTGTGTGTGTGTGTGTGTGTGTGTGTGTGTAGTTACCTACGAGCATATAGCTAAGTGTACTTTTTAAAAAAAAATTTTTTTTTAGAAAAAGAAAAATGGCAGGACCGCAGGCTCCAATTTTGCCTCCTGTGAACGTGCCCACGTTGGAATATACGGCCCTGATGGACGCATGTGCTTGTTTGCAGCGTGCGTCAGATATTTATTCCCTTGGGCTACCCATCATACTGAAGAATATTGGTCATGAACTGTTTGTGAGATCAAAATGGCAGGGGTTGCTATCAAATATGAATAGCAACCCTTATTCTTACACAAATAGACATGGCCACTGCATTACCAATTTTACTCGAGTTCAGCGCGCAACTAATTCGATGGAACCTTTAACCTGTGACCTATACACACGTTTTAGTGATTCATATATTCTTTTTTTTTTTTTAATGCATAACCAGCGCAATAAGGATGGTAGTACGAGGGTGAATCAAATATAAACAAGACTTTATTTTTAAAAATATTATTTTTATTTTTAAGTGCAAAAAAGTACATATCTTATTTTTCTACGTAATCTCCTGCTTTAGAAACACATTTTTCCCAGCGGATAGGCAGCTTCCCAATTCCTTCCATGCAGAAAGATGCAGGTCGTGTCTGCAGCCAATTGCGCACGTAGGATTCCACCTCAGCATCACTGTTGAATTTTTGGCCTCCCAAAGCTTCCTTGAGAGGACCAGACACATGAAAGTCACAGGGTGACAGGTCTGGACTGTAAGGAGGGTGGTCCAGTGTCTCCCACCCCAGTTTCTCCAATTTTTCCCTGGTTAAGGCTGCTGTGTGGGGGCGAGCATTGTCATGGAGAATAACCACTTTCCTCATCGGTAGGTCTCGTCTTTTGCGGCGATATGCAAGTCGTACCTCACTCAAAATGTCGCAGTAGTAGGCCGCATTGATTGTCCTGCGCTCATGCAAAAAATCGAGGTGCAACAAACCACGTTGGTCAAAAAAAACCGTAGTCAAAACCTAGCCAGCCGATAGTCGTGACTTGGCTTTCACTGGTCCAGGTTCTCCTTTTTTTCTCCACTCCATACTCGCTTGTTTGGACTCAGGGGTGTAGTGGTGCACCCAAGTTTCATCACAAGTGATGATGTGAGTCAGAAATGGGTCCCCTTCTTCCCGAAATCGTGCCAGAAGACGCTCACACACCTGAAGTTGATTCAATTTCTGTTTTGCTGTGAGAAGGCGAGGAACCCACCTGGCGCACACCTTACGGTACCCAAGCTACTCTGTGAGTATGGAGTAAATTGCTCCCATAACTTATTCCGACCTTACTTGCAATTTCAGAAGTGGTAAGACGCTTGTCATCTTCAATAAGCCGTCTAACACAGCTGATGTTGTTCTCTGTAATGCTGGTGCGGGGTCTTCGATTATGGCTCTCATTTTCAAAATGATGACGACCATCCACAAACTGTTTATGCCATGCAAACACTCTGGCTCGCGACAGTGTCTCTTTCACGAACTGGGCAGTCAATCTCCTCAAGATTTCTGCCGGTTTTACGCCTTCTGCAGCGAGAAACTTGATTATAACACGTTGCGCAATCGACGAGTGTACCTCTTGCTCCGACATCGTGACGGTTGGCACTGAGCGAGTCGGGGGGGGGGCTAACGGTCTTCCCCCACTCCTGACAAACCTACCTATCGCCAAACGAAGCGGGAACGTTCTCCCACCACTATTGCACCCGAACGGCCGAAAGTCTTGTTTATATTTGATTCACCCTCGTATATTTAAAGTCAGATCATCATATTACGTGGTGAAAAAACATAAAAAACAATAATAGCGCCGTCAGTATTTGCGGACCATGCATAGATGTAATAAGCAATAACAATGATCTGATGGAAATATACGACATTAGCGATTTACAACTACAAATATACGGCGAAAGTGATCTTATAGGCGGGGTAATACCCCGCCATATATTTTGTGACAGCGACATCTGGTGCCAAGAGTGTGGTAAAAGGTCACTTTTCAGTTGTGAATTTCTATGTCCAAATACGAGTGAGGGCTGAGAGTAGTGATTAATAATCTGTATGTTTAAGGGGGGGTGGGTACACCTAACCCCTTAAGTGATATTTGGTGCCAAGTGTATCTTGTTGTAAAATAAAATAATTTTTTTGCACCACTTGTTATTGATGTGTTTGATTTCTATGAACCATGACTAATTTTCCTTCTTCTCTAAACCACTTGTACAATCAACCATATAAGTTTTTTTTTCTATTAAGTGTAATGTTATTTCACCTAATTTATGGTAAACATTCGCATATTATTGCTACCCACACCAAATGTCCTAGTAATCTTGGTAGATACTTACAGCACGAATATAAAACTTTGTCTCGTAAAGTTTTTAGACTGGTTTGTGCAGGAGATATTACTCTAACTTCCCTTGTTGTGAAATGACTTTGTTCATGTTGTGATAAGCAAGCCGACTCTATGCATTCAATATAACATACATCTCCAACAACTGCTTATTCATTATCTTGCTTTAAAAACTTACACTCCAGGCTAGATATTCAGACCGGCATACAAGCAATAACTCTGAAAAGAGGCAATGCTTAGATCACCCGTATGACAGTGCCGAAAATTAAAGCATTTATGGGCCGAGAATGTTTTATATGTGACCTCATCCACTTGGAAGTGTGTAAAAATATGAAAGATTTTGTTACTGTTCAAAACTACGGCCAGCTAAAAAATTTATACTTTGTGTTTGAAAATATGGCTAATTGAAATAAGTGTGGAATTAACTACATATAAATTACTACACTTGTTAGTTACTATATCTGAACTATGGTCTGCATTCGTGAGGACTCGTGGTTCAAATCCCCCGTCTGGCTATACAGATTTCGGTTTACCATGGTTTCCCGAAATTACTCCAGGAGAATGCCGGGATGATTCCTTCAAAAGGCCGTGGTCGAATTCATTCCCGTTCCCTCTCATAGGCTGCGTAATTCTTGAGAAACCCGGTCTCCGGTTCGAATCCCTGTCTCGGCGCTGATTTTCATTGGCCCTTAACCCGACCTTCACCTCTGGCGCAGCAAGCTGTGTAATGTGAAGTACATCAGAACGCTTCCATGGTTCGAATTTCCTGTTAGACTGTAACTCTCCTACACGCGCTAGAATTCCAGGTTAAACTGTAGGTCTCCTACAACAGGTAGTATTACCGGGTTAGTTTAAGGTAGTCTATGACAGGGGGCTGAATGCGCAGTCGGTAAATACTCTGCACCAGGTGGTTACGAAATTACGAGTCTTTGCCTTTAGTACACTCTTTTATAATTTATTTGAAGATTTAATTCTCGTAGCCTGCATAATTCTTGAGAAACCCTTCTATTGTGGATGTTTTCGGACGAAGAGGATAAGTAATATCAGTAAAGAAAAAAACTTTTCCAAAACCAAAAAAAAAAAAAATCGATGTAGTGGTTTACTTTGCTATCATTCGGTTTCATCAAGTCTTCTGACTCTTGAAATCTCTGCAATCGAATATTCTATAAGTATGAAAAACTAACCGTGCTATTCACTTCTGTAAGTGGAATCGGCGAAAAATCTGATTATCATAGAATTTCTATCGGTAGGGTACTATAATTGTAAACAGCTAATTATAAACACATGTACAAAAAAAATTGATTATTAGTAACGTAAAGTTTATAACAGTTCGAAAAAATGTGATCGGAGGCGGCGGACAGTACACTCCAGATGGTATACATATGAATTAGACAAAGCGATTTTTTAAACGTCTGGCGTAAGGAATTGTGTTTCTTAGAGGATGTTTTTTTTCCCCCTCTCTCTGCTATCCGCTGCGGGGCAGATGCGAGGGGTTGCGGCTGCGCGGGGTCGGCCGGCTCACGCTCGCCGCGACAGCTGAAGATTAATTCGCTTGCGCTGTCCCAGTTAAAATACGTATCTTCTGAACCAGTACTCTGAGTTAATTGAAATAAACGGCATTTTAATACTCAGAAAATTTAGATATTAAACGATACGTCACACCACTAGTATAAATTAAGAATGTAATACTTGCCCTAAAATTCTGAAGCCAGGACCCCAGAATAAAAAGAAAAAGTGTATTTCGAGCGTAATTGAGGTTTAGTACCATGAAAAAATTAAATAATAAAGCCATTTAGACGATTTGGTCACACGACACTCATTAGAATACGATTTATGACCCGTAACAACGTGGCACGTGGCAGAGGCGCGCACCTGCGTCCGCTGCGACGGGGGCAGGGGTGGGAATGACCACAAACTGACCACAAGTTGGCACCTGCGCCCCTCCATAAGAAACTGCACGTGGCCGAGGCGCACACCTGCGTCCGCTGCGAGGGGGCGGGGGCGGGAATGACCACAAACTGACCACAAGTTGGCCGTCACGCCCCTCCATAAGAAACTGCACGTGGCCGAGGCGCACACCTGCGTCCGCTGCGGCGGGGGCGGGAATGACCACAAACTGACCGCAAGTTGGCGCCTGCGCCCCTCCATAAGAAACTGCACGTGGCCAGGTGAACACCTGCGTGGCACGTGCGCGGGGTCGGGTTACGCTGCGACGGGGGGGTCTGGCGGCACGTGCGCGGCGGGGAGGGGGGGAGGAGGAAAAAAACTGGCCACAAGTGGGCTCACTCCCCCTCCAGGTGGTCCCGGTGATTAATGGCTTGTTGACAGGTGTTGATGATTTATGGCTTCCGGGGTCAAAAGGTCACGCGCCCTGACCCCTAGAATCCCTTTGATGGCGCCGACGCCCCTTATCCCACTACTTTGGCGCTAAATTTCCCCATGGACCGATTTAAATAGCCTGGTTCACTGACGTCATACGACCTGGGACTATGTTTAGCTACATCTAACACCAGTCTGCGACGTCAGTGGCCTATGATTGGTTTGTTTTAGAGTCATCCTTTAGAGACTGCTAACACATTAATTTTTTCCAAAAGCAATGAGTGTATTACACTATTGTTTATGGAAATGGTAATTTAAAATCGGATGCTGTATTGAACATTAAAAACATAATTGAGATTGCAGAGATATGACATGCACGTGAGATCAGCAGTGTCCTATTTTTTTTGACCAGACAGGTCAGTATTATGCTACACTAGAGCATTCAAACGATGTGATAATGTGCAAGAAAAGCCGGTATGTATTATTGTGGTCAAAGGGCGCAATATCAGCTTTTCAGTGAGCTCAAACGTGGCTGAATGATTGGTCTCTAGGAAATAGCTTTTTTTGTACCGTGACATAGCGTCTTGTACATATCACACTGATATGAAAGTGATGTGTGTATGGAAACATTAGATAAAAGAGGGTTGTACACAGCGACTAGTACGTGCTGGACCACACAATGTGACAACAGGGCGGAATGACCGCCATCTAGTCCGCATGGCTGTATGCATTTAAGTGGTACCTTACTATTACTTCAACTTGTAACAAAGGAAAAACTCGAACACATAACAATTAAAATACCTTCTAAAAAAGAAAGTGTTATGTATGGATCTTACTTTCTATTCGGCTTGAACAAAGAACTCCAGTTGGTAAATTTGGAAAAGTTTGTGTCTCAAGAAACATTGGTAAAATAAGAAATCATAACAGTGATGAATGTAAACTAATTCTATGTGATATTTTGAAAATAATTAAACTACATTATTCAATAAATGTTAAGACGTAGCTGGAATGATGTGCCGTTAAAATTTTTATAATTCGGCTCAGTAGTGTTTGAAATTGGGGGGTGTAACAGAAATCATGGTAGAAAATGGAAATTTTAATGTTTACACAAATTGGTTATTAGTCCTGCTTTTCATGTATGAAACTGGTTTTCCGTCTCAGGCCTCAGATTGCATCGTCAACGTTCTTACTGATTACTTTTAAATATCGTACTATTTAAGATTCTAAAAGTAAACATATCTTGTTATTGTGTTTCTAAAAGAGGCACTATAATGCATACACGCTGAGCTCGAAGAAATTCTGCAGCGGCTATTACGTATTGAAAAATATGGTAACCGGAAAGGAGTAATTATTTGCTTTTCGTGGTCTACTAGGAAATATATTTTGTTATAGAGTTATTTCATAATACAACTGAAATTTTGTAATTTAAAAAATGAACACTTAGACAATCCAAAATATCTAAGAGTGACCCGTGACAGATCTCTTAAATTCAGGAAACATTGGATGAATGTTAAGCTGAAAGTTTCCACTGCCTAAGAAATCTGGCAAGAACAGCCAACCTGAAACAATCGGAACTTCTGCCCAACCACTGTGTTATTTGGTTGCAGAGTATGCCTGTCCTGTATGGTACAACACAAATCATGCCGTAGAAGTGGACATTGCACTTAAAGACGCCTGCAGAAACATAAGATGCTGTTTAAAATACACTCCAGTCGAATGGCTCCAACACCTCGGAGGAATAGATCCTCCTGCTGTTCGAAGAGAAATAGCAGCGATCAAGGAATGGAGGAAAGTGGATCTTGAAAGAACTCATCCATTGTACTGGCATATAACACACACGCAAAGTTTGAAGATCAGGAAAAGTTACCTAAGAACATCACAGGAACTTAGAATTGAGAAAGCCAGGTTACAACTGTGGGAATCTAAGGATTGTAATGTGACGTTTGACGCCACATTTATTTTATTGTATTCTATTATTGAACGTGTATTTGCTTAGTTATACATAAAATCTTCGGCGATCATTTTTTCTTTATACAATCTTATAACATACGCAAGGTTATAACAAAGGCTGTGATGCTAAGGTAAATCTTCATCTTATCTTAATATAAGTTTGCAATGCACAAATAGAATTTTGAACGACGCCAATATTGAGTTCGGTGCTAGCATCGATAGAACGAGTCGACGGGCAGCACGCTAACCCTTAGATACCGTTACACGGCAGGGATGTATGTTCGCCAAGTGCAGTGGGGAGGGTTAGTTTTACCTGAGCCTCTGGTTCTTGGAGATTTGAATTGGCCCCTTTGAGACTGTATTCAACAACAGGTCATATTATAATATTAGTTAAATAATGTCTCATTTTAATGTCAGGCCTGTGTGCATAGTTTACAGTAGGCTACTTTAAAAAATAACCGTCATTAGTTACTGTCGCTAGATGTGTCACAGTCAAGTGAAAGGTCAGGTCTCTTTTTTTTATGCAAACAGGTATTTTCTTTCAAATTAGATTATTCTTTCGTACAGGGCCGGATTAAGACAGCGCGGGGGCGCGGGGCCCCTAGGAGGCGCGATGCCCGTAGCATTTGCTAACTCCGGTTACGTGGCTAATCCGGTACTGCTTTCGTATATAATATTCATTACAGTAAATCAAGTGTACATTCAGAGGTTTTCCGTAAGATCGATGTGCTAATTGCTTTAAGTTTTATCCAAACGAACAACCTACCTAAGCTTATTTTACTAAATAAACAATTTACTTAAACTTTACGAAGTACGAACAAAGTCGTGCTGTATGCGACGAGACTCGATGAGATGCTGTTGTATCAAAAGTAACGAGTAACGATTAGAAAGTAACGAGTACTGATTGGTTTAGTAACGAATACATACCGTCACAGAATTTCCCGTTACTTTTACAGCTCTAGCATTCCACTCGCCCTCCTTTCATAGTTAGTTCTTAGGCTTACGTCTACTATCTCTATTTTACTATCATGTTAGATTATTTCATTTGGTTCACTTCTTTATTCACTCGAATTGCAGTTTGCACTTCGGGACTATCAGATTGTGCTCAGAGACTGTGTCAGTTTCTGGGCATGCTTTGTAGTTAAGATTCCTGAATCTCTGTTTGACAGTGGTATAATCTAACTGATATCTAACTCTATCCCCTGGACGTTTCCAGGAGTACATCCATCGTCCACGATATTTAAATAATGTGTTAGCCACGATGAGTTTATATTTTTTACAACATTTTAACAACCTGCTTCCTCGCTCATTTCTTTCTCCTACACTAAAGCTTGCTGCAGTATTTACCTATTTTCCTTCTTCCACTATCGCTTTCCAATCATCCATTATTACTACATTTTTCTTCCTTTCCACACATTAGATTAATTCTTCAATTGCATCATATATGGTATCTGTTTCATTACGATCTTCATGTAACGATGGTATACACATTAATACTAACGTGGTTTTAGCAGGCATGGTTTCTATTCTCATCAAAATAATTATTTCACTAAGCAGCTCACCCGTTTCCATACTCTTTGGTTCATTATAAATCCCGCACCAGTAACTTTATTGATAGCTTTTGTGTTAATTATTCTTTGTCCCCCCCCCCCCACAAGAAATGCTTTGCGTCCTTCCACTTAATTTCACTAATCTTAACGACATTAAGCCATTCCATCTTTCTTTTTAAGTTTTCTAATCTATCTGCCTCACTCGATGAATATTTCTATCCATTCTGACTACTCCTTCCTTGCAGTCCATTTCAGTAAGAGACTCCAAAATTCTCCTGACACTAGAGCTCCCAACCACTAGAATCACATTCTTCGAGGGCTGAGGGCTAACATCTCAGACCGGTAGAACAGTGGAGCTAGCTATACTTCTTGGCCTGTAAACTTGTGTCGCAGTTTCTCCATGCGGATATGAGACTGAGATACCAGGCGACTGTTGCATAGCGTCTTCTCTGGCTGGTTGGTAATTAGGTGTGATTGTTGATAGGGAAGAACTTGTGAGCGGCCCGTCTTCATTAGTGTCATTCCTTTCACATCTGTTGCAAGCTCTTACGGCTGCTTCCGGCGGTATGGATTTCGTCAAGAAAGCCACAAGATAGGTTTGAAAATTAGTCACCTTAACTCAACGAAAACCCATTTTGAAAACGAAGAACAAAACTTTAGAAGAAAAACTATTGGACAAGCAAATTTCACACTTATAATAAAGAAAACCGATCTCGCGCGCAAACCTCTTAATGAAATCTAAGGAAAAGGGCTACAACACAAAACAAAGGAAATCATATGAACGTAAGTAGCGATCAGTAATTTCACAGTGTCAATTACTTCACTCAACTAAATTTCAGAGCCATCAATGAACAGAACTAATTAATGGGACCAGATGGCAACAAATAATTGGCGTGGCTATTCGACAGCAACTGTCATAGACAATACTCAGAGATTAAATAAACTCTAGCTAGTGGGATACAGATAAGTGTAATACAAAAGATTAATATTGATCTTAACGGTCACTCGAAATCAATTTTTCCGTGCACTATGTACACACATAATCCTTGTTCTCATCTGGCCAGAAAGTCTTGGTGTTCTTCCATTTCGTCTCAGTCTGAACAATATCGAAGTAAGTCCCTCCACCTCCTTTAATTTCTCTTGAGCATTCAGACATGCCACTTCCAGGATATTTTTTCGTGTTTTATTTCCGTCATAAACAGAATCAACATGTATTTCCAAAGGGGAACTGAGATTGACCTCGTAATTATGAAGAACTATTAAAAAAAATAGGTCGGGGCTCTTTGAAGAGTGGCAATCTGAAATAAAAAGTTGATGTAAGATATTTATGCACACCCCCTCCCCTTTGGTGAGATTTTGCCGGAATCCCCCCTCTTGTTTTAAGTTCACATAATTAATTACTTGCTGAACATTATACCCAGGGCGAAGCTTTAATTTCCTTGTGATTACTGTTGAGTCTTTCATGCAGTGGTTTACTTTTGTAGTCGATATGTGCATGCCGTTGATAATTTCTAATTAGGGTTGTTCCTAGTGATAAGAGGCATATTAGATCACTAATATCTTCTATACCCTTCTGTTAAGAGACCAATGATAGGCAGTAGGTAACTCCAGTCATCAGGGACTTGTCCATAGAAACAGTATGTACCATATGAATACGAGGTTGGCTTATGGTTGGAAGAAGCTAATATTTTCGAATCGCAGTACTTGCATACACACGTTCATTCATATCAAACTATGGAAATAGCCTTCATATCTACGGTCATAATGACGGACGAGGAGGAAACAAGTATTTTTGCAGAAGGACATTGTATTATTCCGTTACTTGTCTCGAATCTTACATGCTGCTCTCCAGTGGTAACATCATAAGACTCTGTAACAGCCCTCAAACCTATAATTAAATGGAATTGTATTTTATAAAGGATTTGTAGCATGCTAGAGTTTGATTGGATAGGATCTTATATGTTTGTTTTGCAATTTACTGTAAATCAATGTATATAGACTTTGTTTTATAAAAAGAAATTATTTAGAGGCCGTTTAGTAGGTTTAAGAACTGAATTGTGCAAGAGAATTGCTTAAATGTTCGTAATTCCAAGTATTAATGCAAGTTACGATGTCTAAAGGACGATTTGCTATAGTTTGAACTGATTCTGGGATAATTTTGTGTTTAAGTATCTTTAATTTCCATTTATGACCATTTTTCAATGATTGTAAATGATTATGTATTAATTCCAATTGTTTTTAATATGTTTCAATTGTTTAAGTGTTGTTAATGTTCGAAAAATATCTGTTGGAATCCTTTGAAGTGCTCTAGAAATTTCGATGTAGCTTATGTAAAGCGAACATCGGAGACAGAGAAACAGTTTATACTGACTCAATATACGACGGCGAAGGACTGTATTATCTGTGGAAGGAGTGTTGTATGCAATCTCTGAATTGTATGTATGCATGTAACCAGTATCATTGACGTCGTGTTTATGAAAATAAAAGCAAGTTTAAAATGAACTGTATGGTCTAATCACTAATGGTTATTTATCAAATTAATTAAACCACGAACAATCTAATAACACATTAACACAAATTGATTTCTTAAAACGCACATTAATAAATTACTGTTCAAGAGATGGTCAATTTTCTGTACATACTTATTACATCGTCATATTGGCCAATACATAATAACGACAGAGAAGGGTGCATTCGTCTTACTGGTACATTTAACCGACAGCTGATCTGTAGTGTGAACGAATAATGGCTATAATCTTTAAGGGAATAACAAACAAAAATCACACATTCTAAAAGAGCAAGATAAAACTTCTCCAAAGAATATTACTAACCACCGGAGCATTGGTTATGAAAAGTTTCTATGATTGTCAAGTTGTTCCTTCAAATATTCATCCCAATCTATAATTAAATTTTAGGATACCGTTGTTGTTCACGGAAAGTGTTAATGCAACACATTAAATAAAATGACAAGAATAACAATCAGGCAAGGAAAATAGTTACACGACACGAATGACACATTTTAAAATTAAAAAGGTTCTAGTATCTAAAATACCAAGGCAGTGGATAATATATTCCTGGTATTCATTTCGGTAGCGCGAGAAGTTATATTAATATCGAAGCTTGGTGCATGAAGTTTAATCACCCAACATGTGTAGAGCAGGAAGTTTCTGGCGTCGTCTTGATCGTTTTGCAGTCCACGTACAGTCGCACACGTGGCTAGACTAACTAAACCGGATTTGGGACTAAGACAGTTTGAACGGAAGTCATTATCCCAACGCAAAAGGTCGGCGTCTGAACACATACTCGTGCATATTCTTCGAAAGTTTTTAAGTGATGGTAATAAAAGTAAAGCAGCCATTATCTGCATGGAGTGGGATAAATAAAGATAACTTAAGGTGCTTTGATAAATGATACCTCAGAATGTTTTCTTAATGTCGGTATTTAGAACTTAACAAAAATAAGTCTTCAATTTCAGTAAGATGGCTTTTGCAAAAAAGGTAACCAAATGCTGTCGAAAGATATTTGTGCTTGAAGGCACAAGACACTGTCTACTCAAGTTCAGCATGCTAGCTGTCAAACATGGCCCCGTATTTATTATTCTGGTTCTCTGGGTGGAACCGCATTGATTTATTAAAACCTAACGTTTCAGCCATCGTGCTGTGGCTTTCATCAGAGGAGATGGCTGAAACGTTAGGGTTTGATAAATCGACGCGTCCCCTGCCGGAGAACCAAGATAATACGTACAATGACAGAGGAAGTCTACGCAATCATATGGTCTCGTATTGTTTTACGGCAATCAGTTTTGCCGCTGTGCGGAAGAACAAGCATTTGTCATCACATGAAAGAATACTAAAAGAAATCAAATAGAATTTACCGTATTTCCCATCGATAGGTAAGGAACATTAACTGGCAGAGTGTTTGCAAAAATATAGGCGCTTCCTGGCTAACACAGTGGACGCTTTACCGACTAAACTGAACTTCGAGGCAATCTTTTGTCGTAAGCAACGCATTAATCAGGGCGAAAGTGTTTGTAGATTTTATGGAAAAGATGAAAGTGCTTTTGATTCTATGAATGTAGATGGTAGCCATGAGCGCAAGAGTTGGAAAATATTTTAGATGTGATTATTGGCTCCTGGGGAGATGACAGGTGACGGGTGGCTTTCGACCCCACCCCCAGACGACTAACGTTTCCAAATTTGACTCCCTACCCTGGCTGTGACTCACAATGGAAAACACTCCTATTGTAGCTTCAGTTCCATATCACAAATGATCGCTTAACACCTTTCAGTAACGTGGCGGCAAGTCATTATTAATGTCCTGCATTTTGTGTTAACCTGACATCAAAGGAGCTATTGTAAGCGGTGCTTCCAGCTTTCAAAGTGAATTGAATAAAGACCGTTAATAATTATGTTGACAAGCGATTTGTACCTCCTATTGAAACAGAATATGCTGCGTTTGACCGGTAGTGACATAGCATTATTAATTCCCTCCGATCTTTGTTAACCTGACCTCAATGGAGCTATTGCAATGAAGCATTTTTTTCTGTCATCGGTCTGTCGACTGATTTGATGTATTCCTCCATCTCTTCCCATCTTGCGCTAACCTCTCCATCTCAGTTACCCAATACAACATATTTCCCCAGTTAGGTAGCGTCCATAAACCATATGGGCCGATCATAGGAGGGAAGCGGAGGAGTTGGTAAGAACGCTACGCTGGGTTCCGTAAAAGCGAGAGTTCCGAATAGAGCTAAATTGTTTTTCATTTATTTTATTTGGCACAGTTTGAACAGGGAACAGACTGCACAACAGCATTTGGTTATAATTTCCGCAATTTAATTGTCTCCGCAATTTAGATATATTCACATGCTGTGTGAGTGCATGACGTAATTTTTTTAGTAACACCTTAAGATGAAAAGTATCCCCTACCTGTACCTGAGAAAGATATTTTTCTCAATAATTATTGATCGTTGTGCAAGAGTGGCTAGTGTTACCATTTGATTCTGAATATGTGTAATTATTTTAAAAAAGTATATAAAGCGAATATCAGTCGTGTTCGTCATATATATCCAGTAACAGCATAAAATGTCTTCTGGAATTAATAGAAGTGAATTACGTTTCACAACGAAGGGGTGAAGGTGGGGTTCAAGGCATAACCACGTAGAGTCATGTGGCTTAGGGACACTCCTTTATCTGCTAAACAAGTTCCAAAAATTTTCTACCTCTAAAACACATTCCGTCAACTGTTCCCTCGACTAACAAATTAACCAACACCACATATAACAAACCAGCTTCTCTATCCTTTTTGTAAGATTCTTAGTAGATGGATAGGAGGTAGTCTAACCACATTAATCTTCTGAGGATGACAGATCTAGGTCAATAGTCAAGGCTACCCACTATCCTGTATTCTCCGGTGAATAATTCACTTTTTTCGGTGATCCTTTTTAGTCAGCTTCTACCTCCCAGCGTACTTTTTTGTTTTTACGGCGAATCTCTTCACGGGCTCTGACATCTGTTTATGCATACGTAATCAGCCATCTCATGTTGTGGCAACCGATTTATTTTAATCCCGTTCCAATCTAGTGCATTTAAAGGTTTTATTTATGCCGGATAATTATCCGATATAGTTTCCAGAGAGTTCAGTAGTATGAACCTTTTGCAGACTCTGACGAACGTCAGTTAGCTTTATTGCATGAAAAGGATTCGTCACAACAATACAATACAAAACCTGATGGATAACCCTATAATGCTTGATAGGACGCAGATTCGAATACCCGTCACGCCATTCTGGTACTCATTAGCTAAGCCGACGTGCGAACCAAACGCGGTCTGCCCGTCACCACGGCCAAGGTACTATCGTCAGTGGTCAGTGGTTAAGCTTGTGAAGGTCAAGAAGTCAAAGGGTAAAAGATCACAATTCACCCATTTCGCCCTAGTGACCACAATGTGTAATAATGTACCGAGAAAAATCTGAGCTCTTTATAAATATTTCAGCATAACGCTTAGGCATCACTGAAGTTGTACCACTGTCATAGCAAACCGGTCTTGGCATCATACTTAGAACAGTGTAATTCGTACAGTTACGGACAAGTGGCTAGGAACAAAGCTTATGGAAACCATTATTTAAAGCTCACATTTTCAATTTTCTAAAATCAATAACCATGAACTAAACACTCTAATCTTTTCTTCTTTCTTTCTTCGATATGCTCATTCATAGAGCGTGCTGCATTTTCCTAGGTGACTTGGCATCTATATTTCAGTACAAATGTGTGCTTATTTAACTTCGCGATTTTCATAATGTCCTCCCAATTGTTTAATTCACTGAGGCCCACAGCCAATCTATTTTCGTATTTTTTTTTTACATTATTACATTGTTTAATCTTTTCGAGAGTCTATTGCTGTCTATCCTCAAAACGTACCTAAAATTTTGAAACGTCTCATCGTACAGTGGTGGTGAAACTGTCAGTGTCTGCGTTTCGCCTCTTTATCCGAATTCCATTTTTTAGGTTAGGCCGAATATTTTCTTTAGGATTTTGCGCTCTTGCTTTTCATATTCTGGAATATTAGATTGACCTCCTAGTCTCTGATGCATATAGAGATTTTGGTAGGACAACTTTTTTTGTAAAGTTTCAACGTTGCATGATGTGACGTCACTCTTTTATCGTTATTCTTAGTGCTCTCTGGAAATTAAATTCTCTTTCTGTATTGGCCAAAATGTATGATGCTGAAAGTAGGATTATTTCTCCAAAGTATTTTAAGGAGGATACGTGTGGGATCACTCCATACGCCGTTTCAGTTTTATTGTTTTTGCACTTTCGCCGAATGTTCTCTGCGTGCAATCAGGGACAGAATTTGCGTGAACCCTAACCATTCGATAATGCTTCGTTCTAGACACAACTATCATGTGGGACAGCATAACTGGTAGGAGGTATACTAAATTCATGATAAAATAGACCTCTTATACCCAGCACTTTATCCAAGACTAAAAAAATTAGGTCGCGCGCAACAGACTCGCAGACGCTCAGAAGCAAATTTCGGAGTTCCACAGTTAAAATAATCAGGAGCATCATAACTGATTTCTGACCTTAGGTGGTTATTCTGGCGGAAAAGTATTTTTCCAATAGACATAGGTTGGAGTCTGCCTATGCTGTTGTTAGTACCTTCAACCATCATATAGTAAGGGTCATTGCCAGTAGATGAATATCTATTGTCTTGGCTACTTTTATTTGAGGGATAGTCAGATTTGTCATAGTTACTGGATGAGTCCAAGTACGGCTGCGATATTAATATAGAGGTTAGGTTTGTTGCATTAAAGGATATCTTTTCATTAACTAACGAATCTTTTACATTATTAGCTTGCGATACTTTTGCAGTAGGTTTTAGGTTATGCTGACACTGATCATTTTGTTTCGCGCGTTTACTCATTGGTGATGATTGGTTCTTCTGAGGTGAGTGGAGTCGCGATGCCACTTTTTGAGTCTGGCGAGGCTGCTGCTGATGTGTCAGAACTCCGAACTGGTCGTACTGCATTGCCATATATGGAAGTCGTTCGGCGTATGACCATTTTTTTGCAGGCTGCATCTGGATGCCAAGCTATTTTTCGGTGTCTTGAAACGTAGGAGATGTCTGAAGATCTTCGATGTCGAAGGCTGCATCCAAAGTTGTGTTTTGCATCGTGTAATACGTGCGTAATGTTACACCCACTGTCTGACTGGTCGATGGAATCGTTTCAGAGGTCTCTGCCATTGTGTTCCGAGACCAGGTCTCGGGAACACTGCGTTGTTGGCTACCGTGTATTAACGCCTTTCTTTGTGTTAATTAACCACTGTTGTTTTAACACTTAAAATAGACAGTTGATAAATACACTGACACAATTGAAACCGATTAGAACGACACTCCAAATCCATTACGTCTGGCCTGCCTCACTTAACTCGGTTAAGGAAACTCGAGCGACCACTCTCGACTGAGACTCGATGTGAACTGTGGGAAGAACGTTCTGAAATCAGTTACTGGAACTTTGCTTCTTCCTAACAGTGATGCCACACCGATTTCGCATATCATTCCATATTTGTCTCCTGATCCTTTTCCACATCTACTTGGCCTTCCCTCCAGTTCTTTGGCTTTCTGGACAGACTATAAATATTCTTTCAAGCAGGAATATTTAACCGTCAGTAGACGATTACGTAATGGAAATACGGATTGGTAAATTTGTAAAATACTCCACACAAAGTTAATTTAGATTTACATGAAAAAAATAACGGAAAGAGCTGAAGTAACAAATTTTGAAAACAAGGAATCATACACACTCTAAATTCAAAATTTTCATTTTGCGCTTATAGCGGTA
This sequence comes from Vandiemenella viatica, assembly GCA_031002005.1. Lineage (NCBI taxonomy): Eukaryota > Metazoa > Arthropoda > Insecta > Orthoptera > Morabidae > Vandiemenella > Vandiemenella viatica. Next base: position 170,068,532 of record CM061921.1, read on the forward strand.
CAGATTGATAGTATTTTTTAAATACAATTTCTCCTCTGAAAATTAAACAAATGTTCATATTCTTTTAGACATCAACCATTTCTAATATTTAAGGCTAAACGCCCAGTTGTAATCAAGGAAGTTAAATATGGGAACGAATTATGGACAAACAACAGGAAGAAATGGCTTTTAAGAAGAACCATCCTGGGGTAAAACTTGAAACACATTGAGAAAAATCATAAGAACGAAATTTGATAGATGACGGGAATTTGAAACAGTGTCCTAATTCTCTGTTGGTGGCTACCATCGCATTTTCTACTAGGAAGAATGGTCTTGAAAAAGAAAGTTCTAAGTCTTACAGTTAGTGACGTTCCATACGCAGATAAGCTTTTAAAATTCTTATGTCTGTATTCGAAAGTAATTGGACGATTGCTTTCCAAACTGGAATACTCGAATTGAAAAAGGAAAATGACGTTTTCTTCGAAAAATTAACTAAAAAAAAAATGAGTGTATTATGGATGGTTCCCGATTCACAAGACACGATGTGATTAAGATCTGTAATCCCTAGTGGATCAAATATTTCTGCGTGTACTACTAGGCTGCAGGATAGATATATTAAATAAAATCCATGGTCGAGACAGTCTCTAATCATTGTTCCTGTATATATACTTGCTACATTTAATTCAGAAAAACCGAGCGTGGTGGGTGAGCGGTAATGTTCTGACCAGGCATTCGAAAGGACACGAGTTCATATCCCCGTCTTGCCACGCAGGTTTGGATTTCCTACTGTTTCTCCAAGTCACTCTAGGACAACGTAGGGAATATTCGTTCAAGAGGTCCATTCCTTGCTCCCAGTCAATTCCCGCCTCCAATGACCTCGACGTCGAGGAGTGGTAGAGCTAGAAACAAATTTAAAAAACTTCAGAAAGACCTAGTTCCCCAATGATATACAGTTCTACTCCTGTATAATTCTTTCGTCTCTTGAAAAGTGTCCGACAACAGCCACAGATAGCAATATACGCACGTTAGTTATTCTGTGGGTCTTCGGAATTGTCATTCGTGTTAGCAAACCATGACCGCAGACACAATCCCAAATTCCTTCACTAGAGTCCGTACCAAGACACTTAAGCTGACCCTAGGAGCGTAGGGGCTAGAACGCTGTCATCGCTTTGTAAGGGTAGCCGATTCCAGTCCATACTAGAACATGTTTGGATCTAAATGAGTGTAGTGTTCGTCTTGTATTCACTATAGTGTTCCAAATTATCTCAGAAAATCCTAACACAAAAGTCAGAAAAATAAAAACTGGAGCAGGCTAAATCATCGCAAACACTGAAGATCATAAAATATTTAAATTAGCTGATGGAGGCAGATCAGTTTTCCATAACGTTCACTTCCTATTTTTAAGAAATAGTTCCAACATAACACAACATTAATTCCTTCATTTTGTAGACAAATAGTACGAATAGAACATTTACAAGATGCAACGAGAGTATCCACGAGTCGAAATCCACGAGGAGTAATTTTCAGAAATAAATAATGACTGATGCATATTTTCAATATTTTTTTCAACACTTTCATCGACTATGATCATGTAACTTCAATAATATTTTAAACGAAGTTGTTTCTGTTATTTTCGGCTAATGGATGTCACTGTATTTGTAGGTGCTCTTCATTCGAAAAGGGACATAATTCGAGCACGGATGACCATATTCACACCCCTTATTAGAGCTAACTCTACTGAAGAAGTTTTCTTTGCTTCCTCAGAGCCACATGTAAACAAACACTTTGTAACATAACGTATGTCTGTGCCATATCTGTGGCCGGCGTCGTGAGCGAATGTTATGTTGTCTTTCTATGGAGAGAGTCGATCTTTGACCGCCGTCAGGTGAAGTTCGGAGGAGTGATCATTTCGGTTTTAATTGTAGAAATTGTGAAAAGAAAATTCGGTGAAGTGAATAATGGAAACTAGTAATATGTTAAATTCACTGCTTTGAATGGAGTGCTGTGATTGCAAGTGACTGTGGACGTCTTAAGAGGACGGTAGAGAACGTGGGAGTTTTTGTAGTTCAATTTCTCTTATCCCACGAGTCTGCAATTTTCGGAAACGGAGTCTGATTCCTTGCTTAAATATTATTTTGGTGGTGGTACTTCCCGTCGGTGTGAATGCATAAGTTTATGAACTTGAATAAGTTTTTTTGTGTAGATGTTCATTCTAAATTGTGTGAATTTATCATTTAATAACCCCGACGATTAGCAGTACCTACACCCGGCGACCGCGACTAAAAGAACCTTTATTTAATTAGTAATTATACATCCAATACACCCAACCGAAACTAATCACCCCTCTCTGTGTACTAAAGAACTTCACTACCGTCCACCTACTTTCCAAATTCTTTATGTTAATATCCTCAAATACTCAGCCATATTATTTGTTGGCACCCAAACAAAGAATAGTTTTTGTTAGATGGGGTGGAACTGTGAGATATTTTTGAAGGTGGCCAATCGCCTTTTGGTTCAATAACATTGTCTTAAACTTTTAATGGCATTCCCACAATAGCCATTCGCCCAGCAAAGTTTTTTTTATGTGATGATCCTGTATTTCCAAATGCATTTTTCTCATACAAGTTAAAGACAACACAAGACATATGCAACAGTTTACTATAACACCCATGCCGCGGGCCGGACTCGTACCTGTGACCGATAGATCCGGTAACACTCAAGCCTCGCATTTGGAAGGATACAAGTTCAAATCTTCGATCATCGGTCGGGACTGTTCCATTAAAATGCCATTGCTGAATTCTTTTCCGATCCATGCCTCCAGTCCTTTTTCCCACTAATGATTTCGACGTCGACCAGTCCTATGGAAAAAATAACACACAACTGACGATTCTGCATATGTGGAACTAGCACTCTAGTCCCTTCACTACCGTGATCGGCAGTTAAATAATATAAATCCAACAAGAAAAAGGTCCAAAACACACCACAGTGGTGTAATTTTTTTAATTTGAGAAATTTCTTGTGATGAAATCGTGGTGGCAAGTGCTTTTATTTTAATTCACATTGATATTGGCGAGGTTTTTTTTAAATGTATTTATTTTTTTACTTTTGGGTTTACAACTCGTCAAGGTCATTAGAGGCAGGAAAGGTATGGTAGAAAGGAATGGGAAGGAATTGGGCCATGGCTTTTTTGAAGAAACCAACCCGGCATTTGCCTGGAGTGATTTGGGGAAACCATCTAAAACAGGTGGCCTGTCGGGGATTCGAACCCACGTTACCACACGTTACCACACACCCACAACCTTCAGTTTTTTTCCATTTTCTTCTTCTTTTTTCGGTGTTAATGTGATTTGAATGCTGAGGGTATTGGAAACTAGGACTGGGAATGATTTTAGGCCACGACTTTTTGTAGGAAGTTTTCCTGAGGTCTACTAGAGATATTTGTGGAAACCATGGAAAACTGAAATTTCTTGTTCGCGGGGTTTGAATTCTCGTCAGCCCGAATGCCAAGCAAGAATGTTACCTATAGCTCATCGAACTTGATTGGCAAGAAGTAATCCTTGACAAAACTTTAAAGAAGTATCAGTGTTAGTTAGAAACAAAGCGAGATACGAAAGGATTCCTACATTCATTTTTTCAGGTATAAAATCTGGAACCACTAATTCACATTGTAGTCGGATTTACTGTTATTAATTATTATTATTACTACTAATGCTGTTGCTACTTCTATCAAGTTAAGCATAACTTCTAAATGTGTTATGGTGAAAATAAAATGAAGGTGGTATTATCATAAACTACACTATGGCAATCATAATTACGAAAAAGCGGTATAATTCCCTTATTTTCAATTGATTTCGATATTTTAATGATTTTTACCCGATTGTACTTGGTTTTCTTGAATGATATCTGCAGGCATGTCTGTGATGCTGTTAACTGCAGTCTCTACAGTACACCTAGATTTCTCCTTCTTCCTAGTAATGATCGCTAGGTCGTCTGCAAAAGCTTTGCATTTCACCTTGATATTATTTCCAGCAGTCCCTATATTTATGCCTTTGATATCTGTAAGGTGACGAATAAATCCCGGTGATATTATATAATTGTTAAGTGAATGTACACTCTTTGGCAAAAAAATTGACTATTCCGCACAATGTGGCATTATTGCGGTATCCAATTCAGCGCCATCTGTTATTCATTTCCTTGAGTCAATGTCTCGAACAAAGTAGGAAGACTCCACCCACCGGCCTCGGTAGCGTAGGGGCTAGAGTGCTAGCTCCGCGTACCGAAGGTCGCCGGTTCGAGTCCGGCCGAGGGCATGGGTGTTTAGTGTTGTGTTTGTGAATGTCTTGTCCGTGTTGTAGTGTCCTTGTGTCAATACTTGATAGCAACAAATCACATTGAGCTGGCTGTATGGCCCAGTAGCCGAATGCCATAAAAAAAAAGACTCCTCCCGCACACTGACCATCCTTATTGGCAGGGTAGTTCATCAATCATTCCCCACATTTCAGTAAAAGGCTACTGACCGATCCCCAGACAGGTAACGCATTTTCCTATCCTTGGATTGACTGTAATATTCGGCAAGATATCGCCTACCATAACTCAATCGGACGAAACTCGGTTCCAGCTATACTTTTCTTAAATTCAGATCGTGAAACATATCGTTAAAGTTGTAATTAACAACAATGAAATAAAGCGCAGTAAAAATGAGGTTCAGTTATACATTTTATTCCAAACGATTAGCGTAAAACTATAACGATATTTATTTATATATTGACGTGGTTAATTATTTGCAATAATGCAACACATTATGAGGTGTGTGGGCCGAGAATTGGGTGTAAATGTTCAAAGACCAGAATTTTTAGTTCTTCAAAACTATAGAAACGATTATAAATATATTATTTCGGATAATTATCTAATGCCAGTTGAATATAATATACTTCCGAGGCAGGATAGGGTAGTTTACACGCTGCACGAGCCATCTGTTAGCACGAGCTCCGTTTGTTTGTTGCTAACGGTCTAGTCTTGTAAACGCGCGGTCCTCGGTTCGAATCTAGGCATTCTAAATATTTTTTTGTATTTATTTTAAACAAGTCGAACCTATAAATGGCTTATGCGTAAAATATAACATCGACTCTTACCTGTTTGCGTCAGGAAATAACAGACTTGAGGAAAGACTCATAACTGAGTGTTTGTTAGTAAACTGTACACGTAACTATGAAAGCTTTCACAGAGGTAACACTGAAAGAAATCTTCTCGGGCTTCAAAATCGTCGAAATCGCGTCGTTTGGTTACGTTAGGTGTACTATAACGAGTTCGCACCATCGTCAAGGAGAAGAAAAACTAAATAATATTACTATACCAATTTCATATTATGCGTCTGGATTTATAATTCGTCGACTTCTAAGTCATTAGAGGTGGGAAGGGAATGGAGACAAGGAATGGGGAGTAATTCGGACCATGGGTTTTCGAAGAAATATTCCCACCATTCACACGAAGTGACTTGGAGAAACGAAGAATAATCTAAATCTGGATAGCCGGATCGGGATTCAAACCCGCTTCCTCCCGAATGCGGAGCCATAGTGTTAACGCTCAGCCATTAGGTTCATTTTTTCAATACTTTTCGTATTTGGTCTATGATGCCATCCATAAAATTATTTAAAAAATCTATTTAAAACAAAGTTAAAAATCGTAAATTAAAATATATGTGCAGAAGAGAGTTTATCTGATGAGAGAGGGAACATCAAAACAATCTCTGAAATCAGAAACGTAATTCAAATTTCATTTTTTTTCTCTCTCTCTCTCACTCTGTCTACTTTTCGCCCCTCTCCCCCTGTTTAAATATATATATTTTTATTTTTTTTAGCTTCAGCTTTACGCCTCGTCGATGGCAAGGTCATTAGAGGCGTGATCGGATTGTGGCAAGAAACGGGCAGGAACTCTACCATGGTCTTTTGAAGGAAGCATCCGGGCATTCGCCTGAAGTGACTTGGGAAAACCATAGAAAACCCAGATCTGGTTGCCCGGACGGGGATTCGAACCTTCGTCCTCCCGAATACGAGGCCAGAACGTTAACTCGCGATACTTTTTTTAATTTTTAGCAGCTATCAAATTGAAAGTGAATATAAGCCCCCTCTTATATGGAAGATATTGTCTTATTAACCCCGTTGTTTAATGAAGTAGTATTAAACCAAAAATGACGAGTAAATTGATCGGTTTGCTAGTAACGAAATAGGTAACATTTAAATCTTTTCGTAAAATTGTTAAAAAAATGAATCCTACTTGCGCAAAGACCTCAAACCGGATGCTAAACTACAGAAATTTGCAGTCTCAATAAAATGAGGTAAAATAAAAAATATTAATGTAGTTATGATGTAATTCTTTATAATGTTTTCTCATTTGTTTTTCAAGTATGTCTTCAGTTGGAATGACATTATCACGCTGAGAAATAATACAGCTAATTGTTAAAAAAATTTATGAATTGGCAGTACTACTCTCCGCAGCTAGAGTGTAATTCTAAAATATCGTAGTAGACGGAAACGTAGTGTTTACAAAGCGTTTAATACTAATTTCCTTGTTTCTTGCCACACTGACATTTCCGCACTGAATTTCAATTTTATGCCTCAGTTTTCCTCCTACAATGTTCTGATTGAATGGCTATAAGACTTTGCAATATTTAAACTTTCAAAAGAAATTGTTGCCTGTCATTCTGAGACAGACATTATAATGTAAATTCTCTGGGTTGGAATAAAATATACAGTAGCTACAGTTTGAATTTTGGAAAAACCGCGCCGCAATAATAGCAGGTTCAATATAATAATGGGATCGGATTCAAAACTAGAAGTAAATAAATTCTGTTACTTAGGAAGTAAAATTACAACTGATGGCCGAAGCAGGAATGTTTGCATAAGAGTTTATTTTTAAACAATTTGATGTAAAATATAATAATGTTCATTTTTATTTAAATGATAAATATTTTACAAGTGGGAAGGGGATATCAATGAAAAAATATTCAGCTTGACGTGGGCCCAACCCAGTACCCTCACTTCCGTAGATCAACGCACAACCGTTCAGCCACTCTGGCTTACGTAGATACGTGCCTCGTCCATTATATAACAAAGTAAACAAAGAAACGGAGCTCGTGCTAACAGATGGCTCGTGCAGTGTGTAAACTACCCTATCCTGCCTCGGAAGTCAATTATATTCAACTGGCATTAGATAATTATCCGAAATAATATATTTATAATCGTTTCTATAGTTTTGAAGAACTAAAAATTCTGGTCTTTGAACATTTACACCCACTTCTCGGCCAACACACCTCACAATGTGTTGCATTACTGCAAATAATTAACCATGTCAATATATAAATAAATATCGTTATAGTTTTACGCTAATCGTTTGGAATAAAATGTATAACTGAACCTCATTTTTACTGCGCTTTATTTCATTGTTGTTAATTACAACTTTAACGATATGTTTCACGATCTGAATTTAAGAAAAGTATAGCTGGAACCGAGTTTCGTCCGATTGAGTTATGGTAGGCGATATCTTGCCGAATATTACAGTCAATCCAAGGATAGGAAAATGCATTACTTGTCTGGGGATCAGTAAGTATCCTTTTACTGAAATGTGGGGAATGATTGGTGAACTACTCTGCCAATAAGGATGGTCAGTGGGCGGCCGGAGTCTTCCTGCTTTGTTCGAGACATCGACTTAAGGAAATGAATAACAGATGGCGCTGAATTGGATACCCGCAATGATGCCACATTGTGCGGAAAAGGACTTAGTCTCAGGCGCCCATAGTCAATTTTTTTGCCAAAGAGTGTACATCTCTTCCAGCGGTAGTAGCTCGCAGCTGCAACGTAACACTATGCCTAGACACGTCAGCGCTTCTCGCGAGTGCACATGTACTCGTCGCAGCTGGCTGTTTCGGAGATCCTCATGAAGCGTACAGATGTTAAGACGTAACTCGCAGTTTCCTACCAACGGTACTACTTTGTACCTTGTTTCCGTTACAGGAGTCTAAATTTAAGATAGCAGGGGTATAACCAACATTGATTGTGTAGAAGCAAAGCTATGTTCTGTGTTTGTCAGTGTAAATATACTGCACTAAATCTGAATTTTGTTTGTAGCTTCTGTTTCATTACGATAACCTTCTAATCCATATCAGGCTAACAACACACAGGCCACTAAGAATTCAACGCAGCCTTTTATCAAAATATAACAATCTTAGCAGAGGAGAAAGTCCATCTCCTTGCCGAATACCCTGATGTACTTCACTTTCCACAAGAGATTTCACTTTTTATGCTGTGTTTATGAGTCTGAGGTATTAGATATTATTCCTGTCCATTCGAAGAACAAGATATGCCTGTTCACAGAGTCATCCGCATTCTTCAGATCCACTTTAATCTTTTATTATACTAGTTATTATTGTTTCCTCATTTTAGTTAAATCTCCAAGTCACTACTGAAACTACTCTCTGTATTCGCCGCTGACAGATTCATTATAGCGGATCCGAAACTTAAGTTATTGTAATTTTTAACAACTGGATATCTATTTATTTACCTGCTATCGAAATGGCATAGCTTATCCTTTGATTATTGTCGCTTTGGCTGCTGCCTCAATGTGTTTGAAATACTTATACGTTAAAAAAAAAAGGAAAAACAAAGGGAAAAAAAACCGCGGGATTATACGCAACGCTCTGTCTTTAGATAAATCCAGTCTGACCGCCGTCTTATTACGGGAATTTGGTTGTTTGTTCAATACAGTATTTTGAGTGAATCGCATGTCTTTCGACACCATTTTTTGTTTGGGATTTATTGTGTTTGATAAAAGAAAGAAAAAAATCCCACTCAATTAAAGGTAATTCTGCTATTTAAAAGTTAAAGTAGAAATGATTCACTGTTTACGACATAGTGAGTTGGTCCATTAATATCAATAAGTGAACTGTACGGAAAATCAAGAAATCAGGAAACAAAATAAGGAATTCCATGTCTTTAACCTCACTATAAGCAATAACTGTTCGTGATCCATTGATTAAAAAAATGGATGCTGCATTAACCACATGTATCAATGACCGCAATAAAAAAAAAAAAAAAAAACAGTGCTCTTAAGGACTGTTGTAATTCGTGAGAAAGCTAAATGTCTTTACGAAAATTTTAAACAACATTACAGTGAACATTCGGATAGATGATTTCAAGGATCATATTATTTATTAATTTCAAAATACAACAGTCACTTCGCAACATCGAAACTGTTTTGTAGGCTTTGCATACACTCCTTATAACCCTATACAAATTACTAGGGTTCGGATCTTTAGGAGAAGTCATATTTTTTTCTTGCCTTCTTTTTGAACTTAAATGCTAAGTTAAACATTTATTCAACGTTTCTGATTTTATTTAAATGTATTTTATATAGCATTTAAATGCATATTGCGACCAATTTCCTAGTTATTATCATATTTCGATAATATTTATGGTCATATGCTCATATTTTAACGAAAAATCTGGTTGTTTTTTAACAGTACTGGGAATTCACTAGATATAGATGAGAAGAAAATCAGATAATTATTCACAGAATATACAGATGGAGAAAAAACAAAACTAATTTTGACTGTGGTCAGAATTCACCAGTCAAGAATTAAAGTTATACATTATTGTCACTCTCTAAACGTAATGTTTCGCTCGCGTTTTACTCTCGTCAATGCAGCAGAAGCGCCTGTATCGATCAGCTTCAATCAATATCTCAATGAAATATCCTCAATCGTCGTTAAATCTACATCGGATCTTTGCCATGCCGAAGATAAAATTTACTGAAAATGCGAAATTCCGTAAAGAGAATTTAGAGAGGAGTATTTTAGTACAGATGAAATAGTTCTATCCTGTAAATTATCTGAAATTAAAGTGACTTCAACGAAACGATTTAAAAGTTAACTTCCTAATGTTATAGCGAGTGCACGGAAGCAAATTATGCTGTCTACACGAAAGCAACACTACTAGATAAAATAAATGATGTGCAATTGAGCATGTTATGATGTATAGTAAATTTAAATGTTTGGTCATATTTTGTCATTTTTAGGTCATATTTACCCATTTTTAAGTTCATATTTGTCTGCATATTTCTCTATTTTTTTTTTTATTTTTTGTCATAAAGATCCGAACCCTACAAATTACCATTCCGTATTCACTGTTTCAGAATTCATGGCATATTTACGAAACTTATCCCCAGCGAATAAGGGTTGTTGTGTATTAAATTATTAGAAATGATTCTTGGGGTTTTGTGAAATTATCACACCCTAAGTATTAAAAATTACAACCATGATTGTTTTAAGGGAGGGGAGAAAAATTTTCAGAGTTTTATTCTGCTACACCCACTATCCAGTAGTTAGCATTTTCGTCGCCAGGTGCCAGTGTTTGTAATGACGCGTGTAACGGTCAGCAGAAAGTATTGCACTCTTCAATTTCATCAAACTCGGTGTGTTGCCGTTGTTCTAAAGTCACTTTTGAACAATATTTTGAAAGAATGCACCGTCCCCCACAGTTCCATTTGCAGAAATTTGTGGAAAACGGTCGTTTCTGTAAACGAGAACGCAGTGGGCTTATTTCCGTGACGGTGCAGTGAACTTTTCATACTGCATCCTACTGTTTGTTAAGTATTTCGAAAGAGCCTACCAGTGAAACTTAATGAGTATTTTTATACATAATGAAGCAAGACTTTAATTTCTATCTCAGTTATATTTCGTGTACTGATTGTTTAAACTCCGTCTATCATTTGTAATAAACATGTATATTCCATTGCTCAACAAAACTAAAAGTTTAATGTTGTATAAGACATACCATAGTATTTAGGTCAACCGTTAAGCTACCGTGAGTGGTAATGCTCTGGCCTCGTGTTCGGGAGGACGCCGGTTACGTTCATCCAGATTTAGGTTTTCCATGGTTTCTTCATATAACTCCAGGCGAATGCCAGGATGCTTCTTTAATAAAGGCTATGACCGAGATCCTTGCAGTTCTTTGCCCTCCCCCCATCCTTACCCGTGTCTTGTGACCACGATGTTTATTTAACAAGTGTTAAGTTATATAAACAAGTTGGCAGTCATTGGGGACTGCCGGCAGAAGTGAAAACTATGAATATGATACCCGCAACACGTCATACTTATTGCCATAGGTATACTAAATAATAAAAATTCGGTGTGGTCTTAATGACCTGGTGACAGGGTTTCTATTGGCTGCGCATTCTGTAATTACCAGGTGATATGGTTTCTATTTGCTGCGCCCCTGGTTTAGCCGCCTTAACCTAACCCGGTAGTGCTACCAGGTACAGGGAGCCTACAGTTTAACGTGAGATCTGATTCACTGAAGCGTCTTGACGTACTTCACATCACACAGCAAGTGTCTAGGAAACTCCCGGCCGAGGCATGGATTTGAAGCGGGGACCTTCCGTTCCCCAGTCAGACACCTTAACCACTGAGCCACCAGACGGAAACAGATATACTGTTAACATTAGTATGTTGGTGACGTGAACTTATAAGATTTTGCTCATCCAAAAATCGCCCAACCCACCTAAAGAAGTTTTTGCTTCAAAAACTAAAAATCTAACATCGTCCACAACCCAAAGGTTGGTCGAATCTTACCGTAGGAGGTGTACCAACCTATTGTGTCAGCGGCAGGAAGGCCAATTCGTTTCCTCAGGAGCCTACAGTTTAGCGTGGAATCAGAACCACGGAACTTGCCGGCTTAGATTTTTTTTTTTTTAACTGTTTTACGTCTCTCAACAGCGAGGTCTTTAGAGTCGGGAAAGGATGGGGGGAGAGGATGGGGGCAAGGAATGGGAAGTAATTCGGCCATGGCCTTTTTAAGGAAGCATCCCGGCATTTGCCTGGAGCCGGCTTAGATCATTTAATCAAATACAACTAAAAATTCCTGTTCACTACAGGATTCGAACTCGCGATCGGAGACAGAAACATTCGGCATTAAGTGCCTTAACAGTTGAGTTTCCAGACTGGCTTGTTTCGAAGTATACGTGGGCTAAGAACTATCAAAATCGGATAAAAACTGTGGGTTTGTATGAACGACGTTGACAGAAATTATGGTGAGCGGAGAAAGGAGGAGAGGTTTTAGGTTTTTATTTTTTTTAAAGTATATTTATACAAAGTTCCATAAAAATGGGATAAAATCTGCATATTTGTATGAAGAAAATTGGCAAAAAAAACAAACAAACATTCATTTTTATATAATAGATACAGGTATAATCTGTACTTACACTGCCGTCCAAGTGCAAGAAGTCATATTTATAGCTACAGATATACCGCTATTGCAGCATGTTGGTGACGCGAACTCATACGATTTTACCCATCCAAAAAGCGTCTAACGTGCAACACGCCATAGCGTGTTGGTGACGGAAAGTCGCGAACTCATAGATTTACCCCCGTCCAAACATCGCCTAACGCGCCTATAGAAGTTTTCAATTAAAAAAAAAAAACCTCTAACCCGTTAAGCTATCACACTTCAAAGCCGAGTCAAAATCTGTAGAACATGTTCTGCGCGTTGCCAGAACAGGAAAATGGGTAAGTATGCAAACGAAAATTTCAAAATATATATTTTGTTTCCTGAGACTTTCTATTAGACGACCCCAATCATTTTTTCCAAAGTTTCTCCAACGTACAGAGACATAACCATTACAGACTTATAATGGCTTAGATTGCCACACTTTACTTAACTGTGATGGTGGTGACTTACATGTAGTGTGTTATTCGTGTTAGGCATAACAGTTGCGTAAAAGGAGAGGTTGAAATCAGGTGCCAAACTATTCATACCTTTCGAAAGACGAATATTCATTTAAAACGACGGTTTGGTGGTCGATGGTAAATGTTATTTCTAATTGGTGTAATAATTCATTCTAAACGCTTAGTTATTTAATTTAGTGTACGACATTCACTGCTGTAACTATATCTTGACTGTGTTTTCTCTACACCAAAGCGCCACGATGCTCATTAAATTACTTGCCTTGTCAGGGTTACAGCTTGTATCTTCGTTAGATAAAATGCTTTTTTTTTTTTTTTTTAACAGTTTAACGTCCCTTTTTAACAACGTGGTCTTTAGAGACGGGAAAGGATGGGGGCAAGGAATGGGAAGGAATTCGGCCATGGCCTTTTGAAGGAAGCATCCCGGCATTCACCTGGAGTGATTTGGGGAAACCATGGAAAACCCAAATCTGGATGCCCGGACGGGGATTCGAACCGCCGTCCTCCCGAATGCGAGGCCAGAACGCTATCCGTTACACCACCACGCTCGGTTGTGACACATTTCGATGTGAGACCCTCGTTCATAGCGGTTGTTGGTTCATTGTGCAAATATCACTATCTCTTGGGTAGCACGTTTCACACGTTGAATGTGGTTTTCTACTCCATATAGTAGGTGATGATTGATGAAGCAGGAATGTATTGTCACCCTAACAACTCACTGTATATACCTTACCGCAATTACAGGGTACTTCATAAATTCAACTGCTTTGTGAGGGAGACCTTCGCTGGTTTTCATTCACTTTGTTTCCACTTCTGAATATAGGAAAAATATTATATTTCGTAAAAATTCTCCCAATTTTTTCCGAGACATCTGTCACCTATGGCAGCACGGCTTTCTGTTTCTGGTCTTCATCAAGACATTTTTTCTTTTGCTTAATTGACATTGCTTTTAATATCATATTAAACCCATAGCAGTTATGTCTCAGTTTCCGTTTAAGATGTTCTTGTTCATTTATTAAATGTTCCTGGTCCACGATTCTTTCTGCCAGACAGGTACCTCCACGCTTTATCACATCATCACCCAACACAAAAACGAGCCTTGATTAAAACGCTGTTCTGCATGGCTGAAAGAATCACGGACGAGTAACATTTAATAAACGAACATGAACATCTTAAACGAACACTGATACATAATGGCTATGGGTTTAATATGATATCAAATGCAATGTGAACTAAGCAAAAGAAAAACTGTCTTGATGAAGACCTGAAACAGAAAGCCGTGCTGCCATACGTGAAAGGTGTCTTGGAAAAAGTTGGAAGAATTTTAAACGAAATCTAATATTCTTCCTATATTCAGAAGTGGAAACAAAGTGAATGAAAACCTGTGAACGGTCAAAGATCGAAGGTCTCCCTCACAAAGCAGTGGAATTTATGAAGTATCCTGCAATTGCATGAAGGTATATATAGGTGAAACCGAAAGAGCAGTAGCCGTGAGGATACGTGAACATAAGAGTTACACCCGTCTGAGGCATCGCACGAATTCAGCTATTTCCGAACTCCAGATGGAGGAATGAAATATTGTGGGACAATAAAAGTGTGCTAACTAAAACCGAAGGTTATCTCCAAAGAAAAGTGAGAGAGGCTATTGAAATATTCAAATATCCAAAGAACCTCATCAAAGATGGTGGTTACAGTCTTAGCCAGAGTTGGATATGTGTGCTGAACAAGTAATTAACTCTGGACGCACAGATATTACATTCACAGTATAAATAATTAAAAAACTAGCCACGCCGGTCTCCAGCAGATCACAACTGCAGCAGATTCGGCACACGACCCCTGAAGAAGACCTAAGACTAGATTGTAACGTCGGGAACAGAAGAAGGAGGAATATTGCCACGCAGCGATAATCCCGTAAGCAATTATACTAAAGCTAATTTTAGATTACGATTATAGGTCGTATTTTAAGATGTTGTAATTCTCATACAAAAGAAATAGCGTACAAAACACTAGTACGTCTGCATTGGGGGGTTTGGAATCCGTATCGCAAGAGATTGATTGAAACTTTGGAGAAAGTTCAGAGGAGAGCCGTTCGATTCATGACCACTAGTTACAGTCCTTACGAAAGTGCCACAGAATAGATACATAGATAGGGCTGGAATTGTTTGGCATAAGTACAGATGTTTGTTCCACCGACTGGGTTGGAGTGTTAAGCAGCACCTGAGCCGAAGCCTTCATCCGCCACTCCGACCACACCGTGCTATCTTACCACTTCACTACGCCCCGCCGCGGAATTGGTACTCTTCCGAATCACCCACCATTACAGCGAGGACGGTGAGGCTAGGCGCGTTTCACCACCCTCTTATAGGGTGCCCACGGGGAAGCGCGTGGAGCTAGCGTCCGCCACGCACCAGGCCAAAGACCCTTCCAAAATCTGGCCGTATAGCTAAAGCCTCTCTATATTTCCGGCGCGAAACACCCGGCCCCACCCTTACCGGCTGGGCGGGCGGAAGCCGCAGCGACCGGGCGCCACACAGGAGTGCCCCTTCGCATGATCCACCACGCCAGCCAACCGAACGTATCGTCACTGAATACGCGGCTTTCCACACTAGGGCGCGCTCCTAGTGCGCTTTCCCCCGCACCCGCCCGACACTTGTGTCCAGTGCGAGCACAACTCGACATGCTCCACAGAGCACCGTCGCAGTGCATGATCCCGTTGCAGCGGCCCGAAGGTCCCACAACGTTCACAGGGTGTATGCTGCCCCACCCCTGATACACCAATGAACTATCGGTTCACACCTATATAGTGAACCTATTATGGCAACATAGAGACATGCTCCCACCAGCAGGGATACTACCCTGAGCACCAGGGGCCGGACCCAGAGTCGGCAAGCCGTGACTAGGAACAGCCCCCGAGACCGTGGTACTGGCCCCTTCATTCGACTCCAGGGACTATGCTGCGCTGGCAGCAGGGGTGCACTACGCCCCTAGGACGCTTGGTCTTCGTTCACCAGGAATCCCCCATCCTGATCTGGGTTTTCCATGGTTTCCCTAGATCGCTCCAGGCGAATGCTGGGATGGTTCCTCACAATAACCCATGGGTGCCACCTGCCATATCACGTATATCCCTTCCAAACCATTACCTTTCCTGATAGGTGCAATGCACCCTCCGCCAAACACTTTTAGTGGATCGCGGAGTAATAGAAATAGTAAAACGGAGCAGTCAGGGAAACGTTGCTCACTGCACTTGAGCTGCGGCCATCACCGTAGTGCGCCTAGGTGCAGCTTGACTACCCTAAAGCATTCCGTCCAGCAGGGGACGCGACACCTCCTGAACCCCCAGCCTCAAGCCGGGGGCGACGGGACTGTGGACATCAGGCATATGTTCCGGGGGCGGCGAAGGCGGTACGAGCCCGCCTCTTACAACAGCTCCCTACAAGGACCCAATTCTGACGCCCAGCAAAATTCCCTCTCTTAGTAGACGCAATAGGTACAAGACCAAGACTAGCGGTTTCATAGTTTGCCAGTCATCACAATTCAGATAAAGCTCTTTACAGACACCTCCATCTCAATCAACCCACCACATCGCCCACAGGGAGAAGAAATTTCCCTCTATGCCCTGATTCGCACCTCCCTAGATGCGAGCACGGCAATCGGTGGGGAAGGGAGAGGGGCTTGGATCCGCCGGGTGCGCCAGACCCGTCATCTAGGTCTCCCCGGAGGGAGGCCCAGACCCCTGGGGGATGGATTGTTTGCCATACGGTTCGTAGGTTCAGCTTGCGCCTCCCCCCTGGCCGCTTCATCAGCGCTAGGATCCTTCCTCGGGGGTACCCGAGCCAGGCCCACCAACCCCCTCGAGAACCAAACCAGCAGACTACCTTGCCACCCCGCAGCCACCCCCGCCGCGGAATTGGGCTCTTCCGAATTACCCGCCATTACGGCAGGGACGGTGAGGCAAGGCACCTTCTGCCACCCCTTATGGGTGCCCACGGGGAACCAACGTGAAGGCGGCGCCCGCCACGAACCAGTCCGAAGACCCTTCCAAAACCTGGCCGTATAGCAAGGCCTCTCTGTGGTTCCCACACGAAGCCCCCAGCCCCACCCTAACCCCGCGGGGTGGGCGGAAGCCGTAGCGACCGAGAGCCGTGCAAGAAGGCCCCTCAGCATCCACTACGCCAGCAGGCCGAACGTATCGTCCCCGAACGCAGGGGGTTGCTCCTAGCATGCTTTCTCCCGCGCCCGCCCGACACTTGTGTCCAGTGCGAACACAGGATCCAACACACCAGTCCCGACACCACAGAAAACCGTCGCAGCGCACGATCCCGTAGCAGAGGCCCCACAAGGTGTATGTTGCCCCACCCCTGGTAAGCCAATGCACTACCGGTTCACACATATATACTGAACCTACTATGGCAACATAGAGACATGCTCCCACCAGCAGGAGTGCAATCCTGAGCCCCCGGAGCTAAGACCAGAGGCGGCAAGCCGCAACCAAGCACAGTCCCCGAGACCGTGGTACTGGCCCCTTCATACGACTCCAGGGTCTATGCTACGCTGACAGCAGGGGTGCGCTAAGCCCCTGGGGTCCTTGGTCTTCGTTCACCAGGACACCCCCAACACCGGAGCAGTCAGGGCAAGGTTTCTCACTGCACTTGAGCTGCGGCCAACACCATAGTGCGCCTTATTTGCAGCTTGACTACCCACAAGCCTTCCTACCAGCAGGGGGCGCGACCCCTCCTGAACCCCCAGCCTCAAGCCGGGGGCGACGGGACTGTGGACATCGGGCATAAGTCCCGGGGGCGGCGGAGGCGGTACTGACCCACCTCCTACAACCTCCCACTGTGAGGACCCACTTCCGACGCCCAGCAATATCCCCTCTCTTGGTAGACGCAACAGGTACAAGACGAAAACTAGCGGTTTCAAAGTTTGCCAGTCATCACAATTCAGATAAAGCTCATTTCAGACACCTCCAGCTCAATCAACCTACCACATCCTCCAGAGGGAGAAAAATTTCCCCAACACTCAAACTTACAACTATAGAGTTACAAGAAAAGCATCGGGGATGCTTGGGAACCCCGGGTGCGCCAGACCCGTCATCTGAGTCTCCCCGAAGGGAGGCCCAGACCCCTGCGGGGGGGGGGGGGAATTTTTTGGCAGACAGAAGACATCGTTTTCGTTTGAATTTACTGGACAATATGCGATATTCTTTATTTTACGAGTGCAGTGAAATACTTCTTCCGCCAACCTATTTAGGTCGCAATGACATGAGGGATACAATTAGAGAAATAAGATGCCGTACTGATCCTTTTATGTATTATTTCTTTCCTCGTTCTGTTCAGGATTTAAATGCAAATAATTAGGATTGGTGCTTAACACTCTCTGCCACCCACAATATTAGTGAATTGCAGAGTATAGATGAAGATGTAGAATATAAATGGAACATAGATTCTTATAACTTCGTGGACTAGTTGCTATAGCTTTCACCAACTCTTCATACCTATCACAACCCGAATCACTACCAATCTCGTAATATTATTAAAGTTTTCTGGCAGTATTTTTTTTTTTCAATGGCATTCGACTACTTAGGCCATATGGCAAGCTCAATGTGATTATCATGACTCTTCCAGTACATTGTTGATACAGGATGGACAGGACATTAACACACACAACACTTAAACAACCATGCTCTCGGCCGGAATCGAACCAGCGTCCTTCGGCATGTAGAGAAAGTACTCTAGCCCCAGCGGTACCGGGGCCGTCACACTGGCAGTTTCACAGTTACATATACAATACACAGATATCAACTGAGAACCATGCAAACATCAAAACATAATCATACAGACACCGTTAGCTACCAAAGGGCCACAAATTTGACAAGTATTCAGGAAATCGGGAAGTTTTGTGAAATTAGTGAAAAATGGAACAAATTGTGTTCATTTAGATAAGTTCCAATATCGGTGCTACAGTTATGTATCAGGAATCATTGTGCGCAATCAGAGAATCGATACCAGTTGAAACGTGAGCGGTAGGGATTGGTGGTTTATCATTAATTTTAAATTATATGTGAATAATTATTTGGAAATAATAACGATTTATTTTTAATAAATATAGGAAAATTCCAAAAACATTTATTAATTATCTGTAGTGGAACTCTGTGGTGGGTATGCTGCAGGGTTCGAGTCCGGCAGATCACACCACACTTCGTTGGGTGGTCGAGTGGTTATTGATTTATTGTCAATTGGCGTGGTGTAACTAACCTGCTCTATAGTGACGTCTTCTTGATGTTTCTTCTTTTTAGGATGACGATCTTCTACCCTAGACACCAGGTAATTGTTTGATAATGCAGTATTACCCAACTGCGTTGACGTCTAGCTGCTGAAGGCATCTAGAGTCTTTTAAGTGTGTTATATTTGATAAAACGCTGCGTTGAGGTATTCGTGACCTGCGTGTTGTTGGTCTGATACAGATTTAGAAGGTTTTGCCTAATGAAACAGTAGCTACAAGCAAAGTTCCGCTTTAGTGCAGTACATTTTACACTAACGAACACACAGCACAGAACATAGCTTTGTTTCCGCGCAACACTGTAAACTGTAACCACTGCTGTTTTAAATTTAGACTACCATTTGGTAGTAAATCGCGAGTCACCGCCTACATGTATACGGTCCGCAGAGCTCTTAACGATTGCCCTATACCGGCCTCAGAGCGGTTGTACTGACGGCATGCGTGTTAGCCTCTGGGCGTCGTCTCGTTACACTTCACAGCGAGCTAAATTCACGACCATTATTACTAAATATTACAGGGATTTATTGGTCCCCTTACAACTCCTCGCATTTGAAACATTATCTTGTGAAATCTATGGAATTGTTACTGCTAACAGATTGTGTGGTTGCATTTGAAAATTAACACTCTTGTTTATAAAACGTCTACACATCAAGATACCAAAAAACAAGAAAAGTAAAACACAAATTATAGAAGTAACACTATCAGATACAACTGTAATCTTATGTTGGTTTCTAGAAATCATTTGTGACTCTAAATGTGCAACAATCTGATTAAATTTAATAATGTCATTAGATGCCTTGAGATATTTATCAATTTCTTGCCTAGTCTGATTCCTATGGGTCAAGTTCAATTAAACTATTTTAGGACTATATTAAATTTCATATGTTAAATTTGGTAAGTAATAAAACTGATAAGACAAATCATAAGATCTTTTAACTGTCTTAATTGCTGGTGTTCTAAAACCATTTTCAATTATTTGATAACATTTAGTGTTTACAAACATTCCTGAACTACTGATAATTTACTCGTCTGGTATCGTGAACTGTAGCAAAATACGTTTTAGTGAGAATCACTACTTCTCTTTGATATGACTCAACAAAATTTTCTGAAAAGAACATATCAGATTCATAACTTTTTACACTTACATCATGCAAAGTCATCAAAGGACATATATCTACTGTACTGTATCCACATTTCTGTATATCGTTCTGATTAAGTATTACATATTATTAATGATCTTTGCTCAATAAAATGACATTTTTCATATCCCATCTTACATGTCTACCTATTTCACTCTAATAAATCGGAAGAGTATGAATAGTTTATCTCTCTACAACTGAATTATATGTACCAATTGGAATATTAACACAATATTTACCTTAGAGAGTTGATAAAACACACTTAAACTTTCCTCAGTACAAGGGGCAATCATGAACTTACTTGAATCTAACTTATTCTATATCAACTACAAATATTTCAAAAATACTCTTGGACTCCTTAAAGTATCACTAGAACCTTGTAATAAAGTAAGTCTTAATCTAACTAGTTCTATACGTACATTTGTAAACTCAAATATAAGCTCTTGTAAAGTCTTCGCACTAAAAATCACTTAATACAAAAATGTTAAAACACTCTCTACTTCATGAACAATCTTACTTATTACTCACCGAGATGGGCGGTGTAACGGTTAGCGTTCTCGCCTCGCATTCGGGAGGATGGCGGTTCGAATCCCCGTCCGGGCATCCAGATTTGGGTTTTCCATGGTTTCCCCAAATCACTCCAGTCAAATGCCGGGATGCTTCCTTCAAAAGGCCATGGCCGAATTCCTTCCCATTCCTTGCCCCCATCCTTGCCCCCCATCCTTTCCCGTCTTTAAAGACCTCGATGTTAAAAAGAGACGTAAAGCAGTTAAAAAAAAAAAACCTTATTACTCATTGAATTTCTTTAGTCTTTGAGATGAAGGCATCTGCTAATACTTGTATTGCCTGTGTATAATTTGTAATAGATTCCTCCATATCTCGAATCAAAATTAACTGTGATGAAAGACGGTGATGAACACCATTTCCTACAGCTTCTAAATTATTTAACCTGAGCTCTAGATGTTATAGATGTTCTAGATGTCTTTAAATTTTTTCCTCCAAGATCGAAATATGACCTTTTTCACTCTTTTTTATGTATGAGGTAGAATTCTCAAAACATTGTAAAACTCTTGCTGTAAAGTAGCATAAATTACTTTTAGATTCAAAGAAACTGAATTTATAGCTGGATTACTATGCGAAAGATTTTCTTTAGTAAGCTTACTGAATGTACAATCTAGCTTGGTGCATTCATCTCTTATAATTCCTAAATCATAATCTATTACTACTTATTAATAATTAACTGAAGCAATTACATCAATCTGTTTATAAAACATTACACCATTACTAGGGGCTTTACATGAACTAAATAAACAAGAGGAAAAAAGATAATTCATAAAAGCACTGACTTTGAATAAAAGATGATGAATACTCAAAGTAAAATTTTGAACACACACACACACACACGTACACGTGCTGCTCTGAGAATCCTCTACTAGAGCTACCTGAAGCGTATCAGGTTGCTGCCCGCATTCCGCTCTGCTGCACGAGTGCATTTTTGTCCATCCATTGAGCGTCCAAGTTCTCCACGCAAGTCTTCTTGATTTTATCACGGTGCCTTCAAAGGACGTACTAATATCTACTCTTTTCTAGCTCTCTATCTGTGAGTGTATATTACGACCGTACGCATTCAAAAACTTTCTTTTTTTTGTCAAGCCAACGGAAGATGTTTTTACCGTCAGAAGACAATCGACATACATACCCACGTATTAGTGTAAGTATTTGGTAAGCGTGCGGAGTAATAAAGTCTGGCAAAATCATGTATAAGTGGCAAGAGCACATTTGGTAATTATTTATTTTCTCCTGGTAAGTATTGCTAATAGTCAGGAAGCTAAAACTTGTGTGCTGTGTCCTGCTCTAGAGTTTCTCTTTATTGCTCTCTAATGGTTCCATGAAATCCTTCATCCCTTCTTATCTTGTACTAACCTCTTAATCTCAACATACCCCGTTCTCGCCTCGCATTCGGGAGGACGGCGGTTCGAATCCCCGTCCGGGCATCCAGATTTGGGTTTTCCATGGTTTCCCCAAATCACTCCAGGCAAATGCCGGGATGCTTCCTTCAAAAGGCCATGGCCGAATTCCTTCCCATTCCTTGCTCCCATCCTTGCCCCCCATCCTTTCCCGTCTCTAAAAGACCTCGATGTTAAAAAGAGACGTAAAGCAGTTAAAAAAAAATCAACATACCCATTACAGTCCACTTCTTCATACACTCTAATCTCTTCTTTCTGTTAGACTTTTCCGTAAACTTCTTTACTCTCCCACCATTTCCAAACACGTTCATTTCGTACTTTATCTGTCTACTTAGTTATCAGCATCCTTCTATAGCATCACATTTCAAATTCTCCAAATTTTCTTCTCTCTGGTATTCCTAAAGTCCATACTTCACAAACATAAAGAGCTGTACTCCACACATAGCGTTTTAAAAAGTTCTTTCAAACTAAATTTATTTCAGACTAAATGATTTCTCTTTTTCCAGAAGGAACCATATGATAGTGCAATTATGCTTTTAAAAATCATTCATAATTCGGCCATCAGATGCAATTTTACTTCATAAGTAGCACAGTTCATTTACTTCTTCTGCCGCAACCGATCCTATTTTTATACTGTACTACGACGTGTTAATGAGGGGTGTCTTAATTTATACATATGTTACTATTTTTATTAATCTCAGATAGAAAACACATAACAGCATGACTAACATAAAATTTCCTCAGTATGGTCATTTAATTTTCAACTCAATGAAACAATGCACAAGGATGGTTGAAACTATGTTCATCTACATATATACTCTGCAATTCACAAAATTGTGGGTGGCAGAGGGTGCTCAGCACCAAAGCTAATCGCTTTGTTGTGTAATCCAATCCCTAATGGTACGAAGGAAAAAAGAATTCATTTAAGAATCATTGCGGCCCCTTATTTAACTAATCTTATCTTTCCTACAAACATATCACCTCGGCTAGCAATTAAACATTTAGCATATACGAAAAAATTAATTAATCAAAGAAATGACTAAGGCACGAAGTTGGTTTTATTATAAACAAATAATTATTTGAGACATGCTCCGGTTATACTCATGAGAGCCTTTTATGCGAGTTTCCCTTGCCAGGGCCGATATTTGGGAAAGGGAGCTCCTTCGAATTTTAGTGCAGTTCATAATTTGCGTATTTACCGTATGTTAGCACCGGGGTGGGCAAGCCAGCATCTCTATGTTCACTCAAATCACCTCAAGTCACATTTCTGCAAGTGTGGACATAAACACTTATCACTCTATGCTGGTCGCCTCTTGACCGCTGCCAGCTCGTCTCAGTGACCTCTCGCCTCTAGAGTCATCAGTCGAGTCCCCATCTGGTTGGTGCCTTCTGCCTCCGCAGACGTTGGGTTCCACTACCCTCCTCTCCCGCGGGTAGTCGGTCCAAACCCGCTTCATCTCCGCCTTTCCCATGTCTGGACGTATGTTTTAAACAAAATAGTAAACAAAACTTACAAATTTTGCTATTGGATGGATACAATCGTGTATCCCTCATACATGATCTTTCTTCACTCCGACTCATTCTGACTGGGTACGGGCTTTTGTCCCACTTAACATTGTCAAAAGCTTTTTTAAATCAACAAACGCCATAATAGTATCTTTGTTTTTCTTGATCTGCCCTTCAAGTATTAATCTTATGATCAGAACTGCTTCTCTTGTACCGCGGTTTTTCCTAAACTCAAACTGATGTTCACCTACTACACTCTTCAGTAGCGTAGAGATGATACTTTTATTAAAATTGTGTAATCTCTTCTGTTTCATAAATGTTTGATATCAGTTTGAGTAACCTTTGGATTCCTTCCTCTAGTAGGGATTTCAGAATTTCTGCAGGAATGTCATAAAATCCAACTGCCTTATTTGATTTCAAATCATTCAAAGCTCTATCAGATTCTATCCTCAAAGCATAATCATCTTAGTCGACATCAACTTCTATTTTCAGTGCACTGTTGTTTAAATCAACCTCATCATACAGTTTCTCAATTTATTCCTCTCATCGGTTAGCTTAACGGATGATCACCGGCAGCAGCTTTAACGTTTATACCCCTGAAATTATGCTTTAGCTTCCTTTATGCCATATATACTTTAGCCACTACCATTTCCTTATCTACTTCTTATTAAAAAAATTCTCGGAGATATTTTTTATTTGCATTTTTGTATTTACTGTTTATTTTATTTCCCAATTGTGTGTATTGCTCTCTTCCTGCTTCATCCTTACCTTTTTTAGCCTTATCCTCTGATCCATCAATTGCAAAATTTCTACTGTAATCGAAGGTTATCAGGTGGCTTCTTCTATAAAGCCTAATGTTTCTTTATTAGCTTTGATTATTACTCACTTCATTGCATGCCATTTGTGCTCAGTGTAACTCCTTTCTTAGTTATTTCTTAGACACAGCCTACTATCCCTGCAAATTTTTTTCTTATGTTAGATTGTTCCAATTTTTTTCACTTCCAATCTGTTCTCTCAGAAATCTGACATTTTGATCAGAAAATGAGTTCAATATAGATAGAGCGGATATAGAAGACGTGGTAAATTAGTAGAAATATGTTGATTTTTCGTAATGTAAACCGAAGCCTGTGCTACATTTTAGTTAATCTTAGCCATCAGCTTAACACTAGATGTCTAATAATATGCAGTGGGAAATTGCTGCCACATATGGACACCACGGTCACTGCTGCCAAGATGAAAGAATATGATCATTTTCTATTTTTAAAAATCTAATTCAATCCTCTCGACCATTTATCTAACAGTAAAATATGTTTATTGCATCAACTATTACACTAGGCATTCATCCAGGTACTAGTTGGAAGCAGTAGTAACAGCACAAAGCGAACACAACTCATAAAAACCAAGGCTCCCAGAGTCGGCAAGACTAATAATCACTGCCATTCTGAGTTGGTGCGTCACTGCGTGAAACTATTTCAGTCATTGTCGACGGGGGCATGCTGCAACGGGAAATCATCGTAACGGTCAGTAATCTGACTAGGTATACAGCGATTCGTTGAGGTCGCCGTTGTTCACTTTACGACTGAAGACGAAGATATTTGGAACCTTTCCGTCCATCTTTCCCAGGGCGTGCAATGTTTTTGATTTCTTAAGCTGTGTATCGACTATTTGCGGCTGCCGCACGAGCCAAGTTCGAGTGCTTCAAACCGGTTGTTTGCCACGCGAGCCATTTCTGTTAACAAGTACGGATGCCGAGTGCGGCAACGCAACCCAGCCAGGATTGCGCGGCAAACTATTCAGGCACGGTCTTTTCGTGAAACCACAGCGGAACTTTCACGTGCACGAGTAGCTGCCATTTTCACTGAGATGTATCGCATTGTATATTAGAAACGTAAAGAGTGTTGATTGATAAGGAAATTGTATTTCAATAGAACGCAGTATGTTGTGAAATTTATAGAAGAAATGATATATGAAGCCATCAAGGATATAGTAAACACGGTACAAAACTGTAGATTTCTTAAAATCATTAATTGATTAAAGTGTGAATAAAGTGAAAACTCGGTTACTGAAAGACGCTGTAACTTTGAGATTGGATCATAGTGTGATTCCTAGCAATCACTTTTTCGAGTGTCAAAACACTCATTTTCGTTAATAGTTTCAGAAATTTTTGACTCATTATGCTAAACTCTGAAAGAAAGGGCACAGATTTTTTTATATTTTTTTCCTTACTGCTTTACGCCTCGTCGACGGCTAAGGTCATTAAAGGCGGGTGGGGACTGGGGACAAGGAACGGGAAAGAATTCAGCCATGTCCTTTTTGAAGGAAGCATCCCTGCCATTCGCCTGGAGTGATTTGGGGAAACCATGGAAAACCCAAATCTGGATGCCCGGACAGGGATACGAACCCGCGCCTCCCAAATGCGAGGCCTAAACGTTAACCGTTCACCCACCACGCTCGGTGGAAAGGTATGGAATAATATCCATTTTATATTAAAGTTGAATGATGTTAAAAGCGGAATAGCACTAGCAAAAAGAGCCTTCATGAAAAAGAGAAGTCTTTTAGTTTTAAATATTGATCTAGGACTTAGAAAGAACTTTTTAAAAATCTGTGGCACTTTATGGTAGCGAAGCATGGACTTTACGAATACCAGAAAGAAAGAAAATGGAAGCATTTGAAATGTGGTGCTACCGAAGAATGCTGAAAATTAAATGGACAGACAAAGTACGAAATAAACAAGTTTTGGAAATGATTGGTTAGGAAAGAAGTTTGTGGAAGAAGCTTACAGAAAGAAGATACAGGCTGGTAGATCATATTTTGAGACATGGTGGTTTCGTTAATTTGTTAGTGGAGGTAACAGTGGAACTTAACAACTGTGGAGGAAGAATGTATGAAGCAGATTATCAAGAACGTTGTTTCTAACGGGTGTGTAGAGGTGAAGAGGTTATCACAAGATAGAAAGGGATGGAGAATTGCATCAAACCAGTCGAAAGACTGACGACGGCAAAAAAAAAAAAAATATTCAGTTTTATCTTGCCAATCTTAACGAAAACTTACTTAGGTAAAATGTATTGAGTTAATCATTTCATTTAACGATTCTTTAGATTTGTTGATTGGAATTTTATGTGATGGTTGAAGTGTTAATACAGGTGATTAGGCTGACTGGCACAGTACAACTGTATTAAAAGAAGACAATTTTCGTTATCCATGGTAGCAAACTGTCGCTGTGCCGCGCGAACCAACTCGAACAAAGACACCAGAGGGAGGGGGGGTGGTGCTAGGGGGCTCAAGCCCCCCGTCCCCCAAAAGTATCTAAGTCCTTGGAGACCTTTTTTTCTTCTTTTTAGCTCTCCAACCATGGAGACTGTAAACACTGCCTTTGTACCCTTGGCCGACTCAAGCACCCGCCCCCCAACCAAAATTCACAAAATACACTCAAGCCTCCCCCCCCCCAAACCAAAATCCTCTCAAGCCTCTCCCAAACCAAAATCCTGGAACCGCCCGTGAAAGTCACTCTTGTCTCAACTGCCCGTGAGCCAAGTAGTAGTGGGCTTTTGCCTCGTGTCTACATGCCAACAGAGAATGGCTCGCAGCCCGGCATGTTCGACCGCGCCAATGTTCGAGTTGGCTCGCAAACCGACAGCGTATCCATAATGCGCGGCTGCCGCGCGATCCAATGGTTTGCCGCGCGATCCAGGGTTTGCCGCGCGTCGTGGATACGCAGCTTTAGATCCACCACACTGGCATGTCGTATCCACTATTTTAAAGTCACATGCTGAGTTGATACGAATTACCAAGTTTCGAACTAATTTAGGGCACATCCGATTTTTGAGAATGCAGTGGCATAGCTGCCTCCTTTAATTAATCTTGAATGTAGCAATCTCTGATTTTATACTATGTATAGCTGGGAGTGACAGAAAACTCGAGGCATATCTGACACCCTCATTTTAAAATACGTTTAACTCTTTGTTTACTTTATATATTATGATATCTTAATGCAGTATAATAAGCATTTAATTTCCTGTTTCATAAATGGTAGCTTCTCACGCCAGAAACTACATTAACTAGTGTAAATTCCACATCTATTTATTCTTTATATTCTGTTTTCGTTGATTACTTTTTACGATATTCCAAGGTTTTTGTTGAATACGGACGTAATGAAGCTCTGTTCGCGTAAAAGAATGTTGCTGCCTGTGTTGAAACATTCACTATCAGTCATCAACCACTCTTTGTTAGAGAGGTGAAAGTAGCCTGCGCATTCAAAGCTTTCTCCGTGTTTCTTGCCAGCTTGTTCATTCTGCCAGTTTAGCGTTCGTCTGACAGTCGAAGCCAGACGCTGAACCAGCAACTTTCTTCCCAACAGAAACTATAACTTTCACCATAAAACAACTGCTACCGGGTTTCTGCACTTAGTCACTGCCAGTGGAGACTGCAAATATTGCTAAACATCGGCGAAGCGAATTCTGTTATTTGTGACTCGCTCAACAAAGTCAACTGTAATTATGTTGCCGTATGACGGATTAATTAATGTAGCGCGGCTTAAAAGAAAAGACTATTTGTCAATTCTGCAATAAGATGTAAGTTATGTAAAGATACAGTTGAACGTTATTGTTGTTACTTGCAATACAATAATCGTGATCTCTAGCACAGTACGAATCATTTAGTGTTGGCATGATTCTCTGTGCCAGAAGTCGTGTAAAAGCACCATTTAGGGTAAAAATTTCTCTTGCATTATCTCATTACCTCCCCGACCGTTCTAAATACCTTCAATTATAATTTTAAATTAGCAATTTAAAAAATATATTTAAAAACCACACATGCGGTTAGCTGAAACAAATGTCGGGCAGTGAAGAAAAGATTTATTTAACGTTGATCATAAATATCTCTCTTAGCATATCGTTTTTAACTTTGGTATTATTGTGGAAAGTTGTTCCGGAGACCTAACCTGGTCGGTGGGTGGTAGCGTTCCGTCCTGGCGTCCTGGAGCATACAGATCGATCCTCTTTTCAGACATCCAGATACCGGATTCATGCAAGAGAGTTTCCTTTTTCTTGTCTTGTTTTAATGGCTTTCGGATTTTCCCCATACGGCCAGCAATATAACATTATAAGTCTTAACATCAATGTATGTGTATATCGATTGGCAGCAAAATTACATGAAACTCATCACAATGTTTTGTATCAATAAATATATTCATTAACAACATTATGAGATTGAAACAGAAGTATAAGGTATTACATCAGTGTTAATACACATTAAAATTAACCCAACATTACTATGTTATAACTGATTGCTTCTGCAAAGATACAACATTCACACTTTACCACTAATGTCAATTTACGGACATATTACAATTGGGTTGTCAGTTTTATTGTAGGTGACACGTTAACGAAGGCTGGAGCGCAATCGTCATAGGTGTCCCAGGCAACTTATAGGGACACTAACACCTATTATTGTTTTATTAGAGTGAATTAAAGGATTAAAACACTAACCCACTATATCATGATATTGTATACTTCCAGGAATTTTGATATTGCTTTGTAGATGGCAACATCTCCGAAGGCCAGGAGGTGTGTCATGTTTCAGTTGTAGCAGTTATTGGTCACCCCAGGGCTCTATAGAGGAGCAGGAGTGTTTTCGGATCTGCGCCCCACCAGCAGCCACTTATTGCGCTCAACAGATTGATTGCCTTTTCACATTTGTTTACCACCTATTTTATAAGTGGATCCCAGCTGAGTTTAGAATCTATTTGCATGCCCAAGTATTTGATTACCTTTTTATTTGAAAAGAGGTATGGACCGAGTCGTACAGATTCCATTTGTTGTGCTCGGTATCTCGTATATACTACGACTGCGGAATTTTCGAGCACAATTTGCATCCCGTTATTCTGTAACCATTTGTTTAATCTATCCACCACTGTGCTGAGCAAGTTAATCCATTCCGTCATGGTTTCGCTTTCTGTTTATATATATATATATATATATATATATATATATATATATATATATACATACATGTGTCATCGGCGTATTGTGCCATATATACTCCCGGGAGTAGTATTTGGGTCAGGTCACAGGTATATATATTGAAGAATATAGGTAGTATCGACCCTTACGGCAGACTCTGGCTCGCGTGTTGTGGTCCTATCCTCTGTGTTAAGACCAATATTCTGTTCTCCCGCGGTGATATGAGGTTGTGCGTAACGATTGCGGTGAAGCCTATATTCTGAATCTTTACCGCCAGTAGATCGAGGTTGACCTTGTCTCAAGCACTGTTCATATCAGTGTAGAGGGCATGACGTAGCGGTTTACACTTAGGCTGGATTGGATATGTGTGGTAAACCTTACAAGGAGGACGTTGGTACCTCTTCCGCGTCTGAACGCCAGTGGTGGTGTTTTTCGGTAATTCGGCCAAAGCCCCCTAGCGGCGAATTCGGAACTACTCTCATAGCTCGTTTGTTAGGCCACTTGAGCGACCACGTGTCAATCATTTTCACACCTCCCCCTCCTATTGCTATTTCTTTAGGCTCCTTGAGCGACCACCTGATCCCACTAACCACAGATTCAGCTGCCTCCTCCCCTTCCTATTGCTCTTTTGTTAGACCACTTGAGCGAACACTTGGTCGCACAAACGCCAATTACTCATACACCTCCTATTGCTCTTTTGTTAGGCCACTTGAGAGACCATTTGGTCCCATTAACCCCATATACACTTCCCCCTCTATTGCTCTTTTGTTAGGCCACTTGAGCGACCACTTGGCCCCACTAACCCCAGCTTCACAACTCCCTCTATTGCTCTTTTGTTGGGCCACTTAAGCGACCACCTGGTCCCTCTAACTCCAGTTACACTTCCCCCTCTATTGCTCTTTTAATAGGCCACGTGAGCGACCACCTGGCCACACTAAACCCAGTTTCACACCTCCTTCTATTGCTATTTTTTTAGGCCACTTGAGTGACCACCTGGCCCCACTAACCGTCATCTGCCTTCCTCACATCACTAACCCTAGTTTCAGGTGCCTCCATCCACCCCTCATTGACCAGCGTTTTGTGGGACAAGCAGATGTTCATACACGACGGCATTATACGACTCAGCTGCCAATCCAGGCTACAACAAGCTTACCAACACCATCCAGCTCTGATGTTATAAATAT
Source organism: Vandiemenella viatica (assembly GCA_031002005.1). NCBI lineage: Eukaryota > Metazoa > Arthropoda > Insecta > Orthoptera > Morabidae > Vandiemenella > Vandiemenella viatica. The sequence goes on from CM061921.1 coordinate 170,099,279, forward strand.
CCTTACCATAAATAAATAATATGATTTTTACCTTAAATAAATAATACGGAATTAATTAAATACTGTTTTCTAATGTATTTTTAACACTATATACAAACTGGAAAGCTCTTGTATGTAGTCAGTACAGAAAATATACGGCCTTAATTAACTGTTGTTGTTGTTGTTGTTATTATTCGGGCTTTAGGGCGCGTCAACGTCGAGGTTATTAGCGCCCTCTTAATTAACTAGTCAGATGTTATTATAAACAAAATGAATAGCTTAAAATTAATATTTTAAAGCATGTATTTTCAGGATATAATTGCTAGTATTCAATTATTTTAAAATTTTACAACACAAACACATGAAAGAAAAAAAAATATATATCATTGATAGATGTGCTGGCCTTCGAGTAAGAAGTCACCACGTCGATTCAATATGCGGACGGAAATTAAATACAAAATAAAATAGACTTGTAATATACCAATTAACACGTACATTAAACGCCGAGTAAAATACGATTCACACCAAATTCCTATCATGATTCGTTCACAAGATATGAATTGTAGAAATTAATGTTTCTAAACGCGGTAGGAATGTCCCCGTCTTATTTCAAGCGCCACTTTCCGTCCAGTGTGGGGCGTTAGTGTCCCGTGACCTCGGCAGCCACTTACCTCTGAATTAAATCCCCAGGTTGCTCGGATATAATTTTCCCTAATACATAACACATGATTTATGCTCAACCATTTATCGTGCAAGAAAATGAAAATATAGTACATAACATATGTTGATAGTGTAAGTTGTGCTTTTATTCTTTAATTAAGATGTTACAATCCTTTAAATTACTTTTAAGTCTACTCCACGAATCGTGCATATCGTTTCTATTTCCATCCTCTGTAATACTGGTGTTCTATATAGCTGGTTTGATTTTTTACGCACTCAAAAACTTGAAAATGACTTCATTTGACCACTCCATATTAATTACGCACAAGGCGACAACACGAAAATACGGCCGGAAATAAAATTAAGTGACTTGGTCGATTGCACAAAGGACGGCACAGCAGGATATGAAAGGGTGCGCTTTTCTGCAGCTGGCAGCTGGCAGCTGGCAGCCGCGCGGCACTATGTGCGCCTTTGAAGCTACCGACCGGCGACAGGTCGAGACGCGCCACCGCAGGTAAGGAAGGGCCGCTACGAAAGGTTCTATTCCCACTGCCCGTTGTTGTGAGCTCGCCCGGCTCTGCCTACAAAATCACTGGCCGCCAGAAGCCACCGTTAGGCTTTGCAACCCGTCTGATATGGGATAGTCTGTTTGGTTTTTATATCCCAGTTTAGGTGCAAATCTATAAAGGGCTATGTTTATTTCCAATTTTTTTTTTTTTTTTTTTTTTTTTTTTTTTTGAGGAGATGTATCGTGGCAGGCAACTCCGCACCATGTCTTTGCAGTTCGGTGATCAGTTGTGATAATTCATTCCAATGCTGGTCGGAAGTGAAAAAAAGGATTATTCACGTCTCGAAAGCTTTTCCCATCACACCTGCTATGTTGATTTTGTATATATGTTTTTAATCAGCTATGGTTAAAGTTGAGTCTAACGAAGCATGATAAAATACTTTTGGGCACTGTAATGTTGGTGTACCAGTGAGTACGTGACATGAAGGGTGTATCTGCCTGTATTGGTTACCTTTGAGAAGTATGTCATCTTCCATTCGAGGACCCATTGTTTCTTGCCTATTTTTCGAGCTTTTGGTTTTAAATCAATTGCAGAGATTTGATTAAATTTCATTCGGTTGAATGTCACTTCCTGCTTTTTCTTTTCCTTTGACGCAATCATATCCTTTGGACCATGAAATAAAAACTCCATAACTTCTCTCTTAATCTGGTTATCTTCCAGAGTATTTCGAACGCCAATAAACATCTGCCACTGTCTTTGAAGATGTTATTTAGTTTAGCAATAGCAGTAGGTGAATTCGTGATGATTGCCAACATCTTCGTTTGCAAGTTGATGCCATACACAAAGCTATCGCCTTTGCTCTGCAGAGAAGCCTATGTCTCCCATTTGTTATTTGTTGACGCCTCAAATGCGCTACCTACTGAGTGCTCAAATTTTGAGCCATTAGTGTAGAAGCAAGTTGCCCTCATAGTTCATTTAAAAATGAAGTCCATCATTATGTCATTATTTCAATCAATAAATCTGATATCCTTACGAATATGTAACTTCATCATTAAGCTTAAAATGTTTGTATTGTTCAGAGTACAGTTATGGAGCACCGTTAACTGTAATAATTCTGTGATTCATCGTAAGAGCTGCCAATTTGGGGTCTAGTTTTCTTCTGCCAATATTTGGCGGTCTGTACACTGCGTTCATAATGCTGAGATTTTTGCTAAACGTGGTCTATTTTTAAAACAAGCTGTTAGTTATACTCTCCGCTGTAATGAGGGTTCTAAAATTCCACCAGTAAGGCATTCAAAGGCGTGGAGGACATGGTCCTGAATCATAGTCTACAGTCTCTGTATCGGGATCTATCTATTTTCTCTAATAGCTCTATGGCTGAAGATGCAAACCATGTGCTGCCGTAGTCGTAAAGTGGTCTTACGATGATAACATAGAGCCTACTCGTGAAATTTTTCTCCGTCCTCATGTTTTGCCTGTAATGACTCCAGTTAGGTTGATTGCTACCTCGCCTTTTTGATGAAGTGTAGACTATTGCTAGACCATTTAAGGTTTGTGTATTTATTACTGGAAATATATGCGGGCCCAAGGAATTTTCTGGCATTTGCGGTACCCTATATCCCCAAAATCTGCTGGCAACGGACGTAACTGGAGAGAGATCGAGGATATTACATACTGCCCAGGACGTTACCCTAATAACTGAGCAGCTTAAGGCAGTTTTAAAAGCTTGTAATATAGGATTGTTTGTGTAAATGCATGCGTTATTTACATATGGGAGCAATTTAAAATCCTGAGCTATATTTTCATGCAAATCGTTGGAATATGTATTGAAGAGTAAATGGAACAATACAGACCTCTGAGACAAGCCGTTATTTATAAGTAAGCACCCGATAATTTGCATTCTTCCATTAATGTGATTCCCTGTTTTTGACACCGGTATCATATTGGCTGAAAATGTATCTGGGAGTAACATGTGTCTTAGTTTCTCAGAAAGCAGCGGCTGTGACACATTATCGTATGCTTTAGTTAAATCGGTCAAAAGAGCTACGAGAATTTGTTGCCGTTACTCATTAGCGCGGTTATGTTATTTCACCTTTCTGAAATCGAGCTGCGCTTTTGGTCAACTATTGCATTTTAACCGGTTGGTGTTGATTTTGCCGTACTTAACAGCTAGTCGAGGACGCAGTAAAAGGTGAAAGCTACTGTGATCGTATTGACATAGTGACAGGGTTTTTACTGACTATGCGTTCCGCGCCTATTGTAGCCTGCCTTACTCTAACCCGGTAATTCTGCCGGCGGTTGTAAGTGTTTTGGAGAGACTATATAGTCTCTACCAACCAAATGTCAACCTTTCCTTGACGTAATGCATCCCGTTTGCACGGACGATGCTATGGGAACCGAATGATTCCCTGAATCCGGAGTCACCCTCTGCTTGCCAACGGCCTCCTGATGAGAAGTCCAGGATACCCTCTTGCCCTTTGGGTTTGAAACGGCCACTATAGGCTAATGAATCACAAATGATCAAAGACATGGGGAAGCAGATATTCTCATAAAAAGAATGCTCATACATTCAGCAAGAAAAATTAAATTAAAGCCCCCAGCCCCATACTCAATATTGTAGTGTCCCCTTCTGTACGCCTCGGAAATTATTATTTTATAATCACTTTGATTAATTATCACAAAATAAGTGACTATGGGTGGGGCTCTCTTCCGAAGTGGTCCTTCACATTAATACAAGTGAAACATATTTTATTAAAAAAGAAACATACTTCCTTTATTGTTTTTAAACATAGAAAGTAAATTTTATTCGATGAAACAATTACTTGAATGGGCAAATGGTTGTTCCCTCTCAGGTGGTGAAATTTACAGTTCATAAGTTCTTTAATTTTTGGATCTCGTTGTGGTCCCTGTAGACGATTGCGTTACCGTAATGTTGAGCAGCGGCAGGCCATGCGAAGAGTCGTGTCGGTGACCCGCGAAGAGAGCTATGTGGAGCCGATCGGGTGTGTTTCTGGCAGGCCCCAGGTAGTCTCGTCAGCTGAGCCGAGGGTATGCCAAGCGTCTGGTGTCTCTCATGTCAAACAGCGCCGTTGTCGGCGTCCCAGGAGGCCCTCAGCACTGCGCGAGAGATGATGGCACGCTCCGTCTTGCCGCGCCGAAAACCCAGTGTCCGTCCGCCAGTCTTACATCGAGTGTCCGTTTCCGTCCATTGTAACTCCCTCGTTGACTCGCCTTGGGCGGAGCTCGTTCCCCTTCTCTCTCGCGATTGGCCGAACATATAAAAAAATATAAACAATTTATTAGCAACCATCGGGAATGAATTTCATTGGCTGGGATCTGTATCACCACCTCCGGCAATTCCTTGGGAGGGTATCCCCTCCATAAAGCCATAGTCTCTGTCTCCTGATTGGGCTGCACTTCCTACGTACAAACAGTTTATTGTGAATGAATGTTTCTTTGCCAGCGACGTCTGCAAAGTCTGACAGCTCAGCGCTGGAACACTTTATTGTTGGGGTTTTCAAAGAAGTCTTTCATTCGTCGAACATGCAAACAGGCCAGCTCACAATGTCACACTGTATCCATTGTTTTAAACAAACCCGCACTATATACGAGAAGCTCTCCATCACTTCAGTAAATTAATGACCCAAAACATTCGGTAACACAAGGGAAGTCTGTTCTTTTGAACGTCAACCAGACCTCAATTAAGTACATTCTTTATTACTCACTAGCCTTTCCACTAGGTTACAACCATTATCCTTTCTATCACAAGTAATAATATTAAACATTCTTTATGATAACCTTGTCGGTCGAGAACCGCATTCAAATCAAAACAAACGAACTCATGGAAATTAAATACTGTATGGCAATAAAATGACTGAATCGAACAACAACGTTTCTTGTTACTGATAAACAATGAGATCTACAGATTGGGACATCTCAATATTAAATCCTGAAACTGCCGAAGGCAACGGAATCCACTTCTTTAAAGACCCAAAAGATATCCAGACGATATGTAATCCTCTCAAATTATATATAGAATGATGGCTTCTTCCTTGGTAAAATATTACAGAGGTAAAGCAGTCTCTAAATCGGATCTCCATTTGGGAACTGCTCAGAGATGAGTCATCAGAATGACAGAAACATTTTACGAGTCGACGCTTGGAGATTTAGGAGTTTCTATATGGCAGGTATATTAGGAAATTTAGAAAGGAAAATGGAACGACTCAAGTTAGACGTCGTTGAAATTAGAAGCAGCGTTTGGGGAGGGCGACGTGGGCGATCGCCTACAGCCTCGCAGTTCGAGGGGCCTCGCGCGTATAACGTTTATGCAACTTTATTCAACCCGCAAAACAGATTAGGAACTTTAAAAGCTGTGACCGCGACTTCATAGTTTTTGCATCTTGAGGCGATAAACCGCACATACTATCAGCATCTGGTAATAGCAATAGTCTAGCAAAATTTGCTGCCATTACAGTGACAGCCGCAGGGAATCTCCAGCCCCCGGATTTTTCCCATTCATTTAGCATCTCCCCTATTTTCACGCTTCTCAACGGCTTGAGCAGAGGATGTTCACAGCATATGGACGAGTTGGACAAATAACTTTCAGCGCCGTAGTAGTTCCCTGGAATGATTCTCGGGGCGCTAGTTTTGGCGATAGATCTCCAATCAGTTATACTTTCCACCATTATATGGAAATACATTCTTCTTTCCGTTGTTATGTGTGAACTGAAATTATTGTCTATTGGCTAGAAAGCCAATGAGTGCCACACGCAGTCGTGCCATTGTATGCTGTATGCATTTGTTTTTATTTTCGATAGATTTGTAATGTGAGGATAAGAGTAGTTCATTGTTTGACAACGTTACATATTAAATAATTAGGTAGATACCGAATGATGATTCGTCCTGTAAATTGGACAATATAAGTAAAGAACTGTTTAAAGTACCTACAGAACTTTAGAAGTCTTATTTGTGAAGAAAAATAACTCTGTACCTACTTATTAAAACAATATATTATTCTTAAAGATGAACAAGGTAAGAAATAATTACACCCACATGAATGTATTTTATCATGTTATATTTAATCTACTTAGTAAAGCAAAGGTCTTAGTGGCAACTAGGCATCAACTTTAGAATAGTTGATTCAATATTTATTAAATTTGGCAGAAAAGTTTTTGATAATAGAATTTTTAAATTCGTATGTGAGCGACATCAGTCCCCCATCCTTTCTTTCTTTTTTTTTTTAAAGATTTATGGCACCTAAGACCCAAAAATGTCAGTTGAAAATTAAAAACTGAGAGACGGTATTAATATGAGATATTATATAAAAATGCTTTGTTTGTGCATTTCAAAACACGATTTTATAGTGTATGAAATACTCTCGGCTTCGATTTTGAAAGCACCAGAGTACTGGCGCACACTAGAAGTTTCTGGGACAGCATTCTCACGGAAGCTGTTGAAATTCGTCTTGCCTCAAACCTTGTCAACCGATACGGCGGTACCAACTGAGTGATGCTTGGACGCTGGTCATCGAAGCGGTGCGTCAGCGGCGATGCCGAGGACCGCACGACGCGACGCGCCCGACTCAACTGAGCACACGCTAGGCGCTAACAGCACCACCCACCACCCAGCCGGCTGGGCGGTGCCTACGTCAGCCAACCACGCACGCGCTCAACACTCACGCGCACTGGGCCACCTGGCGTCTACTCGGCGTTCTACGCCGATGACACGGCCTACTTCATCTCCTCATAGAGCCCACCCACTGGTAATCGCAAGAAGACTACAAGCAGTTCTAGACCAGCTCGAGGAGTGGGCAACTCTCTGGAGGGTCAAGATCAACCCCACAAAGTCACAGGCAATATTACTCAGCCAAAGAGGGACTCCGAGACAACTGGGCCTGACGCTGTTCGGGGAACCAATTCCGCAGAAGACCATAGTGCGCTACCTGGTCACGATCGACCAACGACTGACCTGGAAGCAGCACGTAAACAGGCGACTGGGAGCATTATACCCGGTGCTGAACTACGCCTCATCCCTGCCACCACGCTGTGGAGTTCACGTGTACCAGGCGCTCGTGAGGCCCATCATGGAATATGCAAGCCCAGTATGGGCTTATGCAGCCAAAACACACCTGAAAAAGCTCAAGGTGCTGCAAAACCGCTCCCTAAAGCGCGCGCTGCACCTACCACTGACGTTCCCGACAGCAGACCTTCACCAGATGTCCCAGTGTACGAGGTTGATGACGAGGATGGTGGCTGCCGCGCACAAATTCTACGAAACTGCGGCAACATCCAGAAACATACTGGTAAGCGGACTGGGCGACTACGACCAAGAAGGACTGCGCCATGATAGACCGAAGGCAATCTTCAACAGGTAACAGCATGGAAGATGCAGAGAAAGAGGAATGGCCAAGACGCAAAGCATGGGTAAAGTGAACCAAAAATATATGAATAAAGAAACCAGTGTTAAAGACTCCAGTGTAAATAAACCATAAGACAAAATAACCTGTAAAATCATTAGGGAAAATAGAAGTTAAGAAATCAAAAATGCTATGAAAACTCTAAACCAAAGGTAATTGTAGGGGTATATGTCGCCAACAGGGTGACAGGCACCCCTCCCCAATCACAGCCAACGCCTCCGGCGTTGGCAGCAATGTTGCTCTCCTGCTGCAAAAACCTCACACTCCTCCTATCCGCTGATAGACAACGGATGTAATCGTATCAGACCCTGCCGCCAATTGTGAGCTGTTTCGACAGCACCTGGCAGCCACACTTCAACCACCAGAATTCCCCACCTTCGACAAATTGGAGACTGAAAACATACTGCTATATAATTACCACCTCACCCACCCACTCCCAGTTACAATCCCAACAGACAATAGTAATCCTCTAACCGCTGATATCCCCGCAAGAAATTTCCCGTTTTATAAAACATACCGCTCCAGGACCAAATGACATCCCAAATTACGCCTTAAAATACGTACCGCCAGTGTACCAGAACCACCTAGCCCGCCTCTTCAACGCCAGCTACAGTCTGGGCTATCTTCCCAGATCCTGGAAGCTGGCGCATGTCCTGCTCTTCCCCAAGCCGGGGTAACCCTGACAACTACCGGCCGATCAGCCTGACCTCGTGCTTTTCCAAACTGATGGAGAAGCCACCTACATCCGTTCCTCAACGCCCACGGACTGCTGCCACCTGAGCAAGCTGGCTTCCGCCCAGGTCACAACATCTGCGAGTGCTGACAGTCACCCAAACAGCCATGGCCACCAACCGCTCCACAGCCGTGGCCTTCATGGACGTGTGGAAGGCTTTTGACACCGTTTGGCTTGAAGGCATGAAGAGGAAAATCATCGAGCTAGGCCTACCACCCCAAGCCTGCCGATGGTTAACAAAGTTTATCACTAACAGAGTGTCGAGAATGCGCGTCAGTGGAGCACTGTCTGCCATTTATGAGCTGCAAGCAGGGGTGCCAAGGGGATCGGCGCTCTCTCCACTGCTATATATAATATATGTTAGCGATACCCCGCGGCCTGCTGCCTCCAGCGCCGGACTCGGCCTGTTCGCTGATGACACAGCATACTGGGCAACACACACACGATATAACATCGCCATTGCAGTATTGCAAACTTTGATCGCTGAGTTCGAACAGTGGTGTTGTAAATAGCGAATAACACTAAACGCAGACAAAACGCAAACTATAGTCTTTAAAAAGCAGCACCTGCCAGAGCGGAAATTGTGTGAGAATCGCTTGCCCGTCTGTGACAGGCGTGTGGATTTCAAACGCACAGCCAAATATCTCGGCAACACACTAGACTGCAAACTTTCATACATAGCCCACTATGACAAAATTATCAATGAAACCAAACGCAGACTATCTACACTGCACCTGCTCCGCGGGTTCCGGACAGGTTGCAATCACAAGACACTCACTTTACTCTACAAAACACTCATACGCACATACATAACATATGGCCATCCCCTCCTCCTCTATCCCCCTAAGACGAGACAAATACAACTGGTCAGACTAGAAGACGTGCAATACGGACGGCACACCGCACGACACCAATGCTACTGAACAACGCTGCGACATACAGAGCGGGAGGCTTCGCGCCGCTGTTCGAGGATGCAGAGGAGCTCGTCCGCCGATACATGCTTCGTACGGCGGCGACACCTGCCGCCCACTCCCTCCTAGAACAAATCCTCAACATAGAATCCCTCCCCGACCCCTCCCCCATCATCCTCTACCAGCTACACCAAACAACAACATAAACACTAGAGCGGCAACTGGTAGCGGGCCTGAGGTAGGGTACCGGCCGCTGCCACAACTACGACACACACACACCAGCTCACTCGGGCGCTTGCTGCTGGGGCAACGGGTTTTTGCGCGGTGGACCGACACCTATAGACCGTTCGCGGTTAAAGATTATCTGCACTCCACGAAAGAAATTTCTACTTCCACTTCTAAACTTAAGCAAATCTAAATTGAATTGAAATAACCTGCCCAGCTGTCTGCGTGTAAACCACGCAGTCAACTTGGTAATCGATAACATCAATAAACCTCGATTAATAGCCGAATCAATCACGTGCTTCTGAGGGAATAGACTAAACTAATGGACCAAACTAAATTAAACAATTAAAGGACTAAGCAATAGACAAACCCACCACTGACTAACTAGCTAACTAACCGACTAACGACAAGTGACAAGAAATGACATTACTGACTAGGTAGCAACAATCCCACTTGCTCACTCTTTCACCACCAGAAAGTGCGCCCGGGCCTGCCGGCGGGATGGGCGGCCCTGGGTGCGACACGTGACAGCCCGCGCCTGCGCCGAATTTGCTACGACTGGTCAACACTAAATTATAGCGACAAACTGAACAATACGACATACTTAAAATAATAGGGTGGAGGGGCGGCTAAAGCTGCCCAAAGCGCCCAGTGACGTCACGGGTGAAACCTTGGCGTCACGAAGTTCAATTGTCTGTCTGTCTATCTGCATCCGGCACTTCACCAGAAGATGGCGACAATGTATTTAGTTGCCGAAATATCGTGTGAAAACGCATTCTTGACTCGGCTAGTCACACGAGAGCATTTCATACATTCTCAACGCCGAGAAAGATTTCGTTCTTATATAAGATTTTATAGTTTAATATTAGTTGTGAGCCAAAATTGTGAAAACAAACGAAAACGGCGAGCCTTTCGGGGCGAACCGCAATAATTGGTTATTTAGTTTCTCAAATACATATGAAAAAATCATTGTGAACATGTAGGTTTTACAATACCTAGGTACTTATGCACAGAAATAAAAATGTGATTATAATTCGACAATATACTAGTTTTTTAATTTCTCATGCCGGATCAAGACTCCAGGCGAGACGGTGATATCGGTAGAAAATGAGAAACTGGTTCAGGAAAAATTAAAGGTGTATCATCTGTGTCAAATCAGGTTTTAAATGCAGGTATTATGATGTGTCTCTAAACTGCAACTAATAGAAAAGAAGAATAAAAAAGACGGAACCAATTGAATCAATTGACTCGATTTCCAAAAATAATATAGCCACTTCCGACTCTCAAATTAATTTGGAATTACTCTTGACCTGCTAAGAACCAAACCACAAGCGGATTCCTGGTCTAGGGAACACAGAATAAATAGCACACAACCGGTCAGTGGAGTTACTGGAGTAGGATATAGTATGAAGAAGAGAATAGGGAAACGGATGAGTTATTATGAAATGTTTAGGAACAGGATTATTTTGATGAGGATAGAAACAACGTTAGTACATTACTATATTACAGAATTGATGAATTAATCCAGTATGTGAAGGGAGAGGAATTTGTAATAATCATTGGTAACTGGAAAGTGGTAATGGGAGAAGGAAAAGAGGCGAAAAATATCGAAAGCTTTGCTCTAGGAAAGGGTTTCTCGAACTTATAGCACCACGTACCCCAGCAAAATTTTCCAGGCGAATGGCCAACACCCTAAAAAAACTGGGTTCTAATTTTTTTTTTTAAATAATGGTTTTTATTTTACAAAAGTACTACAGTTCCAATAAACAAAATATTATTAATTAATGTGATTGATGGGCTGGTTTCTTGCAGCAGGTCGAGTGGATTTTCAAATCACCATCGTGCGTTAGAGACAGCCGGTTAGTTGCCATAACGTACATCTTATAGCGAACCCACGAAAACCAACTGGCATTCACGTGGCCCACTTTGAGAAACCCTGCTTTAGAAGAAAGAAATGAGGTATGGAGCAACTTATTGGAATTTTGTGAAACTATAAATTTAGAAATCAAATAAAGAGGAAATGCAAAATAACAAAAGAAAAATGGCTACAAGAAAAATGTGAAGAAGTAGAAAATGAAATGGTCATAGGTAAAGTAGATGTTGCATATAGAAAGGTCAAACAGAATTTTGGAGAAATGAAGAAAAAAGGTATGAACATTAAAGCTGCCGATGGAAACCCTCTTTTAAGCTCAGAAGATAGAGCTAACCGATGGAAAGAATACATTGAGAAACTATATGTTGGGGACGACTTGAACAATATTGTAATGGAAAAGGAAGGCGATGTCGACATTGATGACTTAGGAGATCCTGTTTTGAGGACAGAATTTAATAAAACTCTGAATGACTTGAAAAAAAATAAGGCAGTTGGAATTGATGAGATCCCTGCAGAACGATTCCTAATCACCAGACAGTGTACTGAAGTCCAGGGTCTCCCAAATCTCTTCGCAATGCGTATGAAGTGAGGGCAGGAGACGCTGTTGTTGGTGATTCGTCCGTCGGATGGAGACGTCAAGCTTGGCGGCCGCGAAAGTATCTTTCCGATTCGTAGTCGTTAATGGACCGAAACCCTTTCCCTTCTTTCATTTCGCATCCACAACACAAACCAAACTGAACACACATATCGCCACAGTGAACACACATACAGTAACACTTGGGAAAGTAGTGGGAAACCACCCCAGTACATCTTTCCTGAGAGATTAACTTGAATGGGTAGACATCCCCCATGCTAACGGCCTTCACTTGTATAAGTCTAAGGCACTCAGAGAACAAGAAGAATTTAAACTCACATGTTAGCCTTTTTTTTTTGCTTGTGGCGTTACATCCCTTCGAGATCAAGATCATTAGAGCGGGAAAGGACTAGTGACTAGGAACGGGAAGGAATTTGACCATGTCCTTTTGAAGGAAGCATCCAGGAATTCGCCTGGAGTGATTTGGGGATACCATGGAAAACCAAAATCTGGATGCACGCTCGGGAATTTGAACCGGTGTCCTCCCAAATGCGAGGCCAGAGCTTTAACCGTTCACTCACTCGCCACGATCGCTGCACACATATTAGCAGTCGACATCAATTGACTGTTGGAGCCATCGGTACACATTTGAACACGGTTGGGCCAGATTAATGTTTGCAAGTCAGCAAAGTTATATTCGAGATTTTGGACAGAAAAGTGAGATTATTTTGATAGAATGCTGTGACTAATATTTTAGCAATAGCTATCTATAGTCTTGCAAAAGAGAAGCTCGATTATGTGAGTGCATATTTTTTGTACTTTCATAATTGCATAATTGCTCAGCTGGATGAAATGGCTGATTTATCACTGAAGTGCTTCGCAATACGAAGTCATCACTGAATAGATGGCTAAATAGAATTTATTTCCTTTGGTTAATTGGCGTTGACTTCATTCCACTGCACAACATTCTAGTGAATGCTGCATTTACACAATGCAGTTCCGAAGTAAATTTTGACATATGCCAGTATTGATATCAGTGTTCGGTATGAACACATCACCCCAGTCGGTGAGCCTCAAATACGATTAGCTTCCAATATTTATAACGTGTATTGAATACGCCATATCCATGTTACTTTTCTATGTAGTTTAAACACATAAATGGTTTTAGTGAAAATTGATTCCTTATATAATAACTGCTGGGGAATTATGTGTGTACCGATATATTTTGTATATACGCACCATCGATTTCCCATTTGAAAGAAGGAGGTCGCTTTGAATAAGTTTCGAAACGACTGATGCTAAGTCATCATTCCGCTAATGTATTATTCAACTGAGAATGGCGAAGTATACAGTATATGAAAATAAGTATAAGGTGTTCACGGGAGAAACTTGACTATTCAGCCGTAAATTTTGTTTAAATCAAACGTGTAGATAATATATAAAAGAAGACAGAGAAAATCTTCTTGCGGTAAACTTCTTTGTGGTGTGACCTGTACATGATCAGTTATCTTGTTGTACGAATACATAATATGGTTTTGTATCTTTAGATTGTGCAGTTTATAGTTAATGTCTCTGGTAGTGCTAAAACCCGCAGATTATGTTTGAGAGTATATATGAAAACGTTGTCATAGGCTCCTAAGATATCACTGATGATATGAGAAAGTGGTCACTGTTGCCGGCCGGAATTTCTTGTAGTCTTAGAGCGGAAATGCATCACTCCATTGTCAGAGACCAAAATGCTAGTCACCCTTTGTCACTTAGAAGTTTACACGTCAGAATCAGACTACAGAAAATGATGTGAGCTATTAAGTCAGAATCTGCAACGTGCCTATCACAGTTCAGAGAAGGCTGTAAACTCATAAACGCATACTATATTAGACCTCATGGTTTTGCAGATTGGGTTATTCACACCACATGAATTTCTGCACATAAATCTGACTAATGCCTATCCCCACCCAGACTGGAGTGGGATAACCCGTACAGTTTAAAGTGGGCACTAATTTGTAGACACTTTTATCTTAAATTTTTCAGCTTTCCGACTTGACACCCAAATGAAACATATACTGTTTTACTTGCAGGACCACGTGTTTTACATTAATCTGACCAATATTCTTTTGCGTGAATCCATTTCATAAGTAGCAGACAGACACAAATTTAAAAAAAGCTGACTCATTTTCTGTATCATGTTAACAGAACACGAACTCATTTTTTTTTAAATATCTCATATTTACAGACTATACCATATATATTTTATTATATCTATATATTATATCCAATAGTTAGTTTAGAATGAATAACGATTTCGTAGAACTTCATTCGTCCCTCGTTTTTCATCCTAGTACTTTCATTTTTGTGCTACAGTTTTTTAAAACACGTCTTAATACAGAGTTAGTGTAACGCCAAAACCATTCTGACATTATTAATAATCAATTGACTTTTTTGTATTTATTGATCTCCCGTACGCGTTTCACTTCTTTTGCAGAAGCATCTTCAGCGGGTTTTTTTTCTGTTAATTACGTACAAAAGTTGTAAGCAGGTTATGTTGTGTTTGGTACAGTGGAATGAATTATTATCTAACTTATAATCTACTTACATTTTGTGGTCTATTGCATTTCTTTTAGATCCATTCTCAGCATCAGTGCTTTGCATTTTTGGTGAGAAGTGTCTTCATTATTCAGATTCACAACACTGCACTTTATTGCACTGCACTATGTGTTTTTTTTCTTGCGAATGGTCGTTCTGTTTTGTTTACTAAGTATCGAGTTTGTGTAGTTATGCGATGTTGCTTTGTTTTTTCAGTCTTCCATTTATTTGGCGGTTTTTTTTTGTGGTAGTTTTATGTCCTTGTTTATTGTTGTTTTGCCTGTGTCTATGTTTCTATTTTATTTTAGTTTCAGTGTTTTGTATAGTGTAGGGTGTTTTAGGTTTGTGTATTCGTTATTATTCATTTTCCTTCTATAATGCTTTTGTATGTGATAGTTTTCTTGGAATATTAGTATTTGTGGTTTGTTGTTGTTTATGGTAATTATTTGCATGTCTGAGTCAATATTTGTTGGGTGGTGGTTGTGAGTGTTCTGCAAATGTTGAATGGTTGTTATACGTATTTTAGGGCTCTTATATGTTCCTGTATCTGGTTTCGAATTTTCTGCATTTTTGTCCTATGTAATGTGCTACGCATCATTGCATGTTAGCCTGTATATTCCTGAGTTGTGATATTTATTGGATTGTATGTTATTTTTAATGTTTTTATGTATTGTGTTGTCTGTTCTGAATGCTATTTTTAGTCCCTGTTTTTTTAATATATTTGCAATTTTGTATGTGTCTTTGTTGATGTATGTCATCACATGCCATTTCTTCCTATTTTGTAGTGTATGTGGTGTATTATCTGGAGTTGATCTATTGTGGTGTAATGATGGGGTTGTATTGTTGTGAAGTTTTCTTTATTTGTCTTATAATTTTTGTTGGTGTACTCTGCATTAAACAAATACAAAAAAAGTCAATTGCTTTGGCGTAATTTATTTATTAATATTATCAGCAATTGAGGAAAATGATCCACAACATCCAGATACATTTCTGACAGCTCGAAAATATAAGGTTTGATCATGGCGTGAAATAAAAATTACGAAGTTTTTATCTCACACAGAGTGATTCCCTTTGGATGGGTTAAAGTCACATTGGCAAAAGTCAGTCACATTAAAAAAAAAAATGACAAGACACCATATGTAGATAAATTAATCTCTCAGTCTCTTGGTAAACAATGTGAACAAGTCAGATCTTCATTCAACTTCCAATAGAATGGACAGGAAATTCTAGTGATACAATTGGCAATCTCAGTTTATATCAGTTTTGCTGATAAATTCACATGCGTAATTCACTCGCTTTTTTAAACATTGGTTTAAATCATTTTTGTCAGCGATAAATGTAACCATTGTACATATATGTTAATTTTGATTCCTGGTGACATCATTGAAATAACATTAATACAACATTTATGTTCCAGAATTTATTGTAATATTTTTGCATTATGTTAATTTCTAGAAAACAAGGAAAAGTCATTTACACCTCAGTTTTTAGCGCTTCCATATGTTTCTGAATATCTACGTAGGTATTTTTTACTATGTACGATCTTACATGTTTTCATCGCTTAAGATAGGTTTTAAGAATTCATGTAGGAAGCATTTATTTTTTCCCCCCTGTAAAGTAAAATTAAATGCGAAAAAATTGTATTAAATTAATTCTGATTACATTTAAAAATTTCATAAACTGAATACACACCAGTTAATGTTTTGGTGTGGGGGAATTTAACAACAGACCTTAATGACCCCAACTGATCCAAAACTCATCATTTGTGTGGAAGCTATGATGGATTGACTTTGCTCGGCAGGCCCTACTGGATATTTACCCCCGTACAAACTCGGTGACGCCGAGCGACCCAGCCGAAGGTCGGATAGAGTGGAATAACCTATTCAACGAAAACTGGACACTAATTTTTAGACACTTTTATCTTAAATTCCTCAGCTTTCCTTCTTCATATAAAAATAAACATACGCTATTTTATTCACAGTACCACGTATTGTACATTAAACGAAACCCCGTCAAAATCCGACCTATCTTATTCACAACTTGCACACAGATAGATCAAATAAAATAAAAAAAAGGTTGATTCTTTCTCTGTAGCTTATTAATAGTACCACAACTTATTTTATTTTTAAATATATCAAATCAACGTATCTTTTCCCGCTTTCAATTTTACTGTATGTATAGTTTACATCAAATATTTCGTTTAGTATGAACTCTTCTATCCTTATCTAGTTTGATCCTAGTCCATTCATTTTGTACACAGAACTTTTTTTTAAAAAAATTTAAATCGGTGTTAACAATTATCAAAGCTCAAAAATGTGAGCTTCAAATATAGATTATAAGCTTTCTACCTCAGAATGTCAGATTTTATATTGATGTAATCTCAGATACAACGCGAAATCGCATAACAGGTACATTATCGGACCCAAAGCCTGGGATGAAATAGCAGTAGAGAATTTCAGTTCGTCATAGGTAAGTACTAAGTACCGTTGAGTAGCAGTCTCTCGTGAGGTGTGGTGGCTTGTCTCATATTCGTATCCCTTCTTGTGGTCGATGGGATGACTATTTTGAGGAACGTATTGTATGCCAAATCAGCCATTCGTAACTAATTTCGCCAGTCAGCATGCTTGATCCAGTGTATTTGAAGCAAATTTAAAGGCGTCAATTGTTTTCTATCTAAAATCCATCCTTTCAGCCATTTGTTTTTCGGTTTCCTATTCTTGATGTAAGTAAAAACTTCAGCGGCAGCAAAGTTTATGAATTCCTTCTCGCTTGTGGTCACGATTGAAGTTAAACTATGATAAATACTCTCAAGTTAATAGACGTGTATATTAATGGCTAGTTCAGTAACTTGCAGTTGTGCACGTGATTGGCAACATACAGTAGACTGGCCTGGCTCCGAGTGAGGTGGTGCGGCCGTCCTAATGGACAGGGGCCAAATGGCTTGGGGCAATTCGGACCAGTCATGTCTGGTAGCCTTTACTGAAAAAGTGCTTCATCGCTGGGATTCCAGCTCTTAAACCTCGGTCACACAGCGATTTTTGTCGCTGCTACAGTACTTGAATAGCAGCGCTTAATCGCTTCGTGTGACAAAGTAATCGCTTCGTGTAACAAAGTAATCGCTTCTACTGACTCGACTTGCAGCTATAAAAAATAGCAGGTATTAGATTTGAACATGTTCAGTTCTCATCGCAAGTAGCGAGCGATTGTGGTGGTCACGTGATCCAGTCGCCGCTACACAGCGTTGTTGTCGCCTCATCTGATAGTTCAATCGCTAGTCTTTTTATTGTTGTCAGAAGTATTCACTTTTCTTGGTTTGTTCCATGTTTCTTTTTTATTTAATTTTGTCATCGAGTAAAACCGGGAAGGAAAAGTGACCAATTGGTTGACTTTTATGTTCTTTTATGTTTATAGAAAGTATGAAGGACTGCTAGACACGAATAACAATAAGTAAATCAACAGGAGTACGCGAAAAAAATCATTTGAGGAGATTATTTATTGAATTGAATGAAACTTGATTGATCGTTCCTTCTAAGGACATTCTCAGAGGATCCTCCGAAGCTAGTTCTCTCAGAAGAAACGCAGAGGTCCCCGCTTTTTCCTTCATCTAATCCAGTCGCGGACCCATTTTCTTTTTCTTTAATTTCATTTAACAAATGTTTAAACAACTCAGCATTAGCCGAACGAATCAGTCGTTTCAGAACTATACGACGTGATTTGTACGACATCGTAACCGGCGAATAAGGTTCCTACAACACTACGCTAGCCATCGTCTAATAGCACAAACCAATAGCTCCGCGTGAAAGGCTAGTAGCAGCGACAAAAATTACCCCGTGTGACCGAGGCTTTAGTCTTTCACAGTATGTGGTGACCATTGTAAGCTACGCAGTGCAAAGAGCTGTCACCGGCGAAAAGCATAGCTAGAATTTTCGTTCTTTGTCCTTACAGGCTGTATGTATGTAGCAAAATAAAATAGATCGGAATCCTTCTGGCATCACACATACCATGTGCTGCTTAAGGATGTTTCTTCCGAACTACTTGTCATCGCTTTGGTTGACGCATTGGTTAACGACACTTTGCATGTTACTCTTATTTCGGTTAGTGGGATGACTTTTCACGAGTTCATCGAGGATTATATGTGACATGTATCGGATATTCTGTGGCAGTTGCCCTAACCATAAGGATCATGCCTTTATTTGCATTGTACAAAAAATCATAGATTATCCTATGCTTTTTCGGGATTCTTGATCATCGTAAGAATGAATAGTTCTTTTTCCAGGTCTTTCCTTAAGGTTCCTTTCCTTTTCCATTTGTGTTTGTCTTGCTAGAACTCCCAGTTTATATAAAACAGAGAGCTGTTTTTCCTCTACTTCCTAGTTTCATCTCGTTTTCCAGCTGACAATAATGGTTTTTAACTTTTCCACAAATCATGGCAAAAGATGAAATGCTCGATTGCATAATTCACCTCCTTACTTTCCAGTATCTCGGAATTTGTTTCTAGAATTATTATAGTGTTTGTAGACTAATTTGTTTATCTTTTTTACCCTCATTTAGTATAACTATTATCATTAGTTGGTCCGCAACACACCAGAAATACGTCACATACCCCTAAGTACTGATTGTGGTCGTGGCTTTTGTCTCAATTCCTGAAGGAGCTAATTTTTTGTAACTTGATCCTCGTGTTCCCTGAATCATTAGTTAACAGTTTTCTAATTTTTGGTCATCAATTCTTTATCTGCCTGGTCTTCCCTTTCTCTGTGTCCAAGAGCCTAGCTTGTCATTCGGTTTCTTCATAGCAGCGACATCGTTTTGGTTTGTTTTCCGTTAAGATACGTTACAGGCTCCTTGCTGCAGGCTGCATAGACGTTTTGCCTACCGCACACTTTTGGTAAATTCTCTGTAGTGCCAATTATTTTCATTACTATGTCAAAATAAACTTTAAGATTTCGTAGTGTATACCATAAGATTATTCTTCATTACGCTGATTAAAAAAGAAGTGATATCCACTGTTTTCTTCTATCTTGTAATTCAATAAAAAAAAAAAAAGCCTGCAGTAAACATTTCAGCGGTTATCAAAAAAAATTTAAACATCAACTATTTTTTCGTAGTTTGTGACGTCGTCCAAATCTGTTAATAATCGAAAAACCGTTGTGAAATAATCGTCTCAGGAAAAACTTGGAAAGTTGTTTCCCTGGAAGCCGCCTTACAGTTAATGGAAAAAAGAACGACTTTCTCCTTAAGTGTGAGTGAATTAATGTAATTTATGAGGTAATAAAATTGTAGTAACTGAATTCTTAAGGGATGGGTTTTACAGTAGGAATATCGGGCGGAAGTATAGAATAAAGACTTCCTGGAAGGCATCAGTATTCAATTGAGACTGAGAGCACGAGAAGTATCTTCTACGGCCAGAGACTATTATGTCCCAAAAATTGTGTTACTTGTATTTGTAATGTGGTGTATTTTCCGTCCTTCACTTTAGTGTACAAGAGCGAATGCGGAGGTTCTCCGTGGGCGAGCGAAGCGCAGGAAGCGTCGGACGAGCGTCACGATGCGGAGATCCTGCGAGCAGTGGTCACGTCCGTCGCGGAGTGGCAACGCAGGCACCACCTCCGCCACAGGTCAGTGAAAAAATAATACGACCATGTGAAAATGTGAAATTAGAAGATTAAACGTAAAATGAGTCATATTTGGTTCATAACGTAACGGTTGACTTCATCCTTCCACACTTCCAATATTTGTA
This sequence comes from Vandiemenella viatica, assembly GCA_031002005.1. NCBI lineage: Eukaryota > Metazoa > Arthropoda > Insecta > Orthoptera > Morabidae > Vandiemenella > Vandiemenella viatica. The sequence goes on from CM061921.1 coordinate 170,119,478, forward strand.
AAAGGTAGTACTAGCACTCCGTGTGTGTTATCTTTAGGGAGTGGGAGAAACCCAGATCCAGCAAAATGAGGCCTGTTATTCTGAAAGATACCGACGTGCCATCAAGCTTTGAACTTCTATCGACTGACCATCATCAATATCGTATGACATAATTTCGTACGCAGTGCGGAAAGGTTTGGGATTTAGCCAAGGTGTATGCTATAACAATTATGAAATATGCACTACGACCACTCCTACCCTGCTGGTCAACACCCAAATGTTAAAAACTGCTCCCTCCGCCGTGTTTCGTGCGAAGTAATACTATATGGAACGTCGAACACAGTCTTGTTCAACTCCGCCGACAAAGTGGGTCCTTTAAGTATGTTTCAGAAATTACTGACAAAGATATTTGATTATGGAATAATTTTAAGTCAGAATTAAAGAAAGGTTTTTCACACTCGTAGATACATGTTTGGTTAACCTTTTGACAGTAAATATGATGAAATGGTATAACTAATTAAAAAAACAAACTCAGATTATGTAAAGTAGATAGATGTATCACGTTAAAGATAATGGCTTAAAAGAGATACCAAAGTCAATAAAAGGGGTCTGACACTATCTTTAGAATAGCCAAAAAAAAAAAAAAAAAAAAAGTGTAAGCGAAGCGCTCTTAAGGAAAGGAGTTGAGAGGGTATGTGATGTTGTTTCAACGATTACACAATTAATGGTTTCACATTCTGTTCAGAGATGAATCGCAGTTCTGTACTACTTCGAATTACCATCGTCGGTGAATGTGGTGGCAACGTCGGGAGAGCTTCCATTTTTTCAATGGTGGTGTTACTCCTAGTGTCATGGTGCAGGGTACCGTCAGGTACGACTTCAGGGCACGGCTGGTAGTGATTGAACGAACTCTGTCGGTACAACGGTATATCACGGACATCCTGCTCCCTCATTGTTACTTCTCAAGCGAGAGAATCGTGGTGACATTGTTCATCAGGAAAACGCTCTTTCTCACATGGCATGTGTCTCTATGAACTGTCTGCGTGATTTTGAGGTGCACCCGTGGCCAGAAAGATCCCCAAATCTGTTCCTAACAGAACAGGTGTGGGACCAGATCGGACGTAAACTCCAGTATCCAAGGTATCAAGGACCAGTTACAACAATTGTGGGTCAACATGCCTAAGGAGAGGATACAACGGCTTCATGATACCCTTTCCAGCCGGATCAGTGCATACATCCAGGCCGGAAAAGGGGGGTGGGGCTACGTCATACTGATAGGTGTGCTCATACTGCCACGTTATTCCTAAATTTGACTCGATTTTGTAATCACTGAACCAACATCACATACCCTCAAACCAATGAACTTTAATTTCGTTTTTCTCCTACATTTATATGTGTATTATGGTTTTTTAATTTAATTTAATTTTGAAATAGCATAGGATCCGGTGGCAATTTCCCAACAAAAGTGTTTTCCCATTTCTTGTTTTTTCCTTCTTTTTATCTTAAATTCTCTAAAAGAAAGTTTCTCGCCGTCTCCTTTTTCCCTTTATGATTTTAATTTTAAATTATTTAAGTTTTTTGTGGTAATTTATTGCGTTCCCTGATTCCCTTAACTACGTACAAAAGAAAAATTTCCCTTATCCGTGAAATCATGTGCTAGGTTATCATGGTCATTTTATCACTTCGGTGCGCTTCTCTTATTTCTTGTTTCAAGCCTCATCTTCAATATTCGTTTAGTACACTTCCGACACTCGGTTCAACCTCCTGTATTCCAATGACTACCAGTCAAGCTCCTTTATCATATCTATTACCGATTGTGTTCTGAGGTAATTTCCACAAATCTCTGGTTGCCCTCCTTTCAACACCCTCCAACTCATTTCTTTGGTAACAAAGAGACGAATACTATACTCAAGCAATAGTCTGATTAAGGTATCCTAACATAATTCCCTCGCTTCTCTGGTACATCCTTAAGCACCCTCTCCAATAAATGAAGGATTTTGAAATATCTTCCAACCATTTGTCCAATTTGTGTCCTGCCCAATTAAGTTTACTATTAAATGTTATGCCTAGATATTAACACTTCAGGTATTCAGCAAGCAGTTATTATCCATCTTACAATTTTAAACCGCCTATAGTTTTTTTTATCTGCGTACCTAACAAGCAGATTGTTTTTGGCATTTATGTTTATTCCACGTTGATCTTCGAAGGTCATCCTGCAGCTACTCAGATTCCAGTCCCCGTTTGATCTTTTTATGTACCACTAGTTGTAACCTTGTGACACTTTTTTGGATATGGACACTGGTCTAGAATAGTAACCGTGTCGCAGGTCATGGTCGTCTGAAATATGAACAGGAGCTGTATTTGACAGAGTTTGTTCTTTAAATTGAAAGAGTTAATGTTGGTTTAGAAAAGGCTTGGAAGTAGTAAAATTAGGGATTTTGCACGGAACGAGATTATCGCAGTATATAGCAAAGAGACCAGATCTTGCTTAAATTTAAACGTTACCTGTATCTCACGTTAAGGATTCGCTGTGCAAACGTTGAAGAATTAGACGTAGTAAACCCAACGATATTGAGCCGACAGTGACTACGTACTGAAGAGCAAAAGGGTGAAATGTCGTAAACGCGTAACCCGGCCTAGCTGGAATACGAACATGACCTGTTTCATTATTTGTATTCACTTTGCAAATTTTTTAATAATTTATGTTTGGTATGAATGTAGTGAGAATGCAGAATATCATAGATTTCGCACTGACAGAGATTGCGCACTATATATTAAAGGGTCAAGAGACTTAAGCTGGCCTAAATACTTACTGAATCAGCATGTCATCGAAATTATTCCTTCTGCAATATCTGAACAATTCTGTTAACTCTGAAAGCAGTTAGAGATATTAACAGAAGTATTAAACACGAACAGAAGCGATTTCGCCATTTTATAAATACACTGGTGTCCAAAATTAAAGCAACAAACTGCTATTTCTCCGTTCTGTGTCTAATTCACGATATAATCATACACACTGTCAACAAATGTCCGTAGAGTCGTGTTTTGCATGTAATATGGCATTCCGGTCAACGTACAACCATGCAAAGGATGACGTCAGGGCACCTATCAAACGGGGTGGTGTTTGCTGGGTAGTCTGACATCCGCAATCGCTGTGTACACATCCACAGGCGGTGCAGTATAGCACAGAGAAGACGCCTACCAGACTCTCTGCGGTGGAGGGCCATAAGTAGAATGAAGCAGGACAGTCTCAAACTGATGTGGCTCAATGGCTTAATATAAGTCATTCTGTTGTTTCTCGGATGCGGCAACAGTTCAAAGAGACCGAAACTGTATCCCGAAGACCAGGGCAGGGCCAACCACGTGTGACATCAGAAAGAGCATTATTTGGCTGTAATTGCCTCAGTACTGCACGGCAACTGCCATCTGACCTCGCAGCATCCACTGGAACAGTTGTATTGAGGCAAACAGTGTACAGAAGGCTTCAGCAGAGTCGCCTTTATCGTTGTAGACCTGCTGTATGTGTACCCCTAACGCGTCTTCACAAAAAGGAACGTCTAGAGTGGAGGGTCGAACAGTGGTCCAATGTTCGTTTCATAGATGAGTCTCGATTTGGTGTGAAGAGTGATTCTCGACGGATTCGCTTCTAGAGGGAACGTGGAACACGATTTCGGGCCCAAACATTGTGGAAAGAGACCAATTTCGAGGAGGATCCCTAACGATGTGGCCAGGGATTATGTTGACCACTCGAACACCTCTTCATGAAATTGTACGGGTGAATTGGCAAGGTTTAACTGCTATCAGGTATCGTGACGAGATCTTGGGACCTCATGTGTGGTTGTTGAGAGGTGCTGTGGGGCCACATTTCGTGTTAATGGACGATAATGCTCGACCTCATAGAGCACGGGTGGTTGATGTTTTCTTGGAAACGGAAGAGATTTTCACGCATGGTGTGGCCTGCTCGCTCTTCCGATTTGAATCCCATAGAGCATTAACTTGATCCAGAGATTCGCTGAAAGGAGTTGGATTGAGTTGAGACGGATTTATGCAGACTGACACGACATAACTATTATATTGATCAGATGTAACACCATGACCGTGTTTGAGTATAGCCATGATCAAGTGTAGTTATCGTTTTTGCGCTCATAGGTCATCATACATAAAAATGCGATTTTAGCCTGTGGTTAGCCCTAAGGGTTCGCTCTACAAGAATTTGAAGAAAATCTTATGTGTTTGAAGGGACGTAAAAGTAATATACACAGAGATATTGCACCGACAGTGACTAGTCAGTATTCAGGTTAAAGGTCATGACCACATGACTGAATCTTGGTAAAATACGATCTTCGTCCGTCTTCCATCATTTTGGTTCACTCTGTCAATTATTTTTCAAAATTACGTGCATTATGAATAGAGTTAAAATGCTTAGTGTGATAGATTTCACCCTTACAGAGACTACGCCGTATATAGTACAGGGCAAAGAGTAATGACTCTCAAACCTAAACCGTATTCACGCCATGACAGCGTTTTGTGAATAATCACATTCTAGAATACATACAGGAAAGGTATATCATCAAGAACGCGTAATTTATTTCTGGCTGAAGTATTTACTTTAGCTGTTTTTGACACGAAGTATTCGCACTGAGAAATTGGAAGATGTCTGCTTATTTTGAAGGGAGTTGGATAATGTAAAGTCACATTTGCCTAGAGCGGCATGGTCTGACTATTGTATATACCATTTTCTGTAGTGGATAGTCATGAAAAAATCTGACAGTCATTCCGACCCCCCATAAAGTTGCACGTGCCACCCTTCATTTGTAGCTGTTACTAGTGTCGACTAGTTCATGTATCGTTTGCATGTGTCATCTCACCTATGTAACAGCTCGACCATAGCAACAAAAGGACTTAATGATGCGATGACATCTAGCCACGCGGCTTGTGCACTTTCCTGGCACATGCCTTCGACGGGCAAGATCAAACCTGCCTAGGCCCGAAACGCCCTCAATAAGTGGCTATGTTAAACCGATCGATCATAGTCTGATGAAAATTCGTTTTTAATTTTATTGAATTAAACTTCTGATTAAAACCATTGTAAGAGATGAGTTTACTATGTAGTCCGCTAGTTGTATAGCCTATTGTGTACACACACAGACACTAAATCTGAAAGGGTTACTTAATTAAAAGCAGTTTTAAATAGTATAATCTCTTAATCAACCTTACTAAACCACGTTAAATGTGTTAACTTCGTATTTAATATAAAAATCAATTGACAATCATCGGGGACTGCCGTCAGAAGTGAAAACTATTAATATGATACCCGCAACACGACATACTTATAGGTACAGATATACTAAATAATAATAACTCCGTGTGGACGTAATGACCTGGTGACAGGGTTTCTGTTGGCTGCGAATTCCTCCCCTGTCTTAGCCACCTTAATGAAATCCGGCAGTGCTACCAGGTACACGGGACCTACAGTTTAAGTTGGAATCCGAAACGTGGAAGCGGTCTGGCGTTCTTCACATTATACAGCAAACTTTGCCATAGGTGAAGGATGGGTTAATGGTCTACGCAAATACACACCGAGTCAGAGATTAGAACCGGAGACTTTTAGTTCGCTAATCAGACACCTTAACCGTTGAGCAACGAGACCGCAACGGATATACTGTTAACATTAAAATAGGGTGAAAAGAGAAGCCTGGACCAAAAGAGAAATTTAAGTCATGCCACCTCCCTCTTCCCCTCTCTTCGCCCAGTTAGGTTTACAATTTCGCCTATTTTTATGCTAATTAGGGACGACATGCGGAGTGCTTAACCTAATATTGGTCGGCCTTTGTGGCCAAATTCAAAGGAGACCGCCTCCACCAAGATTAATTACTGGGACCACATAACCTAAATTTTGGGGACACATCTACATCTACATATATACTCTGCAATTCACAAAATTGTGGGTGGCAGAGGGTGCTCAACACCAAAGCTAATCTGTGTTGTGCATTCCAATCCCTAATTGTACGAGGGAAAAAAGAATTCATATAAGAATCAGTGTGGCACCTTATTTCTCTCATTTTGTCCTTCCCGTCATTCCGACTCAAACTGGGTGGTGGACGAAGTATTTCAGTGACAAGATATATTGCAGTTGTCAACTTTGTGGATTGCTAACCTAACTTTTCCTTCCCTTTTGTCGACCAAATACAAAGGAGGCCGCCTGCTGCAAAATTAGTTACTGGGACCACATAACCTAACTTTTGGGACACAATGACAAGACATATTGCTTTTTCCAAATTGATAGATAGGTAACCTATATTACAACAGTGGCGCTGGATACAACAGGATTATCCACCAGCACCACTCCTCCCACAGCACGTGTCTTACTATGGACAAGCCTCCACCACCCGCCCACCAGAACTGCAAGCGTCAGTTTTTAGACATGGCCCATTTGGTACTGTTGATCTCGTCGGTGTAACAACTCACTGCTTGTGATTCAAAGCGTTTGAAGATAGGCTTATCGACAAAGCATGATTTTGAACCAGTAGTGCTGCTAGAAACAGTGGGTCACAGTACCATATTTGTACTAATATATCAAGAACATGACCAAAGTATTGGACGTAGTGTCAGATTTATTCAACACAGCCAGCACCAAGATCGACCTTCCACTCGGCGAACAAACCGTATCCTGGGGTACAGTTGAAGGAGTAAAAAAGGTATGTTTTTTTCCCAAATGCTGATCCTGCCAGCGGCGTCTTCTTCGGCGATTCAGCTTGGAAGAACCACATCGACGCGCAGTCTGTAGTGACCGGTGCCTTGACCGTCAAGAAGAGGTGGGGATACCTAGTTGCAAGATACTACACAGAGTTTGTTGACAGTGTAGCGAGTAAAGTGCTACGAGACTATCACATGACCATAATGCAAAAACTGGTTGATATGTGTATTAATGATGTTTATGAGGCTCAAGTAATAGTTCATCATTGGATTATACGCTACTAAAACATGAACTTATTGTGTAAGAAAATTTCTAGTACAGTAGAACTCCAATTATCTGAATCTATTGGGACCGGACCCCATTCAGATAATCAGAAATGCGGATAATTGGATTTTTTGTCCAAAAAGGGTCTATTTTAATTAATTATTGGATATATATTGAACATGAAAGAAAAACAGCTTTTAATTAGTTAAATGAAAAGGCAACACATTTACATGTTAGACGTACTTACAAGTGTTGTACATTAGCACAGTATGTACGTACTGCACTGTAAATAAATCATTGCTTGCTTAACATCTCGGTCAAAGCTATCTGACTGTACTCATTCGTTTTCGGGCAGCCCAGTCGCGAAAACGCTTGACAGTGAGAAGTTGCATGTGATCACACTCAGACTGACGCTCAATTCACATCAATGCTGATGGTCCCGTGTCTGCTTCAACTTCGATATTAAGGTCAACTTCTTCCTCGACAATTTCTTCTTTCACACTTTCAATAAGTTCATCATCGTTTAGAATTTGATACCCACGGTCTGACGAATCTATATCTTCAGCACTAACTTCTGAACATCCAAGAATTTTGAAAAGAATGTTTCTGAATTCATCAATTGACACGTCATCCACATCTTCTCCTGTCTCTTCCCTTTCTTTTTCTTCAGCTTCTTTTTCCACTTTTCCTTCTCTTCTTCAGTTGGTGTGCCTTTCAACTTGTTCCACGCACGTCTTGATGCAACTGCCTTATCCAAGCTACAAGCTTCCACCACCATGTAAGCGCAATCTTTTTTTTTTTTTTTTTTTTTTTTTTTTTTTTTTTTTTTTTTTTTTGTGGTTAGCCAACACTCCTTCTTTGTCTTCGCCCTCCACCAAAAGTTTCCCTAAAATTGGCTTCTGTAATGGCGTTTCATGGCTTCGATAACAGACTGGTCCATAGGTTGCAATAAGTTTGTTACGTTTGGCGGTAAAAAGGTTGTTTTAAACTGGCTATTCTCTCTTTCCAAAACTTCTTCGCTGGCATGAGTTGGTGCATTATCAACAACCAAAAACACTTTATTCCTCCTTTTCCAAGAGATTTTTTGTGCTTTTTCACTTCATGGATGAAAATTTTGCCGTGCCACTCTGTAAACAATGCTGCAGTCATCCAAGCTTTGGATTGGTTTTTTATAAAAGAGGGAAAGCTGTTTCGCAGTATGTTTCCATCTTAATTTAAAAAGCGATTCGGATAATCAGCAATTAGGATAATCGGAGTTCGGATAATTGGAGTTCTATTGTATCGCCTAATATTAATAATATAGTAAATAAGAATTACGATCCCGTGTTTGTGGACATTAAGTGAAAACACTATCTGATTCATCTGTGTACTCACTTATTAAAAAATTTACTAGTTTTACTTGATGTTAATAAATACACAAAGATGTTTGTATTTGGAAAGTGTAAATAAAAACAAATTGTATTTGATTCGATTTCTTTTTATTTCGCCAACTATTGGGCAATTAAAACTACATTTTCAACAGCACGTATACCATTACAAAAAAAGTGTCTTTACAAAGTTTTATCAAATTATTTTTCATGCGTTCTCGTAGAGGTAGAAATCCTAAATCTTCTGTATTGTAGCAGACTTTCTTCTGGATAACATCGAGTCTTTTCCCGTACTTTAACACAAACAATTGCGTCATCTTCATTGTTGATTGCATGTAGAATAGTAAATATCATTCCATGGTAATTATGTGTCAACCCCCTTATTGTTGGTTCGTTACCTCCTCATGATGATGAGTATACAGAAGATGCAATGTGTAACGATAATGTTGTCTGATCGTACTACACAAACGGCTATTTCTTTGACAATAAATACTCCATCTCACATTTTGAATCCATGTGCGTACAGGAAGATGTTCATCATGGTAATGAGTGGCTATGATTAATGCTACCCCGTTTTATGTGAGCTTACACACAACAGTTGTTTGAGGTTCGTACTACACATCACGGTCGTGAAGGATCAAGCCATAGGCAGAGTTGTAGGCATGGAAATTCTCACTTCTATCAAAGTCCATATGAATACCTAAACCAAGCGTTGTGGGTGATCGTTTAACGCTCTGGCCTCGCATTCGGGAGGACGCCAGTTCGAATCCCCGTCTGGGCATCCAGATTTGGGTTTTCCATTATAACCAAATCACTCCAGGCGAACGCCCAGATGCTTCCTTTTGAAAGGCTATGGCCGAATTCCTTCCAGTTCCTTCTCCCCAGTCCCAATCCGACTATAATTAAGATGTTAAAGCATAAGTAAAAACAAAAACAAAAAAACGGTCCAGTTTTAACTGATCAGTCAATAACGGCAAGAGGTGCAGTTGCAACAAATTCTTATGTTTTAGTAGTGGCGAAGGATGAACTGGTTCATAGTGTGAGTATTGAAATCTTGCATACTTGTCTTACAGCACTGTGGTTCTGTTTTTCTTAAAGTCTAAATTCATGTTCTCGTAAGGGTACGCAATATTGTTTAGGAACACTTTGACTTTAGTCAGATTGCAATTGTCAAAATCGGCTGCACTTGTTTTTTACTTTGCGTTTCCTGATTGTTTGTAATACAAGAACAACGAATCTAGGATTTTCGAGTTGCGTTGACATCTTCAAAGACCAAATTTCTGTCTTACTTATAGGAAGCAGTAGATATTCAAGCAGATCCCAACTTCTGAAATGAATGCGTAGTGGCTTTTAAGCAATGCAAGTTTCTCCCGTTCACCTACTTGCACGTGAGGCATCACCCATGCAAGTTTACTGATGGTGAATTTACTCTTTTGGAAATTTGGATTGGCTTCTATGTGTGAATTTGTGTCGTCCTTAGCACGATTCAGTACTAGTTCTTGTTTTACATTTGCAAGTATCCTTTTAAAGTGTTCACAAAAACCCAAAAGCACACTCAACGGAATACGTACACCGAAGTAACCTTATATAGATCTAGGGTACCCCATCCTGCGTTGTTCAACACGCCAATTTGCTGAAGATCACCAGAAATAAAAGTCTTAATTTTGCTTGTGATACCGAAATTTCTATTTCGGTCAATTTCAACTCTATTAAGCTCTAATCGATTTTCCTCAAACACGAACGCGAATGGATTGGATGTGAGAAGTGAATTTTTGGCTCCCACTCCATCTGATTTTACAAATCTTCCTTCAATATGCAAGTAACTTTACCTGGCAGTGTATATGTATCTTGGTTCTGAATAGGTATTCGAATCTCGTCATTATTATTAAATGTGTTTGGTGTATGCGATTGATAGCTCAAAAACTGTTTCCGCGTCACCGACTCGTCAAATTCTACAATGGAAGCTATATCAAGCACCTAATTCATTATTTATGGTATAGCCTAACGACTGTAGGAAGATCACGTTAGCATGTGTTAACCGTTCCACTGTTTGAGTCTACCGCTTCTGGTTATAACGAACGCCGATTCTTAATATCAAATCTCAGAATAATGGTTCTTCTCTGAAATACACTAAATTGCTATTCCGTTCGATAACCCTAATGTACATGTTGTTGAGCGTTTTCACCGTGATGGGGAGATAGATGACGTTAGCAGGTACTTCAACAATCTTTTACCCTAGCGGCACTCTTGGGAAAACCTCATGATGTTCATGTCTCAGTTTATTGTTGACGTTATTTCTAGTACATATGTTGCATTCTATGCATATCGCATTAACTTTGAACATCTGCACTAATTGTCTAAGTTATGAAATCCATGCTTTAACACACATTTCGAAAATCCAAGCAGTGACCCAATTGAGTTTGAAGTGTACTGTTTAAATGTACCTTTCTTTATCCTTTAAAATTTAATTATTGTTAAATTTTACTGCTATCTAGTCAATTATAACTGAGGGAGCGGAATTACTTTTGTATATTACAGAAGTCGAGATATATACATTTAAACAATTCACAGAATTATTTATATTTAATAAGTAATAATCAGAGAAAATCATTAACACAAACAACAACAAAAAAACAACAACACACACACACACAAATGAACAATGCATTTAGGAATCCTGCCGTTTCTCGTGGCAGCCCCGAGTTCAGTGCAGACCCACACCAGAACACTCCTGCACATATAAACAGAATATCTAAAACGTACACGCTTCAATGAAACAATTGTGTATTACTTCAATTTCATAATTCAGTCTTGACGAAACTCCATCAATAAACATGACACAGTCACATGAGGAGGTCACGTGACGCGGTCGCCTCTGTTTTGTCCCGGAGTACACTGAAAGTTTTATAAACTCTTTTCCTTTGCACAAATGGAATATATCATCACTATACATTACAAGTGGGTTTATCGAAATTTCCACCGCTATTTGTGTCTCGTAGTTGAGTGAGTTAATGTTTGTTCTAAATTGTTGCTTCTCATTATTTGTGAGCCGAACCCAATAATTTGCCAATTCGTCAATATCGTACGATCCTGTACATATATCTATCATTTTATTCTTCGAGTAATGAAATTTACAATTTGACTTGTTAATGTTCGGAACTGAACTGTATGCTTGAAAGTCAACCCAGCCGATCCTATACTCACCTTGGCTCAAATTTATCGATGGAAATTTATCACAGCTCAAGATCGAACTGTTGCCGGACAAGCAGAATGTCACAGACACTGGTTACCCCGAAAAAGGTTCGTGTAAGACTGATGTTATATATTTAAATACATAAATTTTAAACACAAATGTTCACATAGGTGTGTACTAAATTTCTGATGGCGTCGCACATTGTATGGTATTCTGTTTCCTGCAATGTACCGCTGTAATTCCAATGGTCACTAAAACTGTCGAAATATTTCACTACACCATAATTGTACATGATGTACACACCAAAGTGTGTTTCAGTATTTTCAGCATTGTACAAGTTCACAATTCCACATTCATGTTCACGAATTTTTTTATGTAATGCATTGCGAATGAATACGCTACGATAATGAGGTATACACAAAGGCATTACTTTTCCGTATATATCATCGTCATCCCTCAAAGCCTGAACTGACCTTTTTTTAAACACTGATTAATCTTTCTGGTATAGTTTCAAAGAATGACCTTTACCCCATTATTGCAATTGCATCCATGGTTTCACTGTGCCGATTACTTTTTTGCTTCTTTAGGAACTTTGACTGCTCTGGCAACGGCCGAGGCTCCTGCTGCGAGAGCTCCGGCAGTCGATATTCCGGCAAAAATAAGTATTAAAAGGAGAATACCACCCATATTCTTTTGCTTCTTCATCTTTTTGATGCCTGCGCCCAAATTTAACTTAGCGCATAGCGCCTTCAACTAAAACCGCAACTGCCCATTCACCAAACTTTGCAACTTTGACCCTCATTCTGTTTCAAGCCTTCTCCGCGAGTATGCGTTCTGCACTACGTCTGTCATTACCTTGTGCTTAAGCAATGTCATGTTTCCTGTATTGTGTATCTAGTGGATTAATCCTCGTCTGTCCGAATTTCAACGGTTTTTCCAGCTTTGTCCGAGGTCCACAGAGCAGGTATGTTGGAATGTGTGCTTCAAATTGCATATTGTCGATTATATTGTTTAAGAAGCCACGATATTTCTTCTTTCTTATAGGAGGCATTGTAATCGACTGACTGATTTTTCATGTTCGTGCGTCTATATATAGCCGGCGCAACCATCGAACACCGTCAATTTGCCGTTCGTCAAACAGCGGGAAATATTACCCGCTGGTAATGTGGAAGTTGTCGGCACCAAATAAAAGCGGAAGAAAAATGGACCCCTGTTCCTTGAGACAGTGAGGGCGGTAGTGTGTGGACCATCAAACTGCGGGAAGACCAGCCTTATGCTCTCCCTTCTGGAAAACGCAAATGAAGTTAGATTTGAAAATGTGTATGTTTTGCAAATCGTTGTACTAGCCAAAGTATCAGATGCTGGGTGAAATACTAAAAGCCATTAAAGAAATTAACTATTTGATATTAAGAGATAATCAGAGTGTGGCCCCACCTAGTGAAGCTCTTCCAAATTTAGTGTTTACGTTTGACGATGTTTCGTGTGAAAAGCAAAATAGCAAACGAGTTTATTTTTTTGTGGGAAGACACAGGTACAGTAGATTCTATATAGTTGTGCCAGATATATATTCGGATGCCAAAACAGTTAGTTAGAGACAAGGCTAACTTGATTGTGCTATTTAAACAGGATGATATGAATCTCAAGCAAATTTACAATGATCATGTTAACACAGATATGCCGTTCAATGAATTTAAAACCTATGTGGTTACTGCTGGCATACGAACAAGCATGGTTTTGTGGCTATCGACATAGATTGTGACATGTATCACTGGCAATACCGCAACAGATTTGATTCACTTTTATTAAACAGTAAAGCATATTCGGTACTACCACCATTACAACCATGGGCAACTTTAGTAGAACATCAACGATACAGAACAAGAGAGTGTTGATGCAACCCGCCTCAACACATATATCTTACAAAGAAGATAATTTGGATTGTCAGGTTAGAATACTCAAATATGCAGCTTACCCCATAGACGAAAATTATGTAACCAAGTGATACATTGACAATACGACTATGTTTATGAGGGAATTAAAATCGACAGAACTTACTAAGATCATTACTATTACGACAAGGAGTGCGTATAAAATTTTTATATACGTGCAAGATACAGGTATAAATTATTATAAAATCCCTGTTGACTGTAAAATCACCTCAGCAAACGTCTCTAAAGATGTTGATGTTAAAAATTTACCATAATACACCACTCAATGTAAAACATGGTGATAAACTTTGTTTCAACTCAACAATTCTAGATTGTAAACCTCCAAACTCCATTGCATAGGATGTAACTACCAGATTTAAAATAGTACAGTAAACTTCCATATGCTACATTCGGTGCTTAAACAAGGATTCAGAAACAACCATCATAAATGTAATTCCACGCAAATTACTTGAACTGAAGACTGTGAAAAAATTTTCCAGGATTCGATAAGAAATGTGACGGATGCCGTGAAAATATATTTTTGCCTCGGCAGCAGCATTAGCAGCAGCAGTCTTCAGCCGTGATCGCTTAATCGAAGTGAGAGAGATTATGATTCAGTCTATGGAGTCCGGGAGAAGAATGATCCACTAATGTTTGAAAAGTCTCCTGTGACTATTGATGAAGATGTTATTCTAATAGATTGTAATGAATTTCAACGAACGCAAGGATTAATGGGCCTGTTTCTTTCTTTTTTTTTAAACCGAAAATATACACTACCAAGGACTAAGTGGAAATATTTAACAACACAAGTGCCCACAGAGTAAAATTTAGTCCATCTGGAAATTTTTTTGGAAAATTCATTCAGCAAGTATAAAAACAGTGTCTAAACTTGTGACCGTCAGTCGGGTTCTGACCTCCTTCCCATGAAGGAATACGTGTAGTGGGACAGTGAGCTCGTTAAAAGACTGAAGTTACTTACTGCATTGACAGCAGCAGGAATTTTATCGGTGATTGTAGAACTTCCCGAGAGATACATTATCTTGTAATATGGTTCAACTTGTAGCAGAACTTCGTTGACCGGTAAGTAGGATTTTCCAAAGGTGACGGGCAATAATCACAGGACTTGATGATCTTCGGTAAGCTAACATTGAGGAAATGATCCCATACTCTCGTAAAAACAGTGGCTACAATTATATACTGATGGTGATTGATACTAATTCAAAGTTTGCATGGGCTATACCTCTCAAGAACAAAGCAGCTAGTGTGGTTGCCGACGCAATGAATAAAATACTAAGTGGTATTCGTGTTCCAAAAAATAGACTGACAACGGAAAGGAGTTTTACAATTCAAAGTTTAAGACACTCATGAATAGCCATGGAATTAATCACTACTCATCATATACTCATCTTAAACCATCAATAGTTGAACGACTTAACAGAACTATCTAGAATGCATGTGGCAAGAATTCAGCCGATGTGGTTCACACTGGTGGAAGGAACTTCTTCCTAATTACAATATCAAGTCTCACAGCATTATCAAGATGAAACCGTGCGATGTTCACTACTATCAACAGTGTAATGTCATATTCAGATTACTACTCCTGCAAAAGTCAAAGTTGGTGACCATGTGAGAATCAGCGGATTAAAAGAAAATTTGACAAAGCCTACATGCCAAACTGGTCAGCTGAAGTTTTTACCATCAGAAAGTGAAATTAACAAATCCTGTAACTTACTTAGTTAAAGATTTTCAAGGTAAAGATATTGCAGGAGCATTATACTAGAAATTACTATTAATAAAACTTACAAGTACATTTTTGGTTGAACAAGTGATAAAGAGAAGGAAAAATATCATCTTGGTGAAGTGCCTGGGTTTTGATGAATCGTATAACATGGATTCCTAATAAAATAATTGTTTAAAAAACATAAAATCCGCCTTCAAAAAAGGGCACTAAAAATTTTAAAATAACTTTATACCTTGCTTAGAAGAAAGTAAATTTAAATGAACAGTATTTTACATTACTGTTATTGAAATTTTTACATTAATTAGTTATTTTTGGAGTCGGTACCAGCTGTCAGATCGGGCAGATCGAATTACTGAACATTATTTGGTGTTCTAGGCGAACCGAGAGTAGGAACAAAAATTCAAATGTTTTACAGCATGTCGTGAGGAAGATAGTTTTATTGCGGGAGACAGCTTAGGGAAACAAATTAACGGTATTTTATCTGTGGCTCGGCCTCGTTGGTTATCCAGGCATATCTCTGGCGCTACAGTGTCAGTTGGTAGACTGTATCATGCAGTAAACACTTTATAGTTACTATAATGTCGGTGTATCATCTATATGTTTCAGTTTTGTTGAAAAATGTTTCTATAATTAATTGTAGGTAAGTAGTAACATGCATTTTTGTGTATTATTGTTTTTATCTTTTTGTTTTTCTTGCTTTGGTTGGCACAGACTCCAAAAATAACTAATTAATGTAAAAATTTCAATAACAGTAATGTAAAATATTGTCCATTTAAATTTACTTTCTTCTAAGCAAGGTATAAGGTTATTTTAAAAATTTTAGTGCCCTTTTTTGAAGGCGGTTTTTATGTTTTTTAAACAATTATTTTATTTTTAAATTTTTAGTGGTATTATAGTTAATTTGTATTTAAATATGCCGCAGCAGATCTCATTTTGCGAACTTCCTGGTAGCTCAGTGGTTAAAGCGAATGTTTTAAAAAAACTGTCTTTACAACAAAACTCAGAATAGGCTGAATTGGATGCTGTGTTAAGGAATGTCAGTTTATATTTTGGTCCAGGCTGTGTTTCGATCTAATCATAACATCTGTTAAAGCTGCTGCTCGATAATCGAAACATGTAACATCTCGACATTAATACATACCACATAAACAAATCTGTCTCTGGAATATATCTGTTCGTTCCGGCTTCACACAGAAAATATAGATATTTAATTGCTTTTCACAACGTAAAAGCTCGGGGTCCAAGCTGAAATCTGAAGTACATGTTGAGAACTTAGGACCCATACATTTTATAAATATTCTGCAATGACTTAAAAATATCTTAATTGATTTTGACGGTACTTAAAACTGTGGATTTTGTAAAGAACATTGGAAATTATAAATGATGGGGGTAAAGGAGAAGAGGGATTGGGCTTTTGTATACCAAATGTATACAGTCTTTTCTGATTGATTTAAAGTATACATTTGTAAATTTCTATTGATATCATATAAAAATTTTAGGTTTGGAAAAAAAATAATTAAGGGGTGTGGAGGTGAAGAGTAGTTTGGTTTTTGTTAAGGTAGTGTGGACAGTATTTTTCTCTTGTTTTAAGGTATACATGTGCAAAGCTCCATCGAAACCAGATAAAAACTGCAGCTTTGTGTAAAGAACATTTACAAAAATTAATGGGGTAAGGGAGTGAGCGGTTGGTTTTTGTAAACAGAATGTTTCTCTTTGTTCTTAAGTATACATTTGCAGTGTTCCATCGAAATCTGATGAAAACGGTAGGTATCTATAAAGAATACTGGAAATTAGGAAGGGTGTGGGTAGAAGGGAAGAGGTGTTGGCCTTTTGCAACCTAATTTAAACACAATTGTTATATATTTTTGAAAGTATACGTGTGCAAATTTTCTTCAGAATCAGATAGAAACTGTGCTTTGTGTAGATTAAAGGGGTGAAATGGGGGGGGAGAGAGGTTTGGCTTCTCTAAACATAATGCAAACAGTATTTTTCTGTTTGTTTTGATGTATACATGTACATACTTCCTTCAAAATCAGATAGAAACGGTAACATTGACAGTAATTTTTTTTTTTAACTGCTTAACGTCTCCTATAACAACTAGGTCTTTAGAGACGGGAAAGGATGGGGGGCAAGGAATGGGAAGGAATTCGGCCATGGACTTTTGAAGGAAGCATCCCAGCATTCACCTGGAGTGATTTGGGGAAACCATGGAAAACCCTAATTTGGATGCTCGGACGGGGATTCGAACCGCCGTCCTCCCGAATGCGAGGCCAGAACGCTAGCCGTTACACCACCACGCTCGGTGACAGTAATTAAAGGAATAGAAAGGGGAATAGGGTTTGCGTTTTTGTCAAAGTAATGTGAGTAGTATGTTTCTTTTTCTATTTGCGTTAAAGTATACACATGCGAAGTTCACCGAAATCTGATTAAAATGTGGGTTTGAACAAACATTAAGGTATGTAAAAGGGAGCAAGGGTAGCTTTTTTATTTTTTGGCCAGAAATGTTCCCCATAAAAAAATACATATATGTACCAACTTTCATACAGATCGATCAAATGATGTCAACTGTAGCTTTTCAAAAAGAAAATTGACAAACGTCAAGGGGCGGAAACGGGAAAAAGGGTTCAGTTTTTGCAAACCAAAAGCTGACATTGTTTTTCTCTTTGTTTTATAGTAAAAGTTTACTAAGTTCTATCTAAAATAGATAAAAACTGGGGGATTGTATAAAAATTAAACGGTTTAATAGGGAGTGGGGCTGGTTTTTTGATTTTTTGGTCAGAAACCTTCCTCATGAAAAAATACATATAAGCACCATCTTTCATGGTAATAGGTCAAACGGTGGCGACTATAGCTTTTTATAAAAAAAAATTGACAAAAATTAAGGGGTTGGTAGGAGGGAGAGGGGTTGAGCTTTGGCAGACCAAATGTTGACAAGATTTTTCTGTTTGTTTGAAAGTATACATTGGCAAAGTTCAATCAAAATCAGATATTAAATATAGGTTTCTATAAAATTAAGGGGTTTATAGGGGAAGGTGGCGTGGCTTTTTTTTATTTCTTGGTCGGAAACCTAGTCCATGAAATATTTCATGTATATGACAACTTTAATGGAGATCAGTTAATTGATGTCGACTACAATTTTTTATAAATAACATTGGCAAAAATTAAGAGGTGGATAGTGTGAGAGGGGTTCAGTTTTTTCAAACCAAATGTTGATATCATTTTTCACTTTTTTTTGACGATACATGTCCAAAGATCCATTGAAATAGGAGAAAAAATGTGGGTTTGTATAAAAATTAAGGGGTGTAAAGGGAGAGAGGGGTGTTTTTTATTTTTTTTGGGGTCAGAAACCTTTTCCATGAAAAATTACATGTATATGCCAACTTTAATGGAGATCAGTTAAATGGTGTCGACTTTAGTGTTGTATAAAGAACGTTGGAAAAAATTAAGGGGTGGATAGGGGGAGAGGGATTCGGTTTTTTCAAACCAAAAGTTGACAGGATTTTTCTGTTTATTTTTACAATACATTTCCAAAGTTCCACCGAAATCGGATAAAAAGTGTGGGTTTGTATAAAAGTTAAGGGGTGTAAAGGGGTAGAAGGGTTGGTTTCTCAATGAAATTCATATGGGACCACTTTGGAGGTATACTCTACCCACTATAAAAATTTCATTTAAATCGGTTCAAAATTGGCGAAGATATCGCTGAACATACATAAAAAACAAACAAAAATTCAGAACCTCCTTCTTTTTTGAAGTCGGTTAAAAAGATTAATTTCAAATGTAAATATATACATTTTTCCTTAATAAATAAAGTTAAGCTTCTAACAATGGTTTTTTTCAGTTGATTTTACACAAAGCAAATGAGCATATCACTCAGAAAACTCACAGTTTATGTGCAACAATGATTTTTCTGTATACTTATTCAAGTTTACAAATGTTTCTTTTAGTTGACTTTATACAAAGCAAATGAGCATGTCGCACAGCAGACTTATAGCTTATTTACAGCAATGATTATTTCTCTACACTTAGCCCGTTTTACAGAGAATATCGCTCAACAATGTGCACTCGGCAAAGATATAGTCTATAATTTCACAATCAGAACAGCAGCAGTATATACCCATCAGCCAATTTTTAGAAGGTTTTCGTTATCAGATGACTCTATACAAACCAAACAGGCTCAGCGCTCAGGAAATTTACACGCTATGTTCAGCAATGATTTTTATCTGTGCTCCTATTTTACAGAGCATATAACTCAATAAACTGACAGTCTATAAACAGATGTGATATTTCTGTACTTCCAGTTCACAGAGCATATCGCTTAAAATCTTAAAACTTATGTATAGTAATTACTTTTTTCTGTACACGTATCCTATTTTAGAGTGTTTTCAAGCTATTACAACATTGATATCTGTACACTTATGGACTTGATATAAACCAATAAGGCATCGTAAAAAATAATTAACTTTTTACAGAATCTGTGTTTTTTTATATATATACACTCCTGGAAATTGAAATAAGAACACATTGACGCCGGTGTGTAAGACCCACCATACTTGCTCCGGACACTACGAGAGGGCTATACAAGCAATGATCAAACGCACGGCACAGCGGACACACCAGGAACAGCAGTGTTGGCCGTCGAAGGGCGCTAGCTGCGCAGCGGTTGGGCACCGCCGCAGTCAGTGTCAGCCAGTTTGCCGTGGCATACGGAGCTCCATCTCAGTCTTTAACACTCGTAGCATGCCGCGACAGCGTGTATGTGAACCGTATGTGCAGTTGACGGACTTTGAGCGAGGGCGTATAGTGGGCATGCGGGAGGCCGGGTGGACGTACCGCCGAATTGCTCAACATGTGGGGCGCGAGGTCTCCACGGTACATCGATGTTGTTGCCAGTGGTCGGCGGAAGGTGCACGTGCCCGTCGACCTGGGTCCCGACAGCAGCGACGCACGGACGCACGCCAAGACCGTCGCATCCTACGCAGTGCCGTAGGGGACCGCACCGCCACTTCCCGGCAAATTAGGGACACTGTTGCTCCTGGGGTATCAGAGAGGACCATTCGCAACCGTCTCCATGAAGCTGGGCTACGGTCCCGCGCACCGTTAGGTCGTCTTCCGCTCACGCCCCAACATCGTGCAGCCCGCCTCCAGTGGTGTCACGACAGGCGTGTATAGAGGGACGAATGGAGATGTGTCGTCTTCAGTGATGAGAGTCGCTTCTGCCTTGGTGCCAATGATGGTCGTATGCGTGTTTGGCGCCGTGCAGGTGAGCGCCACAATCAGGACTGCATACGACCGAGGCACACAGGGCCAACACCCGGCATCATGGTGTGGGGAGCGATCTCCTACACTGGCCATACACCTCTGGTGATCGTCGAGGGGACACTGAACAGTGCACGGTACATTCAAACCGTCATCGAACCCATCGTTGTACCATTCCTAGACCGGCAAGGGAACATGCGGTTCCAACAGGACATTGCACGTCCACATGTATCCCGTGCCACCCAACGTGCTCTAGAAGGTGTAAGTCAACTACCCTGGCCAGCGAGATCTCCGGATCTGTCCCCCATTGAGCATGTTTGGGACTGGATGAAACGTCGTCTCACGCGGTCTGCACGTCCAGCACGAACGCTGGTCCAGCTGAGGCGCCAGTTGGAAATGGCTTGGCATTCTGTTCCACAGGACTACATCCAGCACCTCTACGATCGTCTCCATGGGAGAATTGCAGCCTGCATTGCTGCAAAAGGAGGATATACATGGTACTAGTGTCGACATTGTGCATGCTCTGTTGCCTGTGTCTATGTGCCTATGGTTCTGTCTGTGTGGTCATGTGTTGTATCTGACCCCAGGAATGTGTATATAAAGTTTCCCATTCCTGGGACAATGAATTCACGGTGTTCTTATTTCAATTTCCAGGAGTGTATATATATATATATATATATATATATATATATACATCATTTGAACAGTACCTTTTTTTAAGTATGCGCAGCATTTGTACAGTATCTCAAAAAGCTAATTATTTACAGCAGCCTATTTATATATTTGCCGCATCGTAAACAGTGCGCTATACATATTTATAATCTAGATACACGGATAAACGATATATTTCCTCATCACTTATACACTATATATACAATTTGACGGACATTCACCGAGGTACTGATTTGTGCCCCCAGAGTAGAGTCTCCATCCCGTCATGGAAAATATACCGCTTATCATCCGTCCTAGACAGACTGAGTTTGGAGGTTTGAATGGAATTTACAACGTAAAGGTATGATGATAAAATCTGCTGCAACTGGTAACGGGGAAATCCTATGTAGGCAGTTGATGTAATCTTCCATCTACAGCCTTCTTGGGAAGGAGCCATCCATGGGTTCGGTCGTTCTCGAGCCGAAATGCCCATAACCAAGCAAACTCTGCAGTCAGCGTTCAATCGCCTCGTCCTTCATAAAACCGACGTTCTTTTCAGTATGGGAATCTATTCTGAAACGGTTGCCGGTGCTACATCCAGACGTATCGACCTCGTATCTATTACGACACATCACTTCATATAGCTCACAGTCCCTCACTAAGTGAATGAAGATAGTGTCCATATAAAGTAATTTGGGGCATCTATACTTAGGAATGGTGAATTCCTAATTAAATCGGTACATCCTCACTTTAGAAAGGTCATGATTGCACACTCTGGCATACGCCGGCTTATTGAAAATAATCCTAACTTTCGCCATCTCCACGGCCACAAACTCTTCGTTAAAAATAGTTGTCTACTTGAAGTGTGGTAAAGCTATGTGTTCGCGGGCACCGCGGCTGCTCGCCCAGCCAGTACACAATTTCACGTCGCGATGTTTTCGAATATTCTCCATAGTTAGTAAAATTTAGAATTAATCATCAATTTATAGAAATCACTATTGAAATCTGATTTGGTGGAACGACGAGAACACAAATTAAAAAATATGTAGCCTTTCAACCTCGGTGACTGGTTGAAAGATATTAAGCGACGATTTTCGGTCACCTGCCGCTGGAGGACTCGGTAATGTAGAATATAACGGACCATATTCTCCAGTGTGGACATCAGCTTCGGGAGGGTAGAACCTACAGTCAGTTTGTGGTTTGGACATGGCGGTAGGTCTTCTAAAGCGACATATTTATCCTGAGGAATTGTAAGATCTACCTCCAACACGAATCCCCAAGGCAAGTCGGCTGCCACACTCATGAAATCTATACTAGCAACCTGCTCAGCCAGTTGCCATTGGAACCCACAAGACGGCAGATACTCCGGCAGGGCCCAGTTGTACAGATTGTTTACACTTTATAAATTCTTCTGGCAACACGCGGTTATACTCGGGCATGTGCCAGTTATTTTCCTTGGTATACCTATGGACGTATTAGAAAATATCTCCGAGAATTCCTCGTTCTGAAAGTAGCAACATGTCAAATCTGTCAGAAGGTCCAGTTCGACACGCGTGCTGCTTAATATAGCCTGCCCTGGGGATGTGAAGTAGTTGGTGGGATGTAGGGTGTACTTCCCCAAATATACACCAGAATTTATCAAAGAGATCTGGAAGTAGTCGCACATCTGTGCATTTACAGACTTGCATATTCCCCCAAAGTACTGATCTGGAAAATCCGCCACACATGCGTCACGTGTTCGTAATCAGCATCTGAAATTTCGTACTCCGCCAACGAACTGTTGGAGGAAACGTGACCTCGGTGAGCTTCTCCCACAACTCCATTTACTCGTAAAAGGTGAGACCCTTTCGTTTACCAGATTAGAACTTCTTGGGGTCAGTGAAATGAGCACTGGTAATTTGTATGTCGCCGTCCTCAAGGGTCCCAACCAATTTATCTAATGGAGCCCACATGAGTCCAGCAACCTTAAAATGATTCATCAAATTCGAAGTTTTTAGAAAAAGAAATATAATGTTTTGTATTTAATAGAAGCACATACATCCCATCGTAGTCGAGGTTCTTTAAAGCTATAACTACAAAATATGCATCATACCCAGAAAGAATTTGAATTAAAATAGATATGTGCATTTGAGTTTGAAACTGCAAATTGCAGTAATATCCTTTAATTTACCTGTGATATGGCAATGTTAGCTGATCTTGACAGTCCCCGGTTCAATGCCTTTCACAGATGCCTTTCACAGATATGACATACTGTAACATAAGAAAACTTTGGTTCCTGCTCATCTGTCATTACAAGATGAATACACCTCTTGTAAATGTTTCAACTTTCATGGCAAGCTTGGTGAACTCACCAACAAGCCATTTCTCGGGATTTATCACTAAGAAGTAGTCGAAATGTACGTCTGGACAAAAAACCTGGAATGTGGCAACGGAAGGGACATGATTCTGGACTTTGGTAGTGTGAGAGGCACACTGTATGAATCGGAATTTTGCAATAATCTTTCAAAATCCGCGTAAACGTTGACGGGTACACGCTGGTAGTGCACACAATCATTTGCTACTTAAATGTTGCAGGCCTCAGTCACAAATAAATATAGTATGTTCATGATTGGATACTGACGCCCTAACTACTCCAAATATGTTGTGAACCCAACACTTATGAAATTTTCCAGTATCGTCACAAATCATTCATATGTTTATGTGGTTTCCGCATTTGTCTGCCATGTGATGGAGGGGCCAGGTATCTATATGTTTACCATTTACTATATCAAGAACAAAAATATTTACAAAATAGTCTTGGATTTTGCCAATCAATTCTGGAACTGTCTGAGAGTTTCACCAGAAACTCAATACCTAAATAATTTCTAATAAATGCTAACTCGACCCCATTTTTGAGGCTCCTTTACGTGAAAATCAAGAATATTCTATAGAAATGATAGGGAATCATCTCTGATTTCAACATTTCTAGGTATATCTAATGGCAGAGCAACATAGGAAGATCTCCCTTAGAATGGTTCGAATTTAGAAATAGTGATGTCGAGGGATATGAATCTATCGAGAGTTTTGCCACTGTCCCATTCTTGAAATATACTCAATTTTACTATGAGCTCTGACTTCACATAGCTTTTTCATTAATCTGACAGGGATGTGCTTCCAGTGAATCAGTACGACACCTTATTTTTCTAATCCTGTCTCTCCTGTCATTGGTATGAAAGTTCAAACCTACGTCATCTCTCTGCACTAGCACCAATCTGTGTATCAATTCTGTTATGCTTTCGAAAGAACTGTGGCAAGCAAACACAAACATAGTTGCTCTTTTCTGTATTTTGTCTAAAAAGAAAATCAGTCTCTTGTGACAAATCCCAACAGCAGCTCCATATGAATGTGAGGTATTGTACACTATCAACTTTCCTTCGTGCGTTAATTTAACTCAAAATTCAAAACTCGCAGTCCCGAATTAGCTCTGCCAACTACCGAAGTTATGCACAGAACCCCATTTCATGTTGCTTATACTTAATGAAATAATTCTCTTAACTTTGTACACTTCAACAAACGGATTATTTTTGTTATTTATCCAAATCGCCTTATACTTTTTGCAATCTAGTGTAACTTGACAGTGATTGCATTATGCCATAGCATGGGAAAGGTTTTTTTATTGGTGTCAAATAATCTCTGTCTCACACATTAATGTGAATACGAGTGCTATATATCAATCACGGAAAGCATTTATTTATTATTATTACTACACCGCGATTCACTAAAAGCGTGTGGTGGAGAATGCATTCCACCTATCGGGAAAGGTAATGGTTTGAAAGGGATATACGGGATATGGCAGGAGGCGCCCATGGGCTATTGTGATGAACCAACCCAGCATTCGCCTGGAGTGATCCGGGAAAAACCATGGAAAACCCAGATCAGGATGGTCGGAGTGCTTTATCGAAAGCTACTCCTGTCGGATTTTAAGTTTACACGCCGGTAAATCCTTTCAATTCCATTCCCTAATCGCTCGTGGGAAAAACGAGTACAGAAATAAAATGGTTCTGGCCCCGATTTTTCTTATCTTATTTTGGAGGTCATTCCGAGATATGAATGTTGCTGGTAGCAATATTTGCTTCCTGTTATTCCAAAAAACTTCAGTAATGAATTTATCAATTAGCTTCTGTCGAGAGCAACGCTTTCGGTGTTCAAGGTCTTCCCAACCCAACTCCTGCAACATCTCACTTATGCTTTTCTTCCAACCATATATACCTGTGACGAATAGGGCGGCTCTTCATTGGACCTTCTATAATGCCTCCATTAACCCCTTTTGTTGGGGACCCCGTACAGAACAACAGTATTCTAAGTGAGGACGCACTAGTGACTTGTATACAATCGATTTAGCGTCCAGAGTGGATTGATTTAAATTACGACCTAGAAATCGGAGCATACGATTTGCTTTCCAAATTACATTCCACGAAACATTATTACGAATTGTTACCCTTAGGTATTTAGGGGAATCTACCGTCCTAACGACAGTATCATTAATTGTATATTCAGAGCTAAATGATGTCACCTTTTTATTTACAAGCATAACTTGGCACTTTCTAGCGTTTAACTCCAACTTTAAATCTTTACACCACGCAATTATTTTCATATTATCGTCTTTTAACAAAGCTCAGTCATCCTGGGTTTTGATTTCACGATAAATAATAGCATTATCAGAAAATAATCTTTTCATCCCCCTTATTATGTCGCATAAACCATTAATATATATGAGAAACAACATAGGCCCTATCACGCTTCCGTGGGGTACCCCGGACATCACCACGGTAAGTGATTAACGCTCACCGTCGAGAACTACACACTGTGTTCTGCCCTTCAGAAAGTCTGCAAGCCAATCGCATATGTGTATAGATATGCCGTAACCTAGTGAGGGGCACAGTGCCGAAAGCTTTTTTAAAATCTAACAGAACTAAATCAACATGGGATTGCTCATCTATAACACGGCACGAGTCGTGAATTAGAAGTGCAAGTTGTGTATCGCAGTATTGGGCTTTTCTGAATCCATGTTGATTTGGGTTTAAAAGCTCACCTACATCCAAGAACCGCATGACAGTTGAATAGATGATATGTTCTAAAATCCAGGAAAATATTGAGATTAACGAGATCGTCCTATAATTTTGAGGATCATTAACATTTCCATTTTTAAACACTCGACTTACGATAACAGTCTTCTGTTCGGCTGGTATTTTTACTTGATCCACGGCGCAATTTCCTTCGAGTACCTAGAGTAGAATCTTGTAGGAATATCGTCTGGTCCAAGAGCCTGATTGGTTTTTACATGCTTAGGTAGTTTAGTTATTCCCTCGACATCAAGAATGAGATCATTCATAATTTTGTCGGTACGATTGTTAAATATCGGGATCTCCTCTGAGATTTCTATCTTGAAAGTTTTTTTTAAATATATTATTCAAAATTTCTGCTTTCTCTACACTTGTATCTGATAATTCACCATTTTCAGCGACGGCATAACCTTGCGGGAGCCTCTTATTACTTTGGTATACGACCAGAACTTTTTTGGATTAGTAATCAGATCTTCGGATAAATTCCTGGCTTGCAATTGTTTAAACGATCGCGCATTGCCTTACGCACTTCCCCTCGTAACTGGACTAATTTAGCGCGATTAGATGAATCCACAGATTTCTTCACCGTGGCATGTAAACACCTTTGCCTCCTGAGCAAACGTTTCACTTCCCTATTGAACCAAGGGAAGTTCGTACTAACCTAAATACACTTCTTAGGAACAAATTGATTTAAACCGTCCATATTAGTTCTTTTGAATTAAACCAAAGTTCCTCAACCCGAATCGTTTGCTTTATCGAAGCAATATACGAGTTTGTCATTGTCATGTTTCAAATTCAGACTAGATTTTAAAGTTACCACAATCGCCTTGTGATCACTTACCATATACCGTCTTCCGTACAAACTGTATCTACAATATCAAGATTGCTAATAAAAAAATATTCAGAATGAACGAGGAATCTTTGTTGCACCGCATTTATCTTCGACCATCTGTTCAAGAGATCTTTCTACAAATTATTATAGGAACGTTTCGGTTATTAACCTATCTCTTCCACCCAACCTAAACGTGTATGTGTCCCTATTAATCGACGGTAGGTTAACGCCACCACCCACGATCAATATATGTCCTTGAAATTTTTTGTATATTTTATTAAGTGACTCTCTGAAGTATTCCGCGTTAGCCAAATCAGAATCCGGAGATCCATAAAATGACCCGATTATGAACTTTAAATTTTTACCAATTTTTACCTTATTCCACCACTTGTAACATTTCAGTCATATCAACTGGTATTTTTTCCCCGATAGATTCTACTAACTACCCCACTTACGTCAAACCAATCAGCCTGTAATTTTCCTGGTTTTCTATTAGAAGTCACCTTGTTTACAATGATTGTATACAACACCTGTGGAAGTTAATCTGAATAATTATTTTTTGCCCGCACACTTAAAGTCAGAAGATATTCCTCGGATTTTTAGCAAGACATTAAGCTATCCTTACTGATTTATGAACACACTTTACAATAATTTCGGTAAAAATCCTTAATCATGTAAGAACTTAGACTTATGGCAAGGGAAAGATATGTTCACGTCCAGACTTTCGTGGGATAGTAGCAACGGGCCACAAAGCGAGAGCATAAAAATTTCAGACCCATCAGTAGTTGGCAAATTAATGGTGAGACCGATATGCAATCTCATCACAAATGTCTGTGAGGAAAGAATACTGATTTAAAATATGTGACTGATGGTTTGATATTCAACACTACAGTCACAAGACGGGCACTCTTTCATTCCCACCTAATGGCCATTAAACAAGTCGTCCTCTGTAAGTGTAAAGTTTTCGTCGGTCATTCATAGAAACGGAGCGATATACTCTGTGGCATACACTGACTCCCCTTTTACCTTCGTTTTAACTGTATTTTACAGCACAGCATGAGCACTTCTTATGTTCCAGGACTGAAACACCGTCTTTTAGCTAGTGCTAATCTCACTAATTTCATCCCTGGGGAATGGGTCCGCAGTAGAGTACACCAGTCCTGTGTGACAAAAATCAAGTCACGCTAAGTCAGTGCTCACCACAGAAAATGGTGAATGGATAAAGGATTTTCTAACAGGTCGGTCGCAGTATGTCGTTGTTGAAGGAGAAAGTTCTTCTAATCTGGATGTTACATCGAGTGTACCTCAAGGAAGGGTAATAGGACCACTTGTTTTCTTAATTTTTATAAACGATCTCGGAGACAAAGTGAAAAGCCTTTTTAGATTGTTTGCTGATGATGCGGTTATTTATAGGGAAGTAAGAAATTTGGCCGATTGCTTAGAAATTTAGCGTGATCTGGATGTTATTTTGGCTTGGTGCGCTGAGTGGCAACTTACTCTCAATAGTAAAAACTGCAAGAAAATGAGCATAACTAACAAAAAGAATCCAATTGTTGAGAAATACGAGTTAAACAATACAGTAACAGTACAAAGAAACATGAACTGGGACATACACATTAATTCGTTAGTAGGTAGAGCAAATTCTAGGTTGCGATTCATAGGTCGAATCTTGAAAAATTGTAATGAACAAACAAAGGAGATAGCGTATAAATCTCTTGTGCGTCCACATTTGGATTATTGTTGTGCCATTTGGGACCCGTTTCGTAAGGGGTTGATCGAAATTATAGAGAAAGTACAGAGAAGAGCCGCTCGATTCGTGACCGGTTGCTAAAGTCCTTATGAAAGCGTCACAGAACTGATTAGTAGACTAGGCTATGAGTCTCTGGTAGATAGACGACACACGTTTCGTTTAAACTTATTGGTAAACATGCGTACTCCAACTTTCACTTTCGAGTGTTGTGAAATACTTCGTCCACCAACCTATTTGGGTCGGCATGACAGGAAAGATAAAATTAGAGAAATAAGGTGCCGCACTGATTCTTATATGAATTCCTTTTTTCCTCGTACCATTAGGGATTGGAATGCACAACACAGATTAGCTTTGGTGCTGAGCACCCTCTGCCACCCACAATTTTGTGAATTGCAGACTATATATGTAGATATAGATGTAGATGGTGACTCGTCACAGAATTCCTGTGACCAGGGTGGAGATACATAAAATTTACCCAATTCCCCAAACCTCCTTTTGTTTTCCAATGATTCCAAATCCAACTCTTTTTTTTACTTCAATTACTGACAGAGTTCACAAACAAATCTAGTTGTCCACCTTTGCACGCCCCACTTGATACTCAAATGGTTGTTTCAAACAATACCGTTATATGTAACAAATAGTCTATCCAATGTCTGTAACCCAATTCCCTTCCATCATACACTAAAATTTACTCTAGGTACCATACTGTTAACAACAGCCTCTTCTCTTCTCTCCAATTCAGTAACATGTATCTCAGGTATACAAATCTTTACATCAGCCTCTGCGTTCTATGTTCAACTAACCAGCGCACACTATTATGTTACCATACTGCTCTTAGCTAACTGATAGTATAATGGTCATCAGACAGACATCATAACCCACTTTTTCATAGAAGATCTCCACACATCGACAAGTAAACGAAACATGAACATAGGTGCAGACACTAGGTTCATTGCGCCAAAGATAGCGCCCACACTTGAACTGTCGTAAATTGTTAGGTCATATGTATATGTGTTTGCATATTTTATCCACCTAGGCCTCATCACCTAAAGTCTAGTGCCAGCTTGTGGTCGCGGTTAACTTGGGCTCCATACACCACTCAGAATTCTTCCACAAATATCCATTCTAACCTCATTAAACACCATATACGGCCCCAATACTCTTCCTGTCTTCCAGTGAAATCCAGCCCGGGTACTTTATTATGTCACTTGTTGAATGTGTTTCACCAACAAATCTAGCTTCCCTCCTTTGCACCCTGCATTTGATGTCCACAAAATGTGGACTCCATATTATACCACTATATGCAAGAAATGGTCTTACTGTGAGTTTGTAGCCCAAGTCCTTCACTTCTCTGGTACATCCCCCATCAATATTTTTGTCCCGAAGGACATATAGTGAATAAAGTGAGCAAGACGGTTCGTATCCCAACACAAACGGCAGCAAACTGTAATCAGCACAGTGAACTGGAAGAGTTCCTACTCCCTGTGGAAACAGTGGTTACAAGCATATATTGATGGTGAAATCTCGACGTCGAGCAGGCTTCAATCACCATATATGTTAGACACAAATCCACAGAGGAAGAAGACACGCACAGATGCATAATGCGAGTTCGACAAAACTAACAGCAAGCATCATGGAAACGAAGAAGTGGGACAGAACTGTCGTGACCACTGATTAACTGGGCACGACTCTCATTACAAAAATCATTAGACAGAAGAGTAAGTAAGTTGATCAACCGTAAATCACCATATTTACGACAACATGCTCAAAGAGAGACACAAACACACATGTCCATGACTACAGCGAACTAAAAACTTGGGAAGTACTCTCTTGCCTCAAGACTGGCTGAAAAACAGAACACTCCTTATGTATCATCAGGCAACCGAGTTACAGTGTGTGTAAAAAATGTCACCATGCACCTCAGTCTTCGTCCAATACTTATTGTTCATCACTCCAAATTGCGACACATAGATCACCGCCACGTCTCTCCCACACCACAACACTTTCTACCATTCAGTAACATGTGCCCCAGATACCATGGCTTGCAATGGACACTTGGCTATCTGACAGATACCATAACTCCCATATTCGTACTAGGTCTCACCCCCAAATCCATACGACTCCACACACACGCACACAGAAACATAAGTGGAAGAAATGGATAGCACGTCATACATCCGGACAGACGAGTTCAAAGAAGCCAAGTTGGCTCCAATCACCGGCCGCTCTACACCATAGTTACAGGTTAGGTAATTTGGGGACACATTTTTGCACATTATGAGGGAAAACTTTGTCCTTTGTAATAGAGGACTTATGTAACCTCAACATTTAAGATTATAGTTAATTTTTATTAATTGCCTTTTTTTAATTGTATAAAATTATTTTGATTTTATATTGGTTGTTGTATGATTGATAGGGGCACTTTGAACTTGTGTATTCGTAGGGTAATCGATGTTCCAATCTGTTGTAATATTGTTTCTTTTAATCATAATGATTCAATATTTGAATGCAGATTTTTCGTCAATTTAATAATTTCTTCTGCAATATATGATGTGGAAGTCAAATTGTCGAGTTCCCTTACCGATGTGTATCATGGGGTGTTTAAGATTTGTCGAAGATGTCTGTTTTGCAGTCGTTGTATGTGACATAGATTGGATTTTGATACCGTTCTCCACACCTCGCATCCGTATAATATGTATGGGAGGATTACCATTCTGTATATTCGCAGTTTTGTAACCATTGTCAGACTGATGGAGCGCATTATCGGGCCCAAGCTTTACGACAGGCCGATTCCTCCTCTTCTTCTGTTAATTACATGTTCCTGATATCTTAACTTAGTGTTAAGTGTAACCCCCAGGTACCGATGATTGTAACCCAAGGTATGGTTTCACCCATAAATTGATGTTGACGATTAATCTGTGGTTTTTTCCATGTAAAATAAATGGCTGCACATTTAGTTACATTTATTTGGACCTTATTTAGCTTGCACCATTTTTCAGTTTCATTCAGTGTATTCTGGACTCGGTTAATGTTGTTTTCATGGTGTTACCCGGTTGAATACACCGTAATGTCGTCCGCCCATTCGAACTAGTGGACTTACTAGTATTTTGTTGTCTTAAATGATGAAAGTTTTGGTGATAGGCGAGATCCTTGAGGAATTCCTGTTTCGATGAGGTGACATCGATGGTGACTAGGAATATCTGGTGGGAGATATAGCTTCCTATCAGTTTGATGTATGACTGTTTTATTCCTGTTTCTTGCTTCAGTTCTACGATAAGGTTCGAATGCCAAACCTTATCGTAAGCCTTTTCAACATCCAAGAAGACGGTTGCTGTTGAAGCAGACGAGTTTAAACCATTGGTGATATCTTCTCTTAAGTGGAGCAGCTGGCAAACTGCAGACACCCGGCTCATAAAACCAAACTGTTCCTCTCTAATTGTTTTTTTCCGAATCAATGGTGTCGTTTATTCTTTTTAGAATGACTTGTTCCAACAATTTCACCATTGAGCTGTGGAGGCTGATTGTTCTGTAGTTGAGTGGATCAGCATGATGTTTCCCTGGTTTTGACAATGCTGTTACTTTGCTAACTTTCCAATGCTCTGGGAAATAGGTTCTTTTGTAAACAGGCGTTGAATTCCTTGTTAATAAATACCACTGCTTTAGTCGGCAATTTCTTCAAGTGTTGGTTAGTAACACTGTCGGCAACTGAAGATTTCCGGTTCCAAGACGTTTAATTATTTTCCGAATTTCTGCTGGAGATGTAAGTTCGGGTAATTCATCAGTACGTAGTGCCAGAATTTCTCTTGCCAGCTGTTCGAATTTCTTTTCATGTTGTTGTTCGTCTTCAAGCAGTTGGTACTGAGGTAACGAATACTGAGCTGCAAAGCTTTCCGCAAGCTCCTCTGCTTTGGCAATAGGAATAAAACACGGTCCAAGGGGTCCATTAATTGGTGTATTATTCTCCCGAGGTTCCTTCAAGGTTCTCATGCATCCTTGTTTTGTAGAGATATGTTCACCATTTTCTGTTCCCATTTTGTTATTCTCCATTCTTGTAGAGCATGATCTAGCTGGTTTGAATATCTTCTGAAAATTCTCTTGTCATGTGGGTCCCGCTGCCTTTGCCACCTTTTCCGGTAGTGGTTTTTGAATGACCTTATTGTCTCCATGCCGGAGGGCAACCTCACATACTTGCCGGTTTGGAAGGTCGTCGTGACTGAAGCCTGTGTGTCTAACTGAAGGATGGCATTTTTAAGTGGTTTATGGCCTTTTCAATTGGTTCATTGTATTGTACGTTGTTGGTATGTTGTTCTAACTCAGTTGTGCATGAGACGGTTAAATTGCTGCCAGTTGGTGGATTTTACTTTCTTAACTATCGGCTGAGTTATGTTCCAGTTACTGAAAGTTACAATTACCGGGCTGTGATCGGATGACAGTTCTACTTTGGTTTCCAGATGTACTTAACTAGTTATATTTTATGCGATAATAATATCAAGTACATCGGGTTGTCTATGTCTGCACGCTGGGATAAAGTTTGCTGTAGTTGGACAAATGACTTCTGTGTTTCTGACGTCCGTTAATTCAAGCAGTTGTTCTCCTCGTGGGTTGTTTGTCCTAGAAATCCACGCAAAGTGCTTGCCGTTCATGTCACCACCTATCAGCACTTTGTCCCCTAGCCCCAGTAACACATCCAAAACTGCTTCAACAAGTTGCTTGTTTGGAGCTAAATATGCCGGAAAGATAACTAAATGTCCTTCCCTTGAATGTATCTTTATTGCTGTGGCTTCTATTTCTAGTAGATTTGGTATAGCCACCTGTTTGTGTGGCACCGACTTCTTTATAACAACTGCTGTTCCACCTCCTCTTCTTTGTATCCTGTCTGTCTTGTATATTGCCATCCCTGATATCTAGAATTTATCACTTGGTTTTAAAAATGTTTCTGACAGCAGTGCTATATCGATGTCATAACGCTTCATAAAGTATTCCATTTCATGTCGCTTATTTTTAATGCTATTGGCGTTCCATACTGTTAACTGCCATTAAGTAAATATTTTCACTATTCATTTGATGAAGGCAAAAATGTTTCCCCATTTGTTTTTAGTCTTTTTCACTTTTTGCATCGTCGAATTCAGTCCTTGAATAATGTTCAGCAGTCCGAATCCAAATAGGAATGACTCTTCATTACCTATATCTTCTGCTCTTCCTTTCTTCTGGTTTCTCTCTTTTTCTTCTTCCTCTCATTGGAATTCCCCTTTTCTTCTCGTGACCTGTCAGCTGTTGTAACTGCGTACGATCGTTGGTGTCCTATTTGCTGTTGTTTCTTCTGTGTTGGTTTTTCATTATTATTTGAATTGTTCGGATAATTCTTCTTTTCACTGGAGACTGGTTTACGTGGTTTGATTAGAGCTTGGTTTTTAGGACATCATCTCCATGAAGCTGGATGATCTCCTGTACAATTGACACATTTTGCTTTTTTCCGACTGTGGTAGACTACACTTATTTGTCGGGTGGAGCTGTGCACATTTCACACATCTGCTTGGGTAGTTGCAGTAATTGTATATCCATAATGTTGATATTTTAAAGATATAGATATCGTCAGTTTCAGGTTCAGAAACAACCTTTTCCATGCTATGGCATAATGCAATTATTTACAAGTTAAATTATATTGCAAAAAGTATAAAGCAACGTAAACAACTAACAAAAAATAATCCGTTGGAGTAAAATCTGAACGGTTCTGGCTTAATCAATTGTGAATATATTTCAATAATCACGATAAAACCGCTACAGAGAGAATTGAATCGTCTGTATCAATTTTAATTCTGTTACAATAAATCAAGCTAATTTTATATCTTCTCGGTGTGGAAGCAAACATTTAGATTTTCGTTTTGAAGATGCGTTAATTTGACTAGTTATTTGGATACATGAAGTGTTTCTACCAACAAAATAAAAAAATTTAATAACTATATTCACATCATGGTAAGTTCACCCATTTTCTGTTTTTTATTATTCATTAAGCGGCAGTACTGTCAGCCGAGTTCCGCATTCTACGCCTCAGCTCCACGCTTTCGAAACAGCAGACACCGAAATGTTTCTGCACCCATTCGACACTGATAATGGATTCGCAAACATGGTCTGGAAACGTAAATTTTTCTGCATGCTTTCGAAACAGACCACTAATGCATTTCGATAATAGCAAACATACACGGAAATATTTCTGGAGCACTTAAGAGCTGGGTAAATAGCTGTCGCATTGAGAAAACGCAAATGCATTTCGGACACCTGTAAATATTTCTTAAATTTTGGCAAATATTTGTTACATTTTGCAACAATGTCCCTAGCGCATGTTGTGACATGGTGCCATCTAGCGACAACCATGCATTACGAGCTGGAGTGTGCTGCCAGCTAGCGACAGTCATGCAAGTTTCGGCGGCATGTGAGCGCGTGTGTCGAAACACGAATTGCCAGATGCCTTGGCGAGCACTTAATGGCTGATTAAATACCTTCACCGCACGTGCATGTCGAAACCTGAGCATACCTGTGCAAACACGATAGAGGCGCCGGTTTTCCCCTGCAAGACAGAGGGAGCAGATGCAGTGGCGGTATTGATGTCTTTGGCTTCTCTTTGGCCGGCTCATGCGCAGATGATGTTTCTGCTGGAATGTGCTGCCACCTGGCCACGCCCCCTGCACTATGGTTTGCTGACTCAAAGCCTGCGACAGTGACGTCGGACGCCATTGGTCCATTTTGAATCACCCGGCAAACGGATGTGACGTGAAGGGATTTAGGACCCCCCACCACCAGCCCTGTGACGTTATTTGGATTTATAGGAAATCGCCAGTCATCGTTCCCCCACTACTCTCAATGTCTTGCATGGTGCCGACATGTGAGCGCGTTTGGCACAGGTTGCCGATAGGAAGGTTACTCAGGTGGGGCTCGTATCGGAGCCTCTTCGCGCAGCACCATTCTGCCAATAACCTTGTGGGTGGCAAAGCGTGCTATATCCAATCTTTCCCCGCTTTTAAGATGTGTTATTCATCGAAATTCTAATTCTGTGATGGTCTGGCTGCTGGGTAATTGGTATTTGTGGTGAGGTCTCTGAGGGTAGTTATGAGCTCCAGTTCGGATATTCCCCCACTGACCACTCTCTAACCTATGCAAACCAATTGGAACTTCATACTGAACCGGTGGGAGCAGTAACTGGAGCGAGCGCTGATCCAGGGACAGGGTTCTGTTGTGATCGTCTGTCAGAATGTTTACTCCGCAGTAATTCCGAGCATGCAACTACCATTCTTAAACTCTTCTTTGCTCGTCTTTTTCCGTTTCACTTCCCAAGACTTGTCCAGACACTCTTCCATTGTTAAATTCATCTGAAAACGATAATCACCAATTTATTATTTTATACATAAAGTTACACAACACATTTGTAGGCTAATTGATATCAAACATTACTCCCGGGCATCGAACCGCCACCAGGTTATCTGCTTTTACTGTCAAAAGACATAATCGCAGACATATTGGCTATATGATAAACTACTGGGGAATGGTTTTCAGACTGCTTGTCAATTGTTTATAACAGGTTAAGTAGGGGATGGGGAGAATTGTTCTGCTCATGCGCCGGAGTGCGTTGACCCCTCTAGGCGTATGAAACGGTCGTAAATTTTCAGTGAATAAAATCTCAAACACAGGGTTTCTAGGAAATTTCTGCTGCTGTATGGCTGTGTTCTGAGTAAGAAAAATGATAACTGTAAGCTATTGGCTGACAAATTGGTCTGCTAGTAAATTCATATGAATCTTGGACAAGAAGAGCTCCCACTTCTATTGTAATATGATAAGACTGTAAAGCTGAGAGATTCATTTGGTAACTGAATAACCATGCTATTTTATTTGCCTGGGGTCATACATTTTGTGTTACGCTCAGTAGACTCTTCTAGGTCAGTGCGTGCGGTGGACCAGAAGCACTTTATAGTCCATTTCTACGTCACCAGCCTTTACGAACAAAGGATTGGGCCAGGACTTGCGAAAAGCTTTTACCCTCTGAACGGCGCCCGCGAGGTTACTAAACAACGTCTTAACAAATTTGAGATGTTCTTTTGGTAATATTAATATGGATTATTAAACATAAGTCATATAATTGAAATATTTAATATTTTATATAAATGCATAGTGTTTCCGCACGTTATGCAGACAGAATGACAGAGAGATTCATAAACATCTTTGGTCATTGATCTCGTGTGGAACGGAAGAGATGGGGGATACGTGCACAGTAATATTATACCCGTCGTAAACAATCGGTCATAAATTACGTGTCTTAGTGCAGTTATAAAATCCGGTAAAAGGGTAATTAAATAACCACAAACCTTGGGTGGACGCCCACAACCAGAAGTTGTGGTCGTAAACGTCACTTAAAAACTGGCGAGCGATCTGCTAATGGTGGTATTCCAAGCAAAAGTCGATGTTAAAAACATTTCCAAATGTATGTTAATATTATAAATGCGAAAGTAACTCTGTCCCTCTGTCTATTACGTTTTCATGGCTAAATGGCTAATCCAATCATGGTGAAATTTGACAAGGAATTATTATTTGCCATTGGGAACGACATAGGATACTTTTTTTTTGTAAACATAATATATTTTGAAAACTAACTAAACGGTAATAGACGCATGGCATGTGTAACTCTCTGTAATGCTATGCCGCAGAGTGGCCTGGTGGTTCAGTGTTTAAGGCGTTCACTTTCAAAAGTTCTGGGCCTGATACCGGTTTCAAATACTGTAGAGAGCAGGAAATTTTAAAAATTTGTTTTATCATGCGAACCATGCCTGGACGTTCCATTGCTCAAATTCCACGTTAACCTGTTGGTCCAGCCACTGCAGAGGCGGAATGTGTGGCAAATCGAAACACTGTCACGTATGGGGCCGAAAAATCATTCGGGACCCAACAATGCCATACGCGTTCAATTTTTTATGCTATATTGGTCGCTCAGGCTTTGTTCTCTCGCAGACAGTTTGTGTATGACCTACGCTAATAAATTATAAATGCGAAAGTAACTGTGTCTCTTTGTTACGTTTTGACGAACAAACGGCTATACCAATTTTAATAACATTTGCTAAGGAAATACTTTATATTATTAGGAAGGATACAGGATACTTTTTTCGGGATAAGTAACACTTTTTGTCATAAATTTTGAAAACTAACTCAATAGTGCCAAACAATCCTATAACGTGGGTATGTCTGTAATCTTACATAGGTTGCTCAGGCTGTGTTATTATGGCAATCTGTTAATGTACTATCTGTTCATAAATTTTGTTTACGGAAAAAACATGTTATACTGTAGTATAAATGTTGATAATATGATTTCTATTATGTTGTAAAGGGATAAGTCCTTATTTCATTTCGTTCGTAATAGTCGAGACAAGCCCAGAGCTGTTTCCCAGCTTCTCGTAAGTGGCAAATGCAACGACAATGACATGACCCACTCCTAGTACCTCATAGACGTCATCAGTAGCGAACAAGAGCACTTGTTCCTAAAATACTAACCGACGAATCTGATGCTAGCTTTACCCCCTCCACTAAAGCACGGCCTTCACGAGACCGGAGAGCACGTTAACTAGTCATTCGCGGACCATCATGCAGACTCGCAACATAACTTCACTAAGGTAATCCGCTGCTTGTTATATATTCCATGTTGTGCCATTCAAGTATTTCATGATTGCATTAAATTCGGAATTATTCCATCTGAGTAACTATCATCTAATAGATGCAATAAGTCGAATTCATTCCAAGCCTAGTACCTATTTAAAGCATTCATATCATAACATTTTGAATACTTAGGTCAATATCCTTCGCTGCTATTCTAATGTTGGGTTATAAAACCCAACATCCATATCCTAAGTTCATCAGTGCAATCGCAACTGTCTTGCGTGCAGCGTGTCTAATAACATCTATATTTTGAAGTGTTTATCCAAGTGTATGTTTCCCTTCACAAGTGTTATAAATAAATAAAAAATATTTGTGTTTATCTCGTGTGTTTTCTTCATAGAAATTTTGATCACATAACAAATATACTAGGTGAACTATCCTAAGGGTTTGGTCAGTCTAATGGCCAATATACTGACAGAAGATAGTCTGTACTACTTGCAAAGCAACAAGTATTAAGTATTAACCTAATTTCTGGATATTAACTTCACAGATGGCTTATCGTCCCGATTGGTTGGTGAAGGTCGAGACGAATCCAAATGGTTGGTCGGTATATTAGTTTCCATTGAGCTTACTACACGATAGTTGGTTTCCGCTGGCACCATAATTTTATTTTGTGTCTACCGTTCCTGTTATCAGTATATGTTGTATCCTTTTTTTACTTGCCTCACAGGCGTAAATCAGACCAAAGGCTTAGCTCTAGCAGAGGACGAGCAGCTAAAGTTATTAGAAACCAAGAAACTGATTCTGAAGAACGAAGACAAGACCAATTCGAAATACCATATGCCATAATTCAACCTCCACCACCCCCGACATTTGTTTTTTTATTATTTTTAAACATGTTGCAAATTGATTCTCATCATGAGACATGATCGATAGCAGTAGATATAGATTGGCATTTAGCTCGAAAATCTGAAGCGAGGCTGGTGACGACCAGAACCCCGGATCAAAAAAAGTGTAATCGATGGCCCCACACAGGTGTTCTGGTGTAATTTATACCCCCTCCCCCTCTCCTCCT
The DNA here is from genome assembly GCA_031002005.1 of Vandiemenella viatica. Classification (NCBI taxonomy): domain Eukaryota; kingdom Metazoa; phylum Arthropoda; class Insecta; order Orthoptera; family Morabidae; genus Vandiemenella; species Vandiemenella viatica. The sequence continues at coordinate 170,158,946 of CM061921.1, forward strand.
TTGCAACTGATACCCCCTCCCATTGATATGTTATTAGGCCACCTGCCTTCCCCACTAACCCAAGTTTCAGCTACCTACCCTCCTTTTAACCGTTACACGCGCAGGTGTTCCAGTGTAACTGATACCCACAACGTTGGCCTTGATATCGATACCCCACACAGGTATTCGTGTCTAACTGATACCCCCTCTCATTGTTCTATTGTTCTTCTGTTACATCTCCCCACTAACCCCAGTGCCAGCTACTTCCCTCCTTGAAATTGATAACCCGCGCAGGTGTTCCAGGGTAAAAGATACCGCCCCCCTACTTGAAATCGATACCCCGAGCAGGTGTTCCGATGTAACTGATTTCCACCACGCTTACCTTTAAATCGATACCCCGCGCAGATGTTCCTGTGTAACTGATACCCCCTTCAATTGCTTTTTTATATACCTCCCCACCAACTCCAGCTCCAGCTGCCTCCACCTCCGTCAAATGTTATGCTAACTAGGCCACATGAGAACAGATATAAAATGCCTGCCTACACCAATCCGCAATAACTTCTGCGTTGCAATTGGACGAGTAAGGTCGTGTCTCTTCTGAATTCCAGAAGCCATGTCTGAAGTTCTCTTCAACTAGGAAGGTTGGTTCAATAACAATTGTAAAAATTTCACACATTCTTAAATAGCATACTGTATATTATTATAATTTGCTCTTAAATATTATACTGTATACTGTGTTTCCAGTCTCCAGGAACTCAAAGGCGCGGGGCCCCTTAGGAGGTGAGAGGCCCCCCAGAAGGCGCGAGGCCCGTAGCATTTGCTAATTCCTGCTACATGGTTAATCCGGTACTGAATTTATGGGATGAATTAGATAATTCGGCTTTTGCTGGTAAGAGATAGAAATTCATATCAATTAATTGTTCAAGTTTGTTTTAGTGTTCACTGTCTAACGTATTATTCTTTTTTTGTTTTTTGTTTTTAGGTTCAGCAAAGTTGAGCAGGTTTGATGATAATGGTAAGAATTTTTTTAGTTATCTTTCATTATGCTTTTAAGTGTTGCTAGTTTTCTCGCTATACCATCGATTTTTTTTCTTTTGTAGAAATTAATGAAATTTTGAAAATTCTTTTTTGACTTGTATTTATTTATTTATGAACCTATATTTTTTACTATTTCATTCTTTTGTGTCTCCAGAATTTGCCCTACTGGAAATGTTTGTCTTTGAAGAATTGTGCGTGCTTTATTATTTGTTGTTATCTGTTTGCAACTTGTATGAATTTTTTTTCTTGTTTATATTTATACTAATATATGCACTGTTTTTATGTTTCAGATATGGAAGCAAGTTCTAGCCAGTAGCCGAGTAAAAGGAATAGGGCTCCAATACTGTCCAAACGACTCCAAACGACAATGAACTACTTCTAGTGGTACATACCAATATTTTTAATATCTTGGGTTTTTCTTATTACGAATTGCTTTTATTTCGTGTTACTAAATATTTTTCTTATTCTTTCTCAGGTTCGTCCTAGTGGAGTTTAGATGTCATGGGCTCCTCAAGTCTGCCACCAACGCCATCACCACAGAGATGGATAAAACTAATAAAAAGTCTCGTACAACAACCTACCAAGAGTCATGCTTCACCAGCTATGGCATCCAATCCACCACCGCAGAAAGCAGCATATCCGCCTACACACTGGAACCATAGAGATAATGGTCAATCATTACTAATTCTATGAATAACTCATTCTTTCTCAACAATAATTGTTTCCACGTTACTAAAATTTTTCATTTTTTCCTATTTCAGTTTCCGGGTCAGCTGCAAACAGCAATAATCCTGCCGCCTTCAACAGGTATATCGTGCTCCACCACCAATGTGGTGGCCCAGGAAATCGCCGGCTTCTGCACAGCCTCTACTTGGCGACCAACCACACCATGCCCGCCGTGGTGGGACCAGGCACCGTACCTTCACGGCCTATCGTTGCTCCTTGCCAGCCCATTGCAACCACATTAACATGGCGGCCAAACCCCAGCATCTCTCCATCCAGCTGCTGGTACATCTACATGGCGGCCGACCCCAGCATCTTGCCAGCCAGCTGCCAAAACATATACATGTCTGCTGATCCCGGCATCCAGTAGTAGTCACCCAGCAGCACTTAATAATAATCTAGTAGCATCACGCAGCCAAGCAGCAACCAGAGGGCGAGTTGGTTAGCATCGCCCTTACTCCTTGAAGTTCGGGAAAGTGCACTTAAGAGAAGAATATTAATCCGGCACATTTCAAAATTTATGCTTGCTTCGATCTTTGACTAAAAAAAATTGCGATATTGTCCGTAAAGGTTCAGGATGGGCTGATTATCACATTTCTAATTCAGAAGGACTTAAATTTCAAAACAGCCGGTATGTGATGATATCACAAGGAGCACTTCCCTGTCAGATTGGAGACCATTGTAAAATTGAATGAGTTTCAAGAACGGTAGAGTAGCAAAACTCTCGATAGAATAATATCCCTCTACAATAATATTTCTAAATTCGAATCTCTCAATCGAGGGTCTCCTATGTTGTTCTGCCACTTGTCATCTGTAGAAAGAATGCCGTCATCAATGTTGAAAGCAGATATGACGCTTATGCTTTCTATAGACGATTGTGCTTTTCACGTAAAGGCGCTAAACAAAATCGCGACACGAGTTAGAAAGTACGTTCACAATTCACCCTCGATTTTTCAGGTATTGAGTTTCAGGTAAAATTCTCTGACATTTCAAAATTCGAGAGGTCTGGATATAGTTAAAGGTAAATATATAGTTTTAGGGACTCTTCATCACACGGCAGACAAGCGCGGGAAACACATAAACATGTTGATGATTGCTGACAGTAGTGGGAAATTCCATTATTGTTGGATTCATGACTTTTCGCGGCTAGTTAGGTCTTCAGTATCAAATCATAAACATACTATCTTTATTTGTGACAGATGTCTCCAACATTTCAGTCAGTCAGATCAGGAAGGCAACGAGATCTATTGTGAAAAGGCGTTTCCAGTAAGAGTTCATCAACCCAGCGACGACGATTAGACCTTTAAGTTTAAGGATTTTTTACACCAGCAGCATGTACCCGTCGTCGTTTACGCTAATTTTGAAATTTTATTGCAACCTTATGATTCATGCAGTCCTCTACCCAACGCCTCTCACACTACTACAGTCTAGAAACATGTCCCTTTCGCTTCCGCATACAAGGTAGTTTGTCCAGACGTACCTAGTCTGTCGCATTTCGACTTCTTCTTGGGCATAAATCCCGAGAAATGCTTGTTGGCGAACTCGTCAATCTCGCCAAGGAAGTCGATAAAATTTACAAGAGATGTATTCCTCTTGTAATGACAGATGAGCAGGAAGCAGAATTCGCTGATGCTATAGTATGCCACATCTGTGAGAAATAGATTGAACTGGAGACTGTGAAGGTCCACGATCACTGTCATATCACAGGAAAATTTAGAGGAGCTGCATATAATGACTGCAATTTGCGGTTTCAAAATAAAAGGTGCATGCCAATTTTCTTTCACAATATTTCTGGGTATATCGCACACTTCATAGTTATCGCTTTATCAAACCTCGACGGCGATGGGATGGATGTGTTTCCCATCAATACAGAACGATACATTTCTTTTTCTAAAATAATTAAAACACTTGAATCACATTAAGGTTTCTGGACTCATACCGTTTCATACCCCATTAGACAAACTGGTTGGGACGCTTGAAGACATCGATATATACATTACCCGTGCTCATTTTTCCGACCCAGAGTGTTCCAATTAGTTAAGCCGACAGGAGTATTCCCCTACCAATATATAGATTCGTGGGATAAACTCGACGAGGCCACGCTTCCTCCAAAATAAAAATTTTATAGTTCATTGTCAGTGTCCTAATTTCGGATGAAGATTACTAACACGCGACACAAGTGTGGCAGATTTTCCAGATTAAAGCAAGCATAAATTAAATTAACAGGTTCAATATAATTTGGAGAATTTTGAATTGTGCCGGAATATATTCTACTCTTAAATGTGCTTTCCCGGTCTTCTGGGACTAATGAAGATGCTGCCAACTCGCCCCCCCTTGCTGCTTGGCTGCATGATGCTACTGGATTATTACTATGTGCTGCTAGGTGACTACTGCTGGATGCCGGGCTCGACAGCCATTTAGATGTGCTGGCAGCTGGCTGGCGAGATGCTGGGGTCGGCCGCGGTGTTGATGTGGTTGCAATGGGATGGCAAGGAGCAACGATAGGCCGTGTGGGTGCGGTGCTTGGTCCCACCACGGCGGCCATGGATGTGGCTGGTCGTCAAATAGATGCGGTGCTAACTAAGTCCTGCAGTGGCTGGCGATTCCCATGGCCGCCTCATTGGTGTTGGAGCAGGATCATTCCTGTTGACGGTGGCAGGATTATTCCTGTTTGCGTCCGACCAGGAAACTGAAACAGGAAAAAATGAAAAATTTTAGTAACATGGAAAAAATTATTATAAACAAAAGCAATGAGTTATTCAAAGAAGCAGTAATGACTTACCATTAGCTCAATGGTTCCAGTGTGTAGGCGGACATGCTGCTGGCTGCGTTGATGGATTGAATCCTGTTGCCGGTGAAGCATGACTCGTGGTAGGTTGTTGTACCAGAGGTTTTATTGGTATTATCCATCTCTGTGGTGATGGCGTCGGTGGCAAACTTGGGAAGGTATGCTTTGTTGCTCATGTACAAGCGCTGAAGGAAAAGGCTTGCGATGTTTCTGAGAAAGTGGTAAACTTATCCGGAATGGATAGAAAAGAAACCACATGGCAATGAAAATCCTGTCTGATCTATGCTATAAATTCTTTTATCGATGCGCAGACACATTACTTATTCGTCTTCTGAAAGAACTTGATTTTAAATTAAGAAGTCAACAACGGACGAAACTTTTAAACGAAGATTGCAACTTTGGGATCAAAGGTTATGCGAAATATATTTGGTATGGTTAGAAAGTATATGGTGGTCTCAAAGTACCTACTGGTCGAGAAAACCGGCTTCTGACAGCACATGATGTCTCTTCAAATACAGGGTTCATACCAGAAGCCAAACTTGTCTTTTGGGACTGAAAATATTTGTTAGTATCCGACTGCCATTCAGAAATGATTGGTAGGTTTTTAAGGTATGATGCCCTGTCTGGAAGAACGGTGCATTATCGTGATGGTTAATGCCACCTACTATTCAGTCCAAACAGACAAGCTACCGTTTTCAAACTGGCGTAAAGGAGATAATATTAAATTGTTGTGTAATAATGGTGTTGAGGTTTCTCCTCATGAAACTTTTATGATAATGACCTTTTGTGTAATGAAGAGAACAAAAATGCAAAGAAGGTATACTAACTAGGTCAAATGGCAAATGAAATGGGACATAAGTATTTCGTTTACCACCGTATCAGTATAATCTCATTGAACTCGTGCCCGCGTTAAACCTAGCGTGGTGGGTGAGCGGTAAGTCAGTAACCCTCTGGCCTCACATTCGGGAGGACGCCGATTTGAATCCCCATCCAAGCATCCAGATTTGGGTATTCCATGGTTTCCCCAAATCACTCCAGGCAAATGGCGGGATGATTCCTTCTAAAGGGCCATGACCGAATTCCTTCCCTTCCTTGTCCCTAGTCCTTTTCTGCCTCTAATGACCTCGACGTCAACGAGGCGTAAAGCCATAAGCAAAGAAAACTAGAAGACTAAGTTATACGGAAAAACCATAAGAAGGTAACGACTTTCTGATGTCGAACGACTTACACACGAATCCTTATAAAATGTTAGTCAAGAAGAAAGGGAGAAATTTTTAAGGCAGTCGAAAGCATTATAAGAAAATAATTGCGTTAAACAGTTTGCTGCAGGCAGAGAAATTAATTCCAGTGGAGAAAGAAATTAAGATACACCTAGGTGGAAGCAGTAACTGTGACCTTCAGTGCAAAGAGTTTGAGGATGAATAAGTTGCTGAGCAGATAAAGGTGGACAGCACTGCGATTGAGCCAGTTTGTAAGTTTCTTAATAACTTATCTCCATATAGTAATTGTACTGATAGTGGGCGGTTCGTTTATTATTTTAATGACAATATTTTCCAGGAATCAATTATTTATATGTTTATTTCATAATGTAATTCGCTGTTACAACAGCAGTTCTCAGTTTAGCTATAAATACAATATTTCATACATGTCTGGAAATATTTAGCTCCGTTGAAACAGAAGGAAGCTATCAGGCAGTGTTAGGAGTGAGTGCTGCACGTCTATTTTCGCACAAATAAATTATAAAATAAACTACAGGGGTTCATATGAAGATGCTGTTATATTGCCTATGTTTTTACAAACATGATGGCTTTAAATTATTACGTCAAGAAATTAAACAGGTGTTAGACAGCATTTGATATTACATAGTCATAACAACCAAGTGATTCCTGTTTTTTATTATTATTTATTCAGTGGATCGAATATATTCTGTTAATTTTCAGGAAGCTGCATAAATTTTGTCAGCTAATTTTCTCATTTGTCTAGATTTTTCTGTTGGCTGAAGTGAAGGTAGTAACTTCATTCGTAAGTTTTACAGAAACTAATTTCTGTAAAGTCAAAACAATTTTTCAAATTAATAAGAACGTCAAGTTAATATTCTACATGTTAAATAATATATTTTACAAATTTTTATACCCATACAACTGAAAGTTGATTTTTTAGCTACATCCATTGAACTATTAACAATTGGTATGTGCTTCCACTATCATTCTGCTACTAATTAGTTTCTAAGATTCGCAGAGTGGTTTCACATGCCTTTACAACCCAAGTGAGCCACCTATCAAGACTATCTTCCTGCTCAGCGGAGCTGTTTTGACTCCCTTGGTGGCTCCTAATCTTTCGTGTACATCAACTGATAACGAGTTCAACTGCTTGAAGGTGCCAACATGATCCTATGGACATGGAAAGATAGACATGCGAAAAGAACATTAATTGTGCTGTACACAAGCTCGACCGGTAAGGCCATCCGATTTTTTTAGTAACGGTCTCCTACTTCATGTTCGGCGAAAGAAACAGTCCGAAACGAGCTTCAAAAGGTTGTATCCGCTAGACGCGCTATCCCGATGGGAAGCCCGAGAACGTTGAATATAGTTTATGCACCGGGAAAATCTTCATTCTTTCATCGTAAGTAATTAATACCCTATCACCAAAAATAGGCTAATTAACTAACAGTTCAGATGATATTAGCCTACCCTGTTGGCTCAGGTCGTTACGGCACACCGGTGGTGTAAAGGTTTTAGAGACACTATATTAGCTTTTCCAACTAAATGTCAGCCTCTCCTTCACGTGGTGCACCCTGTTTGCTCAGCCTCTGGCGACTGAAAGATTCCCGCTATAAGGAGTCACCCACTGCTTGCCAACGGCTCCGAAAGGAGGGCGGAAGAGCGGGGTGGTTCAGGGCACCCTCTTGCCCTTGGGGTTGGAAACGGCCCTAAAGGCGGATGAATCAGAAATGATCAACGGCATGGGGATGCAGAAGGCAACGGGAAACCACTGCATTAAAGACCCAAAGGGTATCCCGAGGACATGTAATCCTCTCAAATTACATATATCATGATGTAAAATATTCCGGAGGTAAAATAGTCCCCCAATCGGATCTCCGGGTGGGGACTGCTCAGGGAGGAGTCATCAGAATGGATAGAAACATTCTACGAGTCGGAGCGTGGAATGTTAGAAGTCTGAATAGGGCAGGTAGGTTAGAAAACTTAAAAAGGGAGATGGAACAACTTAAGTTAGATGTTGTTGGGATTAGTGAGATTAAATGGAAGGACGCACAGGATTTCTGGTCTGGGGAACACAGGATAATTAGCACACAAGCTGTCAATGGAGTCACTGGTGTAGGATTTGTAATGAACAAGAAAGTAGGGAAACGGGTGAGTTATTATGAACAGTTTAGTGACAGGATTATTTTGATGAGGTTAGAAACTAAGCCCGTCCCAACCACATTAGTACAAGTGTATATGCCAACGTCACAGGAAGATGACGAAGAAATAGAAAAAATATACGCTGAAATTGAAGAATTAATCCAATATGTGAAGGGGAGGAAAATCTAATAATCATGGGTGATTGGAATGCAATAGTGGGAGAAGGAAAAGAGGGGAATACTGTAGGAAGTTTTGGTCTAGGAGAAAGAAATGAGCGAGGAAGCAGGTTGCTAGAATTTTGTGAAAGATATAAGCTAGTAGTGGCGAACACACTGTTTAAGAACCATGCAAGAAGAATATACACCTGGAAACGTCCTGGGGATACAGGCAGATATCAGCTAGATTATATCATGGTCAAACAGAGATTCAGGAATCAAGTTCTAGACTGTAAAGCGTACCCAGGAGCAGACATAGACTCGGACCATAATTTGATAGTAATGAAGTGCAGGCTGAAATTCAAGCGAATAAGGAAGCAGTAAGCAGAACAGACTGGAAGTGAATAAACTGAAACAATCTAGCACAGAGAAAAATTTGCAGAAATGGTAGACTTAGGTCTAAGAAGTAACTGTGAAAGGAGCTCAACCGAGGACGAATGGAATGCATTAAAGACCGAAATAATGAAAGCTGGCAAAAAACATTAGGCTTTAGGGAACAAGCTGCCCGAAAACCTTGGATCACAGAAGAAATTTTGAGCTGATGGATCAGAGGAGAAGGTACAAAAATGCTCAGGATGAAGCAGGAAGAGAGCAGTACAGGCAATTTAGAAATCAAATAAATAGGAATGCAAAAAAGCAAAAGAAAAATCTGCAGAGAAGTGTGAACAAGAAGAAAAGGAAATGGTCATAGGTAAAGTAGATGTTGCATACAGGTAGATTAAACAGAATTTTTGAGAAATTAAGAAAAGATGTGTAAACATTGAAGCTGCCGATGGGAAACCGCTTT
>CM061921.1:170168837-170192530 GCA_031002005.1 Vandiemenella viatica
AGTGATTAATTCCATGGCTATTCATGAGTGTCTTAAACTTTGAATTGTAAAACTCCTTTCCGTTGTCAGTCTATTTTTTGGAACACGAATACCACTTAGTATTTATTCATTGCGTCGGCAACCACACTCTAGCTGTTTGTTCTTGAGAGGTATAGCCCATGCAAACTTTGAATTAGTATCAATCACCATCAGTATATAATTGTAGCCACTGTTTTTACGAGAGTATGGGATCATTTCCTCAATTTAGCTTACCGAAGATCATCAAGTCCTGTGATTATTGCCGTCACCTTTGGAAAATCCTACTTACCGGTCAACGAAGTTCTGCTACAAGTTGAACCATATTACAAGATAATGTATCTCTCGGGAAGTTCTACAATCACCGATAAAATTCCTGCTGCTGTCAATGCAGTAAGTAACTTCAGTCTTTTAACGAGCTCATCGATGTCCCACTACACGTATTCCTTCATGGGAAGGAGGTCAGAACCCGACTGACGGTCACAAGTTTAGACACTGTTTTTATACTTGCTGAATGAATTTTCAAAAAAATTCCAGATGGACTAAATTTTACTCTGTGGGCACTTGTGTTGTTAAATATTTCCACTTAGTCCTTGGTAGTGTATATTTTCGGTTTAAAAAAAAGAAAGAAATAGGCCCATTAATCCTTGCGTTCGTTGAAATTCATTACAATCTATTAGAATAACATCTTCATCAATAGTCACAGGAGACTTTTCAATCATTAGTGGATCATTCTTCTCCCGGACTCCATAGACTGAATCATAATCTCTCTCATTCGATTAAGCGATCACGGCTGAAGACTGCTGCTGCTAATGCTGCTGCCGAGGCAAAAATATATTTTCACGGCATCCGTCACATTTCTTATCGAATCCTGGAAATTTTTTCACAGTCTTCAGTTCAAGTAATTTGCGTGGAATTACATTTATGATGGTTGTTTCTGAATCCTTGTTTAAGCACCGAATGTAGCATATGGAAGTTTACTGTACTATTTTAAATCTGGTAGTTACATCCTATGCAATGGAGTTTGGAGGTTTACAATCTAGAATTGTGAGTTGAAACAAAGTTTATCACCATGTTTTACATTGAGTGGTGTATTAGGGTAAATTTTTAACATCAACATATTTAGAGACGTTTGCTGAGGTGATTTTTACAGTCAACAGGGATTTTATAATAATTTATACCTGTATCTTGCACGTATATAAAAATTTTATACGCACTCCTTGTCGTAATAGTAATGATCTTAGTAAGTTCTGTCGATTTTAATTCCCTCATAAACATAGTCGTATTGTCAATGTATCACTTGGTTACATAATTTTCGTCTATGGGGTAAGCTGCATATTTGAGTATTCTAGCCTGACAATCCAAATTATCTTCTTTGTAAGATATATGTGTTGAGGCGGGTTGCATCAACACTCTCTTGTTCTGTATCGTTGATGTTCTACTAAAGTTGCCCATGGTTGTAATGGTGGTAGTACCGAATATGCTTTACTGTTTATTAAAAGTGAATCAAATCTGTTGCGGTATCGCCAGTGATACATGTCACAATCTATGTCGATAGCCACAAAACCATGCTTGTTCGTATTCCAGCAGTAACCACATAGGTTTTAAATTCATTGAACGGCATATCTGTGTTAACATGATCATTGTAAATTTGCTTGAGATTCATATCATCCTGTTTAAATAGCACAATCAAGTTAGCCTTGTCTCTAACTAACTGTTTTGGCATCCGACTATATATCTGGCACAACTATATAGAATCTACTGTACCTGTGTCTTCCCACAAAAAAATAAACTCGTTTGCTATTTTGCTTTTCACACGAAACATCGTCAAACGTAAACACTAAATCTGGAAGAGCTTCACTAGGTGGGGCCACACTCTGATTATCTCTTAATATCAAATAGTTAATTTCTTTAATGGCTTTTAGTATTTCACCCAGCATCTGATACTTTGGCTAGTACAACGATTTGGAAAACATACACATTTTCAAATCTAACTTCATTTGCGTTTTCCAGAAGGGAGAGCATAAGGCTGGTCTTCCCGCAGTTTGATGGTCCACACACTACCGCCCTCACTTTCTCAAGGAACAGGGGTCCATTTTTCTTCCGCTTTTATTTGGTGCCGACAACTTCCACATTACCAGCGGGTAATATTTCCCGCTGTTTGACGAACGGCAAATTGACGGTGTTCGATGGTTGCGCCGGCTATATATAGACGCACGAACATGAAAAATCAGTCAGTCGATTACAATGCCTCCTATAAGAAAGAAGAAATATCGTGGCTTCTTAAACAATATAATCGACAATATGCAATTTGAAGCACACATTCCAACATACCTGCTCTGTGGACCTCGGACAAAGCTGGAAAAACCGTTGAAATTCGGACAGACGAGGATTAATCCACTAGATACACAATACAGGAAACATGACATTGCTTAAGCACAAGGTAATGACAGACGTAGTGCAGAACGCATACTCGCGGAGAAGGCTTGAAACAGAATGAGGTTCAAAGTTGCAAAAGTTTGGTGAATGGGCAGTTGCGGTTTTAGTTAAAGGCGCTATGCGCTAAGTTAAATTTGGGCGCAGGCATCAAAAAGATGAAGAAGCAAAAGAATATGGGTGGTATTCTCCTTTTAATACTTATTTTTGCCGGAATATCGACTGCCGGAGCTCTCGCAGCAGGAGCCTCGGCCGTTGCCAGAGCAGTCAAAGTTCCTAAAGAAGCAAAAAAGTAATCGGCACAGTGAAACCATGGAAGCAATTGCAATAATGGGGTAAAGGTCATTCTTTGAAACTATACCAGAAAGATTAATCAGTGTTTAAAAAAAGGTCAGTTCAGGCTTTGAGGGATGACGATGATATATACGGAAAAGTAATGCCTTTGTGTATACCTCATTATCGTAGCGTATTCATTCGCAATGCATTACATAAAAAAATTCGTGAACATGAATGTGGAATTGTGAACTTGTACAATGCTGAAAATACTGGAACACACTTTGGTGTGTACATCATGTACAATTATGGTGTAGTGAAATATTTCGACAGTTTTAGTGAACATTGGAATTACAGCGGTACATTGCAGGAAACAGAATACCATACAATGTGCGACGCCATCAGAAATTTAGTACACACCTATGTGAACATTTGTGTTTAAAATTTATGTATTTAAATATATAACATCAGTCTTACACGAACCTTTTTCGGGGTAACCAGTGTCTGTGACATTCTGCTTGTCCGGCAACAGTTCGATCTTGAGCTGTGATAAATTTCCACCGATAAATTTCAGCCAAGGTGAGTATAGGATCGGCTGGGTTGACTTTCAAGCATACAGTTCAGTTCCGAACATTAACAAGTCAAATTGTAAATTTCATTACTCGAAGAATAAAATGATAGATATATGTACAGGATCGTACGATATTGACGAATTGGCAAATTATTGGGTTCGGCTCACAAATAATGAGAAGCAACAATTTAGAACAAACATTAACTCACTCAACTGCGAGACACAAATAGCGGTGGAAATTTCGATAAACCCACTTGTAATGTATAGTGATGATATATTCCATTTGTGCAAAGGAAAAGAGTTTATAAAACTTTCAGTGTACTCCGGGACAAAACAGAGGCGACCGCGTCACGTGACCTCCTCATGTGACTGTGTCATGTTTATGGATGGAGTTTCGTCAAGACTGAATTATGAAATTGAAGTAATACACAATTGTTTCATTGAAGCGTGTACGTTTTAGATATTCTGTTTATATGTGCAGGAGTGTTCTGGTGTGGGTCTGCACTGAACTCGGGGCTGCCACGAGAAACGGCAGGATTCCTAAATGCATTGTTCATTTGTGTGTGTGTGTGTGTTGTTGTTTTTTTGTTGTTGTTTGTGTTAATGATTTTCTCTGATTATTACTTATTAAATATAAATAATTCTGTGAATTGTTTAAATGTATATATCTCGACTTCTGTAATATACAGAAGTAATTCCGCTCCCTCAGTTATAATTGACTAGATAGCAGTAAAATTTAACAATAATTAAATTTTAAAGGATAAAGAAAGGTACATTTAAACAGTACACTTCAAACTCAATAGGGTCACTGCTTGGATTTTCGAAATGTGTGTTAAAGCATGGATTTCATAACTTAGACAATTAGTGCAGATGTTCAAAGTTAATGCGATATGCATAGAATGCAACATATGTACTAGAAATAACGTCAACAATAAACTGAGACATGAACATCATGAGTTTTTCCCAAGAGTGCCGCTAGGGTAAAAGATTGTTGAAGTACCTGCTAACGTCATCTATCTCCCCATCACGGTGAAAACGCTCAACAACATGTACATTAGGGTTGTCGAACGGAATAGCAATTTAGTGTATTTCAGAGAAGAACCATTATTCTGAGATTTCATATTAAGAATCGGCGTTCGTTGTAACCAGAAGCGGTAGACTCAAACAGTGGAACGGTTAACACATGCTAACGTGATCTTCCTACAGTCGTTAGGCTATACCATAAATAATGAATTAGGTGCTTGATATAGCTTCCATTGTAGAATTTGACGAGTCGGTGACGCGGAAACAGTTTTTGAGCTATCAATCGCATACACCAAACACATTTAATAATAATGACGAGATTCGAATACCTATTCAGAACCAAGATACATATACACTGCCAGGTAAAGTTACTTGCATATTGAAGGAAGATTTGTAAAATCAGATGGAGTGGGAGCCAAAAATTCACTTCTCACATCCAATCCATTCGCGTTCGTGTTTGAGGAAAATCGATTAGAGCTTAATAGAGTTGAAATTGACCGAAATAGAAATTTCGGTATCACAGGCAAAATTAAGACTTTTATTTCTGGTGATCTTCAGCAAATTGGCGTGTTGAACAACGCAGGATGGGGTACCCTAGATCTATATAAGGTTACTTCGATGTACGTATTCCGTTGAGTGTGCTTTTGGGTTTTTGTGAACACTTTAAAAGGATACTTGCAAATGTAAAACAAGAACTAGTACTGAATCGTGCTAAGGACGACACAAATTCACACATAGAAGCCAATCCAAATTCCCAAAAGAGTAAATTCACCATCAGTAAACTTGCATGGGTGATGCCTCACGTGCAAGTAGGTGAACGGGAGAAACTTGCATTGCTTAAAAGCCACTACGCATTCATTTCAGAAGTTGGAATCTGCTTGAATATCTACTGCTTCCTATAAGTAAGACAGAAATTTGGTCTTTGAAGATGTCAACGCAACTCAAAAATCCTAGATTCGTTGTTCTTGTATTACAAACAATCAGGAAACGCAAAGTAAAAAACAAGTGCAGCCGATTTTGACAATTGCAATCTGACTAAAGTCAAAGTGTTCCTAAACAATATTGCGTACGCTTACGAGAACATGAATTTAGACTTTAAGAAAAACAGAACCACAGTGCTGTAAGACAAGTATGCAAGATTTCAATACTCACACTATGAACCAGTTCATCCTTCGCCACTACTAAAACATAAGAATTTGTTGCAACTGCACCTCTTGCCGTTATTGACTGATCAGTTAAAACTGGACCGTTTTTTGTTTTTGTTTTTACTTATGCTTTAACATCTTAATTATAGTCGGAATGGGACTGGGGAGAAGGAACTGGAAGGAATTCGGCCATAGCCTTTCAAAAGGAAGCATCTGGGCGTTCGCCTGGAGTGATTTGGTTATAATGGAAAACCCAAATCTGGATGCCCAGACGGGGATTCGAACTGGCGGCCTCCCGAATGCGAGGCCAGAGCGTTAAACGCTCACCCACAACGCTTGGTTTAGGTAAACTCTGCCTATGGCTTGATCCTTCACGACCGTGATGTGTAGTACGAACCTCAAACAACTGTTGTGTGTAAGCTCACATAAAACGGGGTAGCATTAATCATAGCCACTCATTACCATGATGAACATCTTCCTGTACGCACATGGATTCAAGATGTGAGATGGAGTATTTATTGTCAAAGAAATAGCCGTTTGTGTAGTACGATCAGACAACATTATCGTTACACATTGCATCTTCTGTATACTCATCATCATGAGGAGGTAACGAACCAACAATAAGGGGGTTGACACATAATTACCATGGAATGATATTTACTATTCTACATGCAATCAACAATGAAGATGACGCAATTGTTTGTGTTAAAGTACGGGAAAAGACTCGATGTTATCCAGAAGAAAGTCTGCTACAATACAGAAGATTTAAGATTTCTACCTCTACGAGAACGCATGAAAAATAATTTGATAAAACTTTGTAAAGACACTTTTTTTGTAATGGTATACGTGCTGTTGAAAATGTAGTTTTAATTGCCCAATAGTTGGCGAAATAAAAAGAAATCGAATCAAATACAATTTGTTTTTATTTACACTTTCCAAATACAAACATCTTTGTGTATTTATTAACATCAAGTAAAACTAGTAAATTTTTTAATAAGTGAGTACACAGATGAATCAGATAGTGTTTTCACTTAATGTCCACAAACACGGGATCGTAATTCTTAATTACTATATTATTAATATTAGGCGATACAATAGAACTCCAATTATCCGAACTCCGATTATCCTAATTGCTGATTATCCGAATCGCTTTTTAAATTAAGATGGAAACATACTGCGAAACAGCTTTCCCTCTTTTATAAAAAACCAATCCAAAGCTTGGATGACTGCAGCATTGTTTACAGAGTGGCACGGCAAAATTTTCATCCATGAAGTGAAAAAGCACAAAAAATCTCTTGGAAAAGGAGGAATAAAGTGTTTTTGGTTGTTGATAATGCACCAACTCATGCCAACGAAGAAGTTTTTGGAAAGAGAGAATAGCCAGTTTAAAACAACCTTTTTACCGCCAAACGTAACAAACTTATTGCAACCAACGGACCAGTCTGTTATCGAAGCCATGAAACGCCATTACAGAAGCCAATTTTAGGGAAACTTTTGGTGGAGGGCGAAGACAAAGAAGGAGTGTTGGCTAACCACAAAAAAAAAAAAAAGATTGCGCTTACATGGTGGTGGAAGCTTGTAGCTTGGATAAGGCAGTTGCATCAAGACGTGCGTGGAACAAGTTGAAAGGCACACCAACTGAAGAAGAGAAGGAAAAGAGGAAAAAGAAGCTGAAGAAAAAGAAAGGGAAGAGACAGGAGAAGATGTGGATGACGTGTCAATTGAAGAATTCAGAAACATTCTTTTCAAAATTCTTGGATGTTCAGAAGTTAGTGCTGAAGATATAGATTCGTCAGACCGTGGGTATCAAATTCTAAACGATGATGAACTTATTGAAAGTGTGAAAGAAGAAATTGTCGAGGAAGAAGTTGACCTTAATATCGAAGTTGAAGCAGACACGGGACCATCAGCATTGATGTGAATTGAGCGTCAGTCTGAGTGTGATCACATGCAACTTCTCACTGTCAAGCGTTTTCGCGACTGGGCTGCCCGAAAACGAATGTGTACAGTCAGATAGCTTTGACCAAGATGTTAAGCAAGCAATGATTTATTTACAGTGCAGTACGTACATACTGTGCTAATGTACAACACTTGTAAGTACGCCTAACATGTAAATGTGTTGCCTTTTCATTTAACTAATTAAAAGCTGTTTTTCTTTCATGTTCAATATATATCCAATAATTAATTAAAATAGACCCTTTTTCGGAAAAAAAATCCAATTATCCGCATTTCTGATTATCTGAATGGGGTCCGGTCCCAATTGATTCAGATAATTTGAGTTCTACTGTACTAGAAATTTTCTTACACAATAAGTTCATGTTTTAGTAGCGTATAATCCAATGATGAACTATTACTTGAGCTTCATAAACATCATTAATACACATATCAACCAGTTTTTTGCATTATGGTCATGTGATAGTCTCGTAGCACTTTACTCGCTACACTGTCAACAAACTCTGTGTAGTATCTTGCAACTAGGTATCCCCACCTCTTCTTGACGGTCAAGGCACCGGTCACTACAGACTGCGCGTCGATGTGGTTCTTCCAAGCTGAATCGCCGAAGAAGACGCCGCTGGCAGGATCAGCATTTGGGAAAAAAACATACCTTTTTTACTCCTTCAACTGTACCCCAGGATACGGTTTGTTCGCCGAGTGGAAGGTCGATCTTGGTGCTGGCTGTGTTGAATAAATCTGACACTACGTCCAATACTTTGGTCATGTTCTTGATATATTAGTACAAATATGATACTGTGACCCACTGTTTCTAGCAGCACTACTGGTTCAAAATCATGCTTTGTCGATAAGCCTATCTTCAAACGCTTTGAATCACAAGCACTGAGTTGTTACACCGACGAGATCAACAGTACCAAATTGGCCATGTCTAAAAACTGACGCTTGCAGTTCTGGTGGGCGGGTGGTGGAGGCTTGTTCATAGTAAGACACGTGCTGTGGGAGGAGTGGTGCTGGTGGATAATCCTGTTGTATCCAGCGCCACTGTTGTAATATAGGTTACCTATCTATCAATTTGGAAAAAGCAATATGTCTTGTCATTGTGTCCCAAAAGTTAGGTTATGTGGTCCCAGTAACTAATTTTGCAGCAGGCGGCCTCCTTTGTATTTGGTCGACAAAAGGGAAGGAAAAGTTAGGTTAGCTATCCACAAAGTTGACAACTGCAATATATCTTGTCACTGAAATACTTCGTCCACCACCCAGTTTGAGTCGGAATGACGGGAAGGACAAAATGAGAGAAATAAGGTGCCACACTGATTCTTATATGAATTCTTTTTTCCCTCGTACAATTAGGGATTGGAATGCACAACACAGATTAGCTTTGGTGTTGAGCACCCTCTGCCACCCACAATTTTGTGAATTACAGAGTATATATGTAGATGTAGATGTGTCCCCAAAATTTAGGTTATGTGGTCCCAGTAATTAATCTTGGTGGAGGCGGTCTCCTTTGAATTTGGCCACAAAAGACCGACCAATATTAGGTTAAGCACTCCGCATGTCGTCCCTAATTAGCATAAAAATAGGCGAAATTGTAAACCTAACTGGGCGAAGAGAGGGGAAGAGGGAGGTGGCATGACTTAAATTTCTCTTTTGGTCCAGGCTTCTCTTTTCACCCTATTTTAATGTTAACAGTATATCCGTTGCGGTCTCGTTGCTCAACGGTTAAGGTGTCTGATTAGCGAACTAAAAGTCTCCGGTTCTAATCTCTGACTCGGTGTGTATTTGCGTAGACCATTAACCCATCCTTCACCTATGGCAAAGTTTGCTGTATAATGTGAAGAACGCCAGACCGCTTCCACGTTTCGGATTCCAACTTAAACTGTAGGTCCCGTGTACCTGGTAGCACTGCCGGATTTCATTAAGGTGGCTAAGACAGGGGAGGAATTCGCAGCCAACAGAAACCCTGTCACCAGGTCATTACGTCCACACGGAGTTATTATTATTTAGTATATCTGTACCTATAAGTATGACGTGTTGCGGGTATCATATTAATAGTTTTCACTTCTGACGGCAGTCCCCGATGATTGTCAATTGATTTTTATATTAAATACGAAGTTAACACATTTAACGTGGTTTAGTAAGGTTGATTAAGAGATTATACTATTTAAAACTGCTTTTAATTAAGTAACCCTTTCAGATTTAGTGTCTGTGTGTGTACACAATAGGCTATACAACTAGCGGACTACATAGTAAACTCATCTCTTACAATGGTTTTAATCAGAAGTTTAATTCAATAAAATTAAAAACGAATTTTCATCAGACTATGATCGATCGGTTTAACATAGCCACTTATTGAGGGCGTTTCGGGCCTAGGCAGGTTTGATCTTGCCCGTCGAAGGCATGTGCCAGGAAAGTGCACAAGCCGCGTGGCTAGATGTCATCGCATCATTAAGTCCTTTTGTTGCTATGGTCGAGCTGTTACATAGGTGAGATGACACATGCAAACGATACATGAACTAGTCGACACTAGTAACAGCTACAAATGAAGGTTGGCACGTGCAACTTTATGGGGGGTCGGAATGACTGTCAGATTTTTTCATGACTATCCACTACAGAAAATGGTATATACAATAGTCAGACCATGCCGCTCTAGGCAAATGTGACTTTACATTATCCAACTCCCTTCAAAATAAGCAGACATCTTCCAATTTCTCAGTGCGAATACTTCGTGTCAAAAACAGCTAAAGTAAATACTTCAGCCAGAAATAAATTACGCGTTCTTGATGATATACCTTTCCTGTATGTATTCTAGAATGTGATTATTCGCAAAACGCTGTCATGGCGTGAATACGGTTTAGGTTTGAGAGTCATTACTCTTTGCCCTGTACTATATACGGCGTAGTCTCTGTAAGGGTGAAATCTATCACACTAAGCATTTTAACTCAATTCATAATGCACGTAATTTTGAAAAATAATTGACAGAGTGAACCAAAATGATGGAAGACGGGCGAAGATCGTATTTTACCAAGATTCAGTCATGTGGTCATGACCTTTAACCTGAATACTGACTAGTCACTGTCGGTGCAATATCTCTGTGTATATTACTTTTACGTCCCTTCAAACACATAAGATTTTCTTCAAATTCTTGTAGAGCGAACCCTTAGGGCTAACCACAGGCTAAGATCGCATTTTTATGTATGATGACCTATGAGCGCAAAAACGATAACTACACTTGATCATGGCTATACTCAAACACGGTCATGGTGTTACATCTGATCAATATAATAGTTATGTCGTGTCAGTCTGCATAAATCCGTCTCAACTCAATCCAACTCCTTTCAGCGAATCTCTGGATCAAGTTAATGCTCTATGGGATTCAAATCGGAAGAGCGAGCAGGCCACACCATGCGTGAAAATCTCTTCCGTTTCCAAGAAAACATCAACCACCCGTGCTTTATGAGGTCGAGCATTATCGTCCATTAACACGAAATGTGGCCCCACAGCACCTCTCAACAACCACACATGAGGTCCCAAGATCTCGTCACGATACCTGATAGCAGTTAAACCTTGCCAATTCACCCGTACAATTTCATGAAGAGGTGTTCGAGTGGTCAACATAATCCCTGGCCACATCGTTAGGGATCCTCCTCGAAATTGGTCTCTTTCCACAATGTTTGGGCCCGAAATCGTGTTCCACGTTCCCTCTAGAAGCGAATCCGTCGAGAATCACTCTTCACACCAAATCGAGACTCATCTATGAAACGAACATTGGACCACTGTTCGACCCTCCACTCTAGACGTTCCTTTTTGTGAAGACGCGTTAGGGGTACACATACAGCAGGTCTACAACGATAAAGGCGACTCTGCTGAAGCCTTCTGTACACTGTTTGCCTCAATACAACTGTTCCAGTGGATGCTGCGAGGTCAGATGGCAGTTGCCGTGCAGTACTGAGGCAATTACAGCCAAATAATGCTCTTTCTGATGTCACACGTGGTTGGCCCTGCCCTGGTCTTCGGGATACAGTTTCGGTCTCTTTGAACTGTTGCCGCATCCGAGAAACAACAGAATGACTTATATTAAGCCATTGAGCCACATCAGTTTGAGACTGTCCTGCTTCATTCTACTTATGGCCCTCCACCGCAGAGAGTCTGGTAGGCGTCTTCTCTGTGCTATACTGCACCGCCTGTGGATGTGTACACAGCGATTGCAGATGTCAGACTACCCAGCAAACACCACCCCGTTTGATAGGTGCCCTGATGTCATCCTTTGCATGGTTGTACGTTGACCGGAATGCCATATTACATGCAAAACACGACTCTACGGACATTTGTTGACAGTGTGTATGATTATATCGTGAATTAGACACAGAACGGAGAAATAGCAGTTTGTTGCTTTAATTTTGGACACCAGTGTATTTATAAAATGGCGAAATCGCTTCTGTTCGTGTTTAATACTTCTGTTAATATCTCTAACTGCTTTCAGAGTTAACAGAATTGTTCAGATATTGCAGAAGGAATAATTTCGATGACATGCTGATTCAGTAAGTATTTAGGCCAGCTTAAGTCTCTTGACCCTTTAATATATAGTGCGCAATCTCTGTCAGTGCGAAATCTATGATATTCTGCATTCTCACTACATTCATACCAAACATAAATTATTAAAAAATTTGCAAAGTGAATACAAATAATGAAACGGGTCATGTTCGTATTCCAGCTAGGCCGGGTTACGCGTTTACGACATTTCACCCTTTTGCTCTTCAGTATGTAGTCACTGTCGGCTCAATATCGTTGGGTTTACTACGTCTAATTCTTCAACGTTTGCACAGTGAATCCTTAACGTGAGATACAGGTAACGTTTAAATTTAAGAAAGATCTGGTCTCTTTGCTATATACTGCGATAATCTCGTTCCGTGCAAAATCCCTAATTTTACTACTTCCAAGCCTTTTCTAAACCAACATTAACTCTTTCAATTTAAAGAACAAACTCTGTCAAATACAGCTCCTGTTCATATTTCAGACGACCATGACCTGCGACACGGTTACTATTCTAGACCAGTGTCCATATCCAAAAAAGTGTCACAAGGTTACAACTAGTGGTACATAAAAAGATCAAACGGGGACTGGAATCTGAGTAGCTGCAGGATGACCTTCCAAGATCAACGTGGAATAAACATAAATGCCAAAAACAATCTGCTTGTTAGGTACGCAGATAAAAAAAACTATAGGCGGTTTAAAATTGTAAGATGGATAATAACTGCTTGCTGAATACCTGAAGTGTTAATATCTAGGCATAACATTTAATAGTAAACTTAATTGGGCAGGACACAAATTGGACAAATGGTTGGAAGATATTTCAAAATCCTTCATTTATTGGAGAGGGTGCTTAAGGATGTACCAGAGAAGCGAGGGAATTATGTTAGGAAACCTTAATCAGACTATTGCTTGAGTATAGTATTCGTCTCTTTGTTACCAAAGAAATGAGTTGGAGGGTGTTGAAAGGAGGGCAACCAGAGATTTGTGGAAATTACCTCAGAACACAATCGGTAATAGATATGATAAAGGAGCTTGACTGGTAGTCATTGGAATACAGGAGGTTGAACCGAGTGTCGGAAGTGTACTAAACGAATATTGAAGATGAGGCTTGAAACAAGAAATAAGAGAAGCGCACCGAAGTGATAAAATGACCATGATAACCTAGCACATGATTTCACGGATAAGGGAAATTTTTCTTTTGTACGTAGTTAAGGGAATCAGGGAACGCAATAAATTACCACAAAAAACTTAAATAATTTAAAATTAAAATCATAAAGGGAAAAAGGAGACGGCGAGAAACTTTCTTTTAGAGAATTTAAGATAAAAAGAAGGAAAAAACAAGAAATGGGAAAACACTTTTGTTGGGAAATTGCCACCGGATCCTATGCTATTTCAAAATTAAATTAAATTAAAAAACCATAATACACATATAAATGTAGGAGAAAAACGAAATTAAAGTTCATTGGTTTGAGGGTATGTGATGTTGGTTCAGTGATTACAAAATCGAGTCAAATTTAGGAATAACGTGGCAGTATGAGCACACCTATCAGTATGACGTAGCCCCACCCCCCTTTTCCGGCCTGGATGTATGCACTGATCCGGCTGGAAAGGGTATCATGAAGCCGTTGTATCCTCTCCTTAGGCATGTTGACCCACAATTGTTGTAACTGGTCCTTGATACCTTGGATACTGGAGTTTACGTCCGATCTGGTCCCACACCTGTTCTGTTAGGAACAGATTTGGGGATCTTTCTGGCCACGGGTGCACCTCAAAATCACGCAGACAGTTCATAGAGACACATGCCATGTGAGAAAGAGCGTTTTCCTGATGAACAATGTCACCACGATTCTCTCGCTTGAGAAGTAACAATGAGGGAGCAGGATGTCCGTGATATACCGTTGTACCGACAGAGTTCGTTCAATCACTACCAGCCGTGCCCTGAAGTCGTACCTGACGGTACCCTGCACCATGACACTAGGAGTAACACCACCATTGAAAAAATGGAAGCTCTCCCCAAGTTGCCACCACATTCACCGACGATGGTAATTCGAAGTAGTACAGAACTGCGATTCATCTCTGAACAGAATGTGAAACCATTAATTGTGTAATCGTTGAAACAACATCACATACCCTCTCAACTCCTTTCCTTAAGAGCGCTTCGCTTACACTTTTTTTTTTTGGCTATTCTAAAGATAGTGTCAGACCCCTTTTATTGACTTTGGTATCTCTTTTAAGCCATTATCTTTAACGTGATACATCTATCTACTTTACATAATCTGAGTTTGTTTTTTTAATTAGTTATACCATTTCATCATATTTACTGTCAAAAGGTTAACCAAACATGTATCTACGAGTGTGAAAAACCTTTCTTTAATTCTGACTTAAAATTATTCCATAATCAAATATCTTTGTCAGTAATTTCTGAAACATACTTAAAGGACCCACTTTGTCGGCGGAGTTGAACAAGACTGTGTTCGACGTTCCATACAGTATTACTTCGCACGAAACACGGCGGAGGGAGCAGTTTTTAACATTTGGGTGTTGACCAGCAGGGTAGGAGTGGTCGTAGTGCATATTTCATAATTGTTATAGCATACACCTTGGCTAAATCCCAAACCTTTCCGCACTGCGTACGAAATTATGTCATACGATATTGATGATGGTCAGTCGATAGAAGTTCAAAGCTGATGGCACGTCGGTATCTTTCAGAATAACAGGCCTCATTTTGCTGGATCTGGGTTTCTCCCACTCCCTAAAGATAACACACACGGAGTGCTAGTACTACCTTTTACAAATATTGGAAGTGTGGAAGGATGAAGTCAACCGTTACGTTATGAACCAAATATGACTCATTTTACGTTTAATCTTCTAATTTCACATTTTCACATGGTCGTATTATTTTTTCACTGACCTGTGGCGGAGGTGGTGCCTGCGTTGCCACTCCGCGACGGACGTGACCACTGCTCGCAGGATCTCCGCATCGTGACGCTCGTCCGACGCTTCCTGCGCTTCGCTCGCCCACGGAGAACCTCCGCATTCGCTCTTGTACACTAAAGTGAAGGACGGAAAATACACCACATTACAAATACAAGTAACACAATTTTTGGGATATAATAGTCTCTGGCCGTAGAAGATACTTCTCGTGCTCTCAGTCTCAATTGAATACTGATGCCTTCCAGGAAGTCTTTATTCTATACTTCCGCCCGATATTCCTACTGTAAAACCCATCCCTTAAGAATTCAGTTACTACAATTTTATTACCTCATAAATTACATTAATTCACTCACACTTAAGGAGAAAGTCGTTCTTTTTTCCATTAACTGTAAGGCGGCTTCCAGGGAAACAACTTTCCAAGTTTTTCCTGAGACGATTATTTCACAACGGTTTTTCGATTATTAACAGATTTGGACGACGTCACAAACTACGAAAAAATAGTTGATGTTTAAATTTTTTTTTGATAACCGCTGAAATGTTTACTGCAGGCTTTTTTTTTTTATTGAATTACAAGATAGAATAAAACAGTGGATATCACTTCTTTTTTAATCAGCGTAATGAAGAATAATCTTATGGTATACACTACGAAATCTTAAAGTTTATTTTGACATAGTAATGAAAATAATTGGCACTACAGAGAATTTACCGAAAGTGTGCGGTAGGCAAAACGTCTATGCAGCCTGCAGCAAGGAGCCTGTAACGTATCTTAACGGAAAACAAACCAAAACGATGTCGCTGCTATGAAGAAACCGAATGACAAGCTAGGCTCTTGGACACAGAGAAAGGGAAGACCAGGCAGATAAAGAATTGATGACCAAAATTAGAAAACTGTTAACTAATGATTCAGGGAACACGAGGATCAAGTTACAAAAAATTAGCTCCTTCAGGAATTGAGACAAAAGCCACGACCACAATCAGTGCTTAGGGGTATGTGACGTATTTCTGGTGTGTTGCGGACCAACTAATGATAATAGTTATACTAAATGAGGGTAAAAAAGATAAACAAATTAGTCTACAAACACTATAATAATTCTAGAAACAAATTCCGAGATACTGGAAAGTAAGGAGGTGAATTATGCAATCGAGCATTTCATCTTTTGCCATGATTTGTGGAAAAGTTAAAAACCATTATTGTCAGCTGGAAAACGAGATGAAACTAGGAAGTAGAGGAAAAACAGCTCTCTGTTTTATATAAACTGGGAGTTCTAGCAAGACAAACACAAATGGAAAAGGAAAGGAACCTTAAGGAAAGACCTGGAAAAAGAACTATTCATTCTTACGATGATCAAGAATCCCGAAAAAGCATAGGATAATCTATGATTTTTGTACAATGCAAATAAAGGCATGATCCTTATGGTTAGGGCAACTGCCACAGAATATCCGATACATGTCACATATAATCCTCGATGAACTCGTGAAAAGTCATCCCACTAACCGAAATAAGAGTAACATGCAAAGTGTCGTTAACCAATGCGTCAACCAAAGCGATGACAAGTAGTTCGGAAGAAACATCCTTAAGCAGCACATGGTATGTGTGATGCCAGAAGGATTCCGATCTATTTTATTTTGCTACATACATACAGTCTGTAAGGACAAAGAACGAAAATTCTAGCTATGCTTTTCGCCGGTGACAGCTCTTTGCACTGCGTAGCTTACAATGGTCACCACATACTGTGAAAGACTAAAGCCTCGGTCACACGGGGTAATTTTTGTCGCTGCTACTAGCCTTTCACGCGGAGCTATTGGTTTGTGCTATTAGACGATGGCTAGCGTAGTGTTGTAGGAACCTTATTCGCCGGTTACGATGTCGTACAAATCACGTCGTATAGTTCTGAAACGACTGATTCGTTCGGCTAATGCTGAGTTGTTTAAACATTTGTTAAATGAAATTAAAGAAAAAGAAAATGGGTCCGCGACTGGATTAGATGAAGGAAAAAGCGGGGACCTCTGCGTTTCTTCTGAGAGAACTAGCTTCGGAGGATCCTCTGAGAATGTCCTTAGAAGGAACGATCAATCAAGTTTCATTCAATTCAATAAATAATCTCCTCAAATGATTTTTTTCGCGTACTCCTGTTGATTTACTTATTGTTATTCGTGTCTAGCAGTCCTTCATACTTTCCTATAAACATAAAAGAACATAAAAGTCAACCAATTGGTCACTTTTCCTTCCCGGTTTTACTCGATGACAAAAATTAAATAAAAAAGAAACATGGAACAAACCAAGAAAAGTTGAATACTTCTGACAACAATAAAAAGACTAGCGATTGAACTATCAGATGAGGCGACAACAACGCTGTGTAGCGGCGACTGGATCACGTGACCACCACAATCGCTCGCTACTTGCGATGAGAACTGAACATGTTCAAATCTAATACCTGCTATTTTTTATAGCTGCAAGTCGAGTCAGTAGAAGCGATTACTTTGTTACACGAAGCGATTACTTTGTCACACGAAGCGATTAAGCGCTGCTATTCAAGTACTGTAGCAGCGACAAAAATCGCTGTGTGACCGAGGTTTAAGAGCTGGAATCCCAGCGATGAAGCACTTTTTCAGTAAAGGCTACCAGACATGACTGGTCCGAATTGCCCCAAGCCATTTGGCCCCTGTCCATTAGGACGGCCGCACCACCTCACTCGGAGCCAGGCCAGTCTACTGTATGTTGCCATCACGTGCACAACTGCAAGTTACTGAACTAGCCATTAATATACACGTCTATTAACTTGAGAGTATTTATCATAGTTTAACTTCAATCGTGACCACAAGCGAGAAGGAATTCATAAACTTTGCTGCCGCTGAAGTTTTTACTTACATCAAGAATAGGAAACCGAAAAACAAATGGCTGAAAGGATGGATTTTAGATAGAAAACAATTGACGCCTTTAAATTTGCTTCAAATACACTGATCAAGCATGCTGACTGGCGAAATTAGTTACGAATGGCTGATTTGGCATACAATACGTTCCTCAAAATAGTCATCCATCGACCACAAGAAGGGATACGAATATGAGACAAGCCACCACACCTCACGAGAGACTGCTACTCAACGGTACTTAGTACTTACCTATGACGAACTGAAATTCTCTACTGCTATTTCATCCCAGGCTTTGGGTCCGATAATGTACCTGTTATGCGATTTCGCGTTGTATCTGAGATTACATCAATATAAAATCTTACATTCTGAGGTAGAAAGCTTATAATCTATATTTGAAGCTCACATTTTTGAGCTTTGATAATTGTTAACACCGATTTTTTTTTTAAAAAAAAAAGTTCTGTGTACAAAATGAATGGACTAGGATCAAACTAGATAAGGATAGAAGAGTTCATACTAAACGAAATATTTGATTGTAAACTATACATACAGTAAAATTGAAAGCGGGAAAAGATACGTGATTTGATATATTTAAAAATAAAATAAGTTGTGGTACTATTAATAAGCTACAGAGAAAGAATCAACCTTTTTTTTATTTTATTTGATCTATCTGTGTGCAAGTTGTGAATAAGATAGGTCGGATTTTGACGGGGTTTCGTTTAATGTACAATACGTGGTACTGTGAATAAAATAGCGTATGTTTATTTTTATATGAAGAAGGAAAGCTGAGGAATTTAAGGTAAAAGTGTCTAAAAATTAGTATCCAGTTTTCGTTGAATAGGTTATTCCACTCTATCCGACCTTCGGCTGGGTCGCTCGGCGTCACCGAGTTTGTACGGGGGTAAATATCCAGTAGGGCCTGCCGAGCAAAGTCAATCCATCATAGCTTCCACACAAATGATGAGTTTTGGATCAGTTGGGGTCATTAAGGTCTGTTGTTAAATTCCCCCACACCAAAACTTTAACTGGTGTGTATTCAGTTTATGAAATTTTTTAAATGTAATCAGAATTAATTTAATACAATTTTTTCGCATTTAATTTTACTTTACAGGGGGGAAAAAATAAATGCTTCCTACATGAATTCTTAAAACCTATCTTAAGCGATGAAAACATGTAAGATCGTACATAGTAAAAAATACCTACGTAGATATTCAGAAACATATGGAAGGGCTAAAAACTGAGGTGTAAATGACTTTCCCTTGTTTTCTAGAAATTAACATAATGCAAAAATATTACAATAAATTCTGGAACATAAATGTTGTATTAATGTTATTTCAATGATGTCACCAGGAATCAAAATTAACATATATGTACAATGGTTACATTTTATCGCTGACAAAAATGATTTAAACCAATGTTTAAAAAAGCGAGTGAATTACGCATGTGAATTTATCAGCAAAACTGATATAAACTGAGATTGCCAATTGTATCACTAGAATTTCCTGTCCATTCTATTGGAAGTTGAATGAAGATCTGACTTGTTCACATTGTTTACCAAGAGACTGAGAGATTAATTTATCTACATATGGTTTCTTGTCATTTTTTTTTAATGTGACTGACTTTTGCCAATGTGACTTTAACCCATCCAAAGGGAATCACTCTGTGTGAGATAAAAACTTCGTAATTTTTATTTCACGCCATGATCAAACCTTATATTTTCGAGCTGTCAGAAATGTATCTCGATGTTGTGGATCATTTTCCTCAATTGCTGATAATATTAATAAATAAATTACGCCAAAGCAATTGACTTTTTTGTATTTGTTAATGCAGAGTACACCAACAAAATTATAAGACAAATAAAGAAAACTTCACACAATACAACCCCATCATCACACCACAATAGATCAACTCCAGATAATACACCACATACACTACAAAATAGGAAGAAATGGCATGTGATGACATACATCAACAAAGACACATACAAAATTGCAAATATATTAAAAAAACAGGACTAAAAATAGCATTCAGAACAGACAACACAATACATAAAAACATTAAAAATAACATACAATCCAATAAATATCACAACTCAGGAATATACAGGCTAACATGCAAAGAATGCGTAGCACAGTACATAGGACAAAAATGCAGAAAATTCGAAACCAGATACAAGGAACATATAAGAGCCCTAAAATACGTATAACAACCATTCAACATTTGCAGAACACTCACAACCACCACCCAACAAATATTGACTCAGACATGCAAATAATTACCATAAACAACAACAAACCACAAATACTAATATTCCAAGAAAACTATCACATACAAAAAGCATTACAAGAAGGAAAATGAATAATAAACGAATACACAAACCTAAAACACCCTACACTATACAAAACACTGAAACTAAAATAAAATAGAAACATAGACACAGCAAAAACAACAATAAACAAGGACATACAAAACCACAAAAAACTACTGAAATTATTTGAAAAAACCGCCAAATAAATGGAAGACTGAAAAAAAAGCAACATCGCATAACTACACAAACTCGATACTTAGTAAACAAAACAGAACGACCATTCGCAAGAAAAAACACATAGTGCAGTGCAATAAAGTGCAGTGTTGTGAATCTGAATAATGAAGACACTTCTCACCAAAAATGCAAACGCACTGATGCTGAGAATGGATCTAAAAGAAATGCAATAGACCACAAAATGTAAGTAGATTATAAGTTAGATAATAATTCATTCCACTGTACCAAACACAACATAACCTGCTTACAACTTTTGTACGTAATTAACAGAAAAAAACCCGCTGAAGATGCTTCTGCAAAAGAAGTGAAACGCGTACGGGAGATCAATAAATACAAAAAAGTCAATTGATTTATTAATAATGTCAGAATGGTTTTTGGCGTTACACTAACTCTGTATTAAGACGTGTTTTAAAAAACTGTTAGCACAAAAATGAAAGTACTAGGATGAAAACGAGGGACGAATGAAGTTCTACGAAATCGTTATTCATTCTAAACTAACTATTGGATATAATATATAGATATAATAAAAATATATATGGGATAGTCTGTAAATATGAGATATTTAAAAAAAAATGAGTTCGTGTTCTGTTAACATGATACAGAAAATGAGTCAGCTTTTTTAAAATTTGTGTCTGTCTGCTACTTATGAAATGGATTCACGCAAAAGAATATCGGTCAGATTAATGTAAAACACGTGGTCATGCAAGTAAAACAGTATATAATATTTTATCCAAGATGGATTGGTGGAACTTCCGCGACTGTGATGTCAAATATGGGTTGTAAAAAATACAGCAACCAGTCACAATATGATTTTGTTTATTAAACCATTACCGGTTTCGAGCTATACCTGCTCATCTTCAGATGTAATATACAGGAATGTATATTACATTTATTGATGTAAATTTACAAACCATCTGAAGATGAGCAGGTATAGCTCGAAACCGGTAATGGTTTAATAAACAAAATCATATTGTGACTGGTTGCTGTATTTTTTACAACCCATATAAAACAGTATATGTTTCATTTGGGTGTCAAGTCGGAAAGCTGAAAAATTTAAGATAAAAGTGTCTACAAATTAGTGCCCACTTTAAACTGTACGGGTTAACCCACTCCAGTCTGGGTGGGGATAGGCATTAGTCAGATTTATGTGCAGAAATTCATGTGGTGTGAATAACCCAATCTGCAAAACCATGAGGTCTAATATAGTATGCGTTTATGAGTTTACAGCCTTCTCTGAACTGTGATAGGCACGTTGCAGATTCTGACTTAATAGCTCACATCATTTTCTGTAGTCTGATTCTGACGTGTAAACTTCTAAGTGACAAAGGGTGACTAGCATTTTGGTCTCTGACAATGGAGTGATGCATTTCCGCTCTAAGACTACAAGAAATTCCGGCCGGCAACAGTGACCACTTTCTCATATAATCAGTGATATCTTAGGAGCCTATGACAACGTTTTCATATATACTCTCAAACATAAGCTGCGGGTTTCAGCACTACCAGAGACATTAACTATAAACTGCACAATCTAAAGATACAAAACCATATTATGTATTCGTACAACAAGATAACTGATCATGTACAGGTCACACCACAAAGAAGTTTACCGCAAGAAGATTTTCTCTGTCTTCTTTTATATATTATCTACACGTTTGATTTAAACAAAATTTACGGCTGAATAGTCAAGTTTCTCTCGTGAACACCTTATACTTATTTTCATATACTGTATACTTCGCCATTCTCAGTTGAATAATACATTAGCGGAATGATGACTTAGCATCAGTCGTTTCGAAACTTATTCAAAGCGACCTCCTTCTTTCAAATGGGAAATCGATGGTGCGTATATATACAATATATCGGTACACACATAATTCCCCAGCAGTTATTATATAAGGAATCAATTTTCACTAAAACCATTTATGTGTTTAAACTACATAGAAAAGTAACATGGATTGTAGTATATTGAGATATTTTAACTATAATATGTTCTAACTTTCGTTCGGGATAATTTTTCTCAAGCTGCAGCTATGTAATATAATTCCACCCAACGAAGCAGAGCTCAAGGTTGAGCAAAGTCACTTCCCGTGGGAAACAGTCCCCCTACCAAGGTAACCGAGAAAGCCCTTAGCCAGGGATTTTAGACGAATAGGATTAAGTCACATGACTTCTCCCCACCACGTTTCTACTCTGGAGAGCGCAGTCTAGAACGGCCTCCGGGGCAGTCGTTTCGCCGATTCAAAGGATGGACCACGTCGCCATACGGCATGCAGATTTTATTAGGTAATGGCTAATGCAGTTTACACCCTCTGGCTGGCTGAGAAAGAATATCCCGAGTGACAGGATTTTATTAGTAGCAGATGTATATTTCAAGTGTATGTCTATGTGCCCATTTTTACTGAAGTATTAAAGTCACTCAATTCTTTCAACTACATGTTTTCATTTGTATCGCTGATTCCTGCTCATTACTAGCTATAAGTGTGGGCAGAACGTAGTCACTCTGATCTTATGGCCACATATCTTCGAAAGCTAATCGAGGAGTGGTTGATCAGAGGCGAATCCAAACTTTGGCCGTGGTGACTAGCCGCTCAGTTACTACAGCCGCATAAAATGGTGTCAGATTCTGGGGTAGATTACGTAAAATCAGTGATCGATGATAGCAGAAATATTGGGAAAGTATTTTCCTATTAGTACGGCAAAGGGACAAATATTCTCTTTCGCTGTAAAAACCATTTCTTATGTGTAGCAGCCGCAGAGGGTAAATGCAAAGCCAGAAACAGTACGAAGAAGTCAGTATAGCAAAGTAATTTTCGACGCTACAAGGAGCGCGAGTTGGAACCGAAACCGGATACTGCAAGCAGATAAGAAGAAGCTTCGAGGAGTTCGCGATCCGCCGGAGAGAGGGCAGCACGGACCGAGTCCCAGCAGCCAGCGCGAGAGCAGTGGAGGGGGTGACATCGCCAGCAGCCAATAGGACGACGACGCCACCACAACACGAGCGTCGGCGCCAGAATTCAAGTCTCGCAGTCTCAACCCAGCAGAACAGTGAGTAATACGCAGTGCGCAGTGTTTCACGATGAATACCGCAACGAGTGAAGTAGGTGTTGAAGAGAGCAGTGCGGGAAAGCTCTCAGTATCAGAAGCATTAAAGTTGATTCCAAATTCGTTTAGCGGAGATAAAGAAGAACTGCAACCTTTCATTGAAAATGTTTCAACTGCATTTAATTTAATTGCTAAGCAAGATCATGATGTTCTCCTTCATTTTGTAAAGTCAAAGATCACTGGCCAGGCCAGGGGGAAATTGCTCGTCCGAGCTTTTACCAAAAACATGGGATTCTGTAAAAGATATCTTGATTGAAAACTATGGGAGAGGCGTCATTAGATCACTATGCTTGTACCTTTTTGC
>CM061921.1:170193530-170237152 GCA_031002005.1 Vandiemenella viatica
AAACGGTCGTAAATTTTCAGTGAATAAAATCTCAAACACAGGGTTTCTAGGAAATTTCTGCTGCTGTATGGCTGTGTTCTGAGTAAGAAAAATGATAACTGTAAGCTATTGGCTGACAAATTGGTCTGCTAGTAAATTCATATGAATCTTGGACAAGAAGAGCTCCCACTTCTATTGTAATATGATAAGACTGTAAAGCTGAGAGATTCATTTGGTAACTGAATAACCATGCTATTTTATTTGCCTGGGGTCATACATTTTGTGTTACGCTCAGTAGACTCTTCTAGGTCAGTGCGTGCGGTGGACCAGAAGCACTTTATAGTCCATTTCTACGTCACCAGCCTTTACGAACAGAGGACTGGGCCAGGACTTGCGAAAAGCTTTTACCCTCTGAACGGCGCCCGCGAGGTTACTAAACAACGTCTTAACAAATTTGAGATGTTCTTTTGGTAATATTAATATGGATTATTAAACATAAGTCATATAATTGAAATATTTAATATTTTATTTCTTTTTTTATATAAATGCATAGTTTTTTTCCGCACGTTATGCAGACAGAATGACAGAGAGATTCATAAACATCTTTGGTCATTGATCTCGTGTGGAACGGAAGAGATGGGGGATACGTGCACAGTAATATTATACCCGTCGTAAACAATCGGTCATAAATTACGTGTCTTAGTGCAGTTATAAAATCCGGTAAAAGGGTAATTAAATAACCACAAACCTTGGGTGGACGCCCACAACCAGAAGTTGTGGTCATAAACGTCACTTAAAAACTGGCGAGCGATCTGCTAATGGTGGTATTCCAAGCAAAAGTCGATGTTAAAAACATTTCCAAATGTATGTTAATATTATAAATGCGAAAGTAACTCTGTCCCTCTGTCTATTACGTTTTCATGGCTAAATGGCTAATCCAATCATGGTGAAATTTGACAAGGAATTATTATTTGCCATTGGGAACGACATAGGATACTTTTTTTTTGTAAACATAATATATTTTGAAAACTAACTAAACGGTAATAGACGCATGGCATGTGTAACTCTCTGTAATACTATGCCGCAGAGTGGCCTGGTGGTTCAGTGTTTAAGGCGTTCACTTTCAAAAGTTCTGGGCCTGATACCGGTTTCAAATACTGTAGAGAGCAGGAAATTTTAAAAAAATTTGTTTTATCATGCGAACCATGCCTGGACGTTCCATTGCTCAAATTCCACGTTAACCTGTTGGTCCAGCCACTGCAGAGGCGGAATGTGTGGCAAATCGAAACACTGTCACGTATGGGGCCGAAAAATCATTCGGGACCCAACAATGCCAAGAATTTATCCGAAGATCTCATTACTAATCCAAAAAAGTTCTGGTCGTATATCAAAGTAATAAGAGGCTCTCGCAAGGTTATGCCGTCGCTGATTAAAGAAAATGGTGAATTATCAGAAACAAGCGTAGAGAAAGCAGAAATTTTGAATGATATATTTAAAAAGGCTTTCACGATAGAAAACTCAGAGGAGATACCGATATTTAACAATCGTACCGACAAAATTATGAATGATCTCGTTCTTGATGTCGAGGGAATAACTAAACTGCTTATGAATGTAAAAACCAATAAGGCTCCCGGACCCGACGGTATTCCTACAAGATTCTACTCAAGATACGCAAAGGAAATTGCACCGTATTTGATGAAATTGTATACCGTCTCTCTGGATCAAGGAAAAATACCAGCCGAATGGAAGACCGCTATCGTAACTCCAGTGTTTAAAAATGGGAATGTTAGTGATCGTCAGAATTATAGGCCGATCTCGTTAACTTCAATATTTTGCAGGATTTTAGAACATATCATCTATTCGAATGTCATGCGGTTCTTGGATGAAGGTGAGCTTTTAAATCCAAATCAACATGGATTCAGAAAAGGCCGATGCTGCGAAACACAACTTGCACTTCTAATTCACGACTTGTGCCGAATTATAGATGAGCAATCCCAGGTTGATTTGGTTCTATTAGACTTTAAAAAAGCTTTCGACACTGTGCCTCACACTAGGTTACTTAGGAAACTTCGCGGTTACGGCATATCTAGACAAATATGCGACTGGGTTGCAGACTTCCTGAAGGGCAGAACACAGTGTGTAGTTCTCGACGGTGAGCGTTCATCACTTACTGAAGTGGGGTCTGGAGTTCCCCAGGGAAGCGTGTTAGGGCCTCTGTTGTTTCTCATATACATCAATGATCTATGCGACATAATAGGGGGAATGAAAAGATTATTTGCCGATGATGCTATAATTTATCGCGAAATCAAAACCCAGGACGACTGCGCTTTGTTACAAGACGATATTACGAAAATAATTGAGTGGTGTAAAGATTGGCAGTTGGAGTTAAACGCTAAAAAGTGCCAAGTCATGCATGTAAGTAAAAAGGTGACACCATTTAACTATGAATATACGATTAATGACACTGTCCTTAGAACGGTAGATTCCGCTAAATACCTAGGGGTAACAATTCGTAATAATTTGTCGTGGAATGAGCATATCGAGAATGTAATGGGGAAAGCAAATCGTATGCTCCGATTTCTAGGTCGTAATTTAAATCAATGCACTCAGGAAGTTAAATCGATTGTATACAAGTCACTAGTACGTCCTCACTTAGAGTATTGTTGTTCTGTATGGGGTCCCCATCAAAAGGGGTTAATGGAGGCTTTAGAGAAGGTCCAAAGAAGAGCCGCCCGATTCGTGACAGGTATATATAGTTGGAGGGAAAGCGTAAGTGCGATGTTGAAGGAGTTAGGTTGGGAAGACCTGGAACACCGAAGGCGTTGCTCTCGACGGAAGCTAATTGATAAATTCACGACAGATGTATTTCGGAATGACAGTCAGCAAATATTGCTACCAGCAACATTCATATCTCGAAATGACCGTGAAAATAAGATAAGAGAAATCAGGGCCAGAACCGATTCATTTCTGTACTCATTTTTCCCACGAGCGATTAGGGAATGGAATAGAAAGGATTTACCGTGCGAGTAAACTTAAAATCCGACAGGAGTAGCTTTCGATAAAGCACTCCAGCCATCCTGATCTGGGTTTTCCATGGTTTTCCCGGATCACTCCACGCGAATGCGGTGATGGTTCCTCACAATAGCCCATGGGCGCCTCCTGCCATATCCCTTATAACCCTTCCAAACCATAACCCTTCTCGATAGGTGCTATGCACCCTCCACCACACACTTTTAGTGAATCGCGGAGTAATAATAATAATAATAATAATGCCATACGCGTTCAATTTTTTATGCTATATTGGTCGCTCAGGCTTTGTTCTCTCGCAGACAGTTTGTGTATGACCTACGCTAATAAATTATAAATGCGAAAGTAACTGTGTCTCTTTGTTACGTTTTGACGAACAAACGGCTATACCAATTTTAATAACATTTGCTAAGGAAATACTTTATATTATTAGGAAGGATACAGGATACTTTTTTCTGGATAAGTAACACTTTTTGTCATAAATTTTGAAAACTAACTCAATAGTGCCAAACAATCCTATAACGTGGGTATGTCTGTAATCTTACATAGGTTGCTCAGGCTGTGTTATTATGGCAGTCTGTTAATGTACTATCTGTTCATAAATTTTGTTTACGGACAAAACATGTTATACTGTAGTATAAATGTTGATAATATGATTTCTATTATGGTGTAAAGGGATAAGTCCTTATTTCATTTCGTTCGTAATAGTCGAGACAAGCCCAGAGCTGTTTCCCAGCTTCTCGTAAGTGGCAAATGCAACGACAATGACATGACCCACTCCTAGTACCTCATAGACGTCATCAGTAGCGAACAAGAGCACTTGTTCCTAAAATACTAACCGACGAATCTGATTCTAGCTTTACCCCCTCCACTAAAGCACGGCCTTCACGAGACCGGAGAGCACGTTAACTAGTCATTCGCGGACCATCATGCAGACTCGCAACATAATTTCACTAAGGTAATCCGCTGCTTGTTATATATTCCATGTTGTGCCATTCAAGTATTTCATGATTGCATTAAATTCGTAATTATTCCATCTGAGTAACTATCATCTAATAGATGCAATAAGTCGAATTCATTCCACGCCTAGTACCTATTTAAAGCATTCATAACATTTTTGAATACTTAGGTCAATATCCTTAGCTGCTATTCTAATGTTGGGTTATAAAACCCAACATCCATATCCTAAGTTCATCAGTGCAATCGCAACTGTCTTGCGTGCAGCGTGTCTAATAACATCTATATTTTGAAGTGTTTATCCAAGTGTATGTTTCCCTTCACAAGTGTTTATAAATAAATAAAAAATATTTGTGTTTATCTCGTGTGTTTTCTTCATAGAAATTTTGATCACATAACATATATACTAGGTGAACTATCCTAAGGGTTTGGTCAGTCTAATGGCCAATATACTGACAGAAGATAGTCTGTACCACTTGCAAAGCAACTCTGCTAACAAGTATTAAGTATTAACCTAATTTCTGGATATTAACTTCACAGATGGCTTATCGTCCCGATTGGTTGGTGAAGGTCGAGACGAATCCAAATGGTTGGTCCGTATATTAGTTTCCATTGAGCTTACTACACGATAGTTGGTTTCCGCTGCACCATAATTTTATTTTGTGTCTACCGTTCCTGTTATCAGTATATTTTGTATCCTTTTTTTACTTGCCTCACAGGCGTAAATCAGACCAAAGGCATAGCTCTAGCAGAGGACGAGCAGCTAAAGTTATTAGAAACCAAGAAACTGATTCTGAAGAACGAAGACAAGACCAATTCGAAATACCATATGCCATAATTCAACCTCCACCACCCCCGACATTTGTTTTTTTACTATTTTTAAACATGTTGCAAATTGATTCTCATCATGAGACATGATCGATAGCAGTAGATATAGATTGGCATTTAGCTCGAAAATCTGAAGCGAGGCTGGTGACGACCAGAACCCCGGATCAAAAAAGTGTAATCGATGGCCCCACACAGGTGTTCTGGTGTAATTTATACCCCCTCCCCCTCTCCTCCTTTGCAACTGATACCCCCTCCCATTAATATGTTATTAGGCCACCTGCCTTCCCCACTAACCCAAGTTTCAGCTACCTACCCTCCTTTTAACCGTTACACGCGCAGGTGTTCCAGTGTAACTGATACCCACAACGTTGGCCTTGATATCGATACCCCACACAGGTATTCGTGTCTAACTGATACCCCCGCTCATTGTTCTATTGTTCTTCTGTTACGTCTCCCCACTAACCCCAGTGCCAGCTACTTCCCTCCTTGAAATTGATAACCCGCGCAGGTGTTCCAGGGTAAAAGATACCGCCTCCCCTACTTGAAATCGATACCCCGAGCAGGTGTTCCGATGTAACTGATTTCCACCACGCTTACCTTTAAATCGATACCCCGCGCAGATGTTCCTGTGTAACTGATACCCCCTTCAATTGCTTTTTTATATACCTCCCCACCAACTCCAGCTCCAGCTGCCTCCACCTCCGTCAAATGTTATGCTAACTAGGCCACATGAGAACAGGTATAAAATGCCTGCCTACACCAATCCGCAATAACTTCTGCGTTGCAATTGGACGAGTAAGGTCGTGTCTCTTCTGAATTCCAGAAGCCATGTCTGAAGTTCTCTTCAACTAGGAAGGTTGGTTCAATAACAATTGTAAAAATTTCACACATTCTTAAATAGCATACTGTATATTATTATAATTTGCTCTTAAATATTATACTGTATACTGTGTTTCCAGTCTCCAGGAACTCAAAGGCGCGGGGCCCCTTAGGAGGTGAGAGGCCCCCCAGAAGGCGCGAGGCCCGTAGCATTTGCTAATTCCTGCTACATGGTTAATCCGGTACTGAATTTATGGGATGAATTAGATAATTCGGCTTTTGCTGGTAAGAGATAGAAATTCATATCAATTAATTGTTCAAGTTTGTTTTAGTGTTCACTGTCTAAGGTATTATTCTTTTTTTGTTTTTTGTTTTTAGATTCAGCAAAGTTGAGCAGGTTTGATGATAATGGTAAGAATTTTTTTAGTTATCTTTCATTATGCTTTTAAGTGTTGCTAGTTTTCTCGCTATACCATCGATTTTTTTTCTTTTGTAGAAATTAATGAAATTTTGAAAATTATTTTTTGACTTGTATTTATTTATTTATGAACCTATATTTTTTACTATTTCATTCTTTTGTGTCTCCAGAATTTGCCCTACTGGAAATGTTTGTCTTTGAAGAATTGTGCGTGCTTTATTATTTGTTGTTATCTGTTTGCAACTTGTATGAATTTTTTTTCTTGTTTATATTTATACTAATATATGCACTGTTTTTATGTTTCAGATATGGAAGCAAGTTCTAGCCAGTAGCCGAGTAAAAGGAATAGGGCTCCAAAACTGTCCAAACGACTCCAAACGACAACGAACTACTTCTAGTGGTACATACCAATATTTTTAATATCTTGGGTTTTTCTTATTACGAATTGCTTTTATTTCGTGTTACTAAATATTTTTCTTATTCTTTCTCAGGTTCGTCCTAGTGGAGTTTAGATGTCATGGGCTCCTCAAGTCTACCACCAACGCCATCACCACAGAGATGGATAAAACTAATAAAAAGTCTCGTACAACAACCTACCAAGAGTCATGCTTCACCAGCTACGGCATCCAATCCACCACCGCAGAAAGCAGCATATCCGCCTACACACTGGAACCATAGAGATAATGGTCAATCATTACTAATTCTATGAATAACTCATTCTTTCTCAACAATAACTGTTTCCACGTTACTAAAATTTTTCATTTTTTCCTATTTCAGTTTCCGGGTCAGCTGCAAACAGCAATAATCCTGCCGCCTTCAACAGGTATATCGTGCTCCACCACCAATGTGGTGGCCCAGGAAATCGTCGGCTTCTGCACAGCCTCTACTTGGCGACCAACCACACCCATGCCCGCCGTGGTGGGACCAGGCACCGTACCTTCACGGCCTATCGTTGCTCCTTGCCAGCCCATTGCAACCACATTAACATGGCGGCCAACCCCAGCATCTCTCCATCCAGCTGCTGGTACATCTACATGGCGGCCGACCCCAGCATCTTGCCAGCCAGCTGCCAAAACATATACATGTCTGCTGATCCCGGCATCCAGTAGTAGTCACCCAGCAGCACTTAATAATAATCTAGTAGCATCACGCAGCCAAGCAGCAACCAGAGGGCGAGTTGGTAGCATCGCCCTTACTCCTTGAAGTTCGGGAAAGTGCACTTAAGAGAAGAATATAATCCGGCACATTTCAAAATTTATGCTTGCTTCGATCTTTTGACTAAAAAAATTTGCGATATTGTCCGTAAAGGTTCAGGATGGGCTGATTATCACATTTCTAATTCAGAAGGACTTAAATTTCAAAACAGCCGGTATGTGATGATATCACAAGGAGCACTTCCTTGTCAGATTGGAGACCATTGTAAAATTGAGTGAGTTTCAAGAGCGGTAGAGTGGCAAAACTCTCGATAGAATAATATCCCTCTACAATAATATTTCTAAATTCGAATCTCTCAATCGAGGGTCTTCCTATGTTGTTCTGCCACTTGTCATCTGTAGAAAGAATGCCGTCATCAATGTTGAAAGCAGATATGACGACTTATGCTTTCTATAGACGATTGTTGCTTTTCACGTAAAGGCGCTAAACAAAATCGCGACACAAGTTAGAAAGTACGTTCACAATTCACCCTCGATTTTTCAGGTATTGAGTTTCAGGTAAAATTCTCTGACATTTCAAAATTCGAGAGGTCTGGATATTGTTAAAGGTAAATATATAGTTTTAGGGACTCTTCATCACACGGCAGACAAGCGCGGGAAACACATAAACATGTTGATGATTGCTGACAGTAGTGGGAAATTCCATTATTGTTGGATTCATGACTTTTCGCGGCTAGTTAGGTCTTCAGTATCAAATCATAAACATACTATCTTTATTTGTGACAGATGTCTCCAACATTTCAGTCAGTCAGATCAGGAAGGCAACGAGATCTATTGTGAAAAGGCGTTTCCAGTAAGAGTTCATCAACCCAGCGACGACGATTAGACCTTTAAGTTTAAGGATTTTTTACACCAGCAGCATGTACCCGTCGTCGTTTACGCTAATTTTGAAATTTTATTGCAACCTTATGATTCATGCAGTCCTCTACCCAACGCCTCTCACACTACTACAGTCTAGAAACATGTCCCTTTCGCTTCCGCATACAAGGTAGTTTGTCCAGACGTACCTAGTCTGTCGCATTTCGACTTCTTCTTGGGCATAAATCCCGAGAAATGGCTTGTTGGCGAACTCGTCAATCTCGCCAAGGAAGTCGATAAAATTTACAAGAGATGTATTCCTCTTGTAATGACAGATGAGCAGGAAGCAGAATTCGCTGATGCTATAGTATGCCACATCTGTGAGAAATAGATTGAACCGGAGACTGTGAAGGTCCACGATCACTGTCATATCACAGGAAAATTTAGAGGAGCTGCATATAATGACTGCAATTTGCGGTTTCAAAATAAAAGGTGCATGCCAATTTTCTTTCACAATATTTCTGGGTATATCGCACACTTCATAGTTATCGCTTTATCAAACCTCGACGGCGATGGGATGGATGTGTTTCCCATCAATACAGAACGATACATTTCTTTTTCTAAAATAATTAAAACACTTCAATCACATTAAGGTTTCTGGACTCATACCGTTTCATACCCCATTAGACAAACTGGTTGGGACGCTTGAAGACATCGATATATACATTACCCGTGCTCATTTTTCCGACCCAGAGTGTTCCAATTAGTTAAGCCGACAGGAGTATTCCCCTACCAATATATAGATTCGTGGGATAAACTCGACGAGGCCACGCTTCCTCCAAAATAAAAATTTTATAGTTCATTGTCAGTGTCCTAATTTCGGATGAA
The DNA here is from genome assembly GCA_031002005.1 of Vandiemenella viatica. Classification (NCBI taxonomy): domain Eukaryota; kingdom Metazoa; phylum Arthropoda; class Insecta; order Orthoptera; family Morabidae; genus Vandiemenella; species Vandiemenella viatica. Next base: position 170,202,459 of record CM061921.1, read on the forward strand.
GATTACTAACACGCGACACAAGTGTGGCAGATTTTCCAGATTAAAGCAAGCATAAATTAAATTAACAGGTTCAATATAAGTTTGGAGAATTTTGAATTGTGCCGGAATATATTCTACTCTTAAATGTGCTTTCCCGGTCTTCTGGGACTAATGAAGATGCTGCCAACTCGCCCCCCCCCCTATTGCTGCTTGGCTGCATGATGCTACTGGATTATTACTATGTGCTGCTAGGTGACTACTGCTGGATGCCGGGCTCGACAGCCATTTAGATGTGCTGGCAGCTGGCTGGCGAGATGCTGGGGTCGGCCGCGGTGTTGATGTGGTTGCAATGGGATGGCAAGGAGCAACGATAGGCCGTGTGGGTGCGGTGCTTGGTCCCACCACGGCGGCCATGGATGTGGCTGGTCGTCAAATAGATGCGGTGCTAACTAAGTCCTGCAGTGGCTGGCGATTCCCATGGCCGCCTCATTGGTGTTGGAGCAGGATCATTCCTGTTGACGGTGGCAGGATTATTCCTGTTTGCGTCCGACCAGGAAACTGAAACAGGAAAAAATGAAAAATTTTAGTAACATGGAAAAAATTATATAAACAATGAGTTATTCAAAGAAGCAGTAATGACTTACCATTAGCTCAATGGTTCCAGTGTGTAGGCGGACATGCTGCTGGCTGCGTTGATGGATTGAATCCTGTTGCCGGTGAAGCATGACTCGTGGTAGGTTGTTGTACCAGAGGTTTTATTGGTATTATCCATCTCTGTGGTGATGGCGTCGGTGGCAAACTTGGGAAGGTATGCTTTGTTGCTCATGTACAAGCGCTGAAGGAAAAGGCTTGCGATGTTTCTGAGAAAGTGGTAAACTTATCCGGAATGGATAGAAAAGAAACCACATGGCAATGAAAATCCTGTCTGATCTATGCTATAAATTCTTTTATCGATGCGCAGACACATTACTTATTCGTCTTCTGAAAGAACTTGATTTTAAATTAAGAAGTTCAACAACGGACGAAACTTTTAAACGAATGATTGCAACTTTGGGATCAAAGGTTATGCGAAATATATTTGGTATGGTTAGAAAGTATATGGTGGTCTCAAAGTACCTACTGGTCGAGAAAACCGGCTTCTGACAGCACATGATGTCTCTTCAAATACAGGGTTCATACCAGAAGCCAAACTTGTCTTTTGGGACTGAAAATATTTGTTAGTATCCGACTGCCATTCAGAAATGATTGGTAGGTTTTTAAGGTATGATGCCCTGTCTGGAAGAACGGTGCATTATCGTGATGGTTAATGCCACCTACTATTCAGTCCAAACAGACAAGCTACCGTTTTCAAACTGGCGTAAAGGAGATAATATTAAATTGTTGTGTAATAATGGTGTTGAGGTTTCTCCTCATGAAACTTTTATGATAATGACCTTTTGTGTAATGAAGAGAACAAAAATGCAAAGAAGGTATACTAACTAGGTCAAATGGCAAATGAAATGGGACATAAGTATTTCGTTTACCACCGTATCAGTATAATCTCATTGAACTCGTGCCCGCGTTAAACCTAGCGTGGTGGGTGAGCGGTAAGTCAGTAACCCTCTGGCCTCACATTCGGGAGGACGCCGATTTGAATCCCCATCCAAGCATCCAGATTTGGGTATTCCATGGTTTCCCCAAATCACTCCAGGCAAATGGCGGGATGATTCCTTCTAAAGGGCCATGACCGAATTCCTTCCCTTCCTTGTCCCTAGTCCTTTTCTGCCTCTAATGACCTCGACGTCAACGAGGCGTAAAGCCATAAGCAAAGAAAACTAGAAGACTAAGTTATACGGAAAAACCATAAGAAGGTAACGACTTTCTGATGTCGAACGACTTACACACGAATCCTTATAAAATGTTAGTCAAGAAGAAAGGGAGAAATTTTTAAGGCAGTCGAAAGCATTATAAGAAAATAATTGCGTTAAACAGTTTGCTGCAGGCAGAGAAATTAATTCCAGTGGAGAAAGAAATTAAGATACACCTAGGTGGAAGCAGTAACTGTGACCTTCAGTGCAAAGAGTTTGAGGATGAATAAGTTGCTGAGCAGATAAAGGTGGACAGCACTGCGATTGAGCCAGTTTGTAAGTTTCTTAATAACTTATCTCCATATAGTAATTGTACTGATAGTGGGCGGTTCGTTTATTATTTTAATGACAATATTTTCCAGGAATCAATTATTTATATGTTTATTTCATAATGTAATTCGCTGTTACAACAGCAGTTCTCAGTTTAGCTATAAATACAATATTTCATACATGTCTGGAAATATTTAGCTCCGTTGAAACAGAAGGAAGCTATCAGGCAGTGTTAGGAGTGAGTGCTGCACGTCTATTTTCGCACAAATAAATTATAAAATAAACTACAGGGGTTCATATGAAGATGCTGTTATATTGCCTATGTTTTTACAAACATGATGGCTTTAAATTATTACGTCAAGAAATTAAACAGGTGTTAGACAGCATTTGATATTACATAGTCATAACAACCAAGTGATTCCTGTTTTTTATTATTATTTATTCAGTGGATCGAATATATTCTGTTAATTTTCAGGAAGCTGCATAAATTTTGTCAGCTAATTTTCTCATTTGTCTAGATTTTTCTGTTGGCTGAAGTGAAGGTAGTAACTTCATTCGTAAGTTTTACAGAAACTAATTTCTGTAAAGTCAAAACAATTTTTCAAATTAATAAGAACAGTCAAGTTAATATTCTACATGTTAAATAATATATTTTACAAATTTTTATACCCATACAACTGAAAGTTGATTTTTTAGCTACATCCATTGAACTATTAACAATTGGTATGTGCTTCCACTATCATTCTGCTACTAATTAGTTTCTAAGATTCGCAGAGTGGTTTCACATGCCTTTACAACCCAAGTGAGCCACCTATCAAGACTATCTTCCTGCTCAGCGGAGCTGTTTTGACTCCCTTGGTGGCTCCTAATCTTTCGTGTACATCAACTGATAACGAGTTCAACTGCTTGAAGGTGCCAACATGATCCTATGGACATGGAAAGATAGACATGCGAAAAGAACATTAATTGTGCTGTACACAAGCTCGACCGGTAAGGCCATCCGATTTTTTAGTAACGGTCTCCTACTTCATGTTCGGCGAAAGAAACAGTCCGAAACGAGCTTCAAAAGGTTGTATCCGCTAGACGCGCTATCCCGATGGGAAGCCCGAGAACGTTGAATATAGTTTATGCACCGGGAAAATCTTCATTCTTTCATCGTAAGTAATTAATACCCTATCACCAAAAATAGGCTAATTAACTAACAGTTCAGATGATATTAGCCTACCCTGTTGGCTCAGGTCGTTACGGCACACCGGTGGTGTAAAGGTTTTAGAGACACTATATTAGCTTTTCCAACTAAATGTCAGCCTCTCCTTCACGTGGTGCACCCTGTTTGCTCAGCCTCTGGCGACTGACAGATTCCCGCTATAAGGAGTCACCCACCGCTTGCCAACGGACTCCGACAGGAGGGCGGAAGAGCGGGGTGTGGTTCAGGGCACCCTCTTGCCCTTGTGGTTGGAAAATCCCCTAAAGGCGGATGAATCAAAAATGATCAACTGCATGGGGTTGCAGAAGGCAACGGGAAACCACTGCATTAAAGACCAAAAGGGTACCCTGAGGACATGTAATCCTCTCAAATTACATATATAATGAGTAAAATATTACGGAGGTAAAATAGTCCCCCAATCGGATCTCTGGGTGAGGACTGCGCAGGGAGGAGTCATCAGAATGGATATTCTACGAGACGGCGCGTGGAATGTTAGAACTATGAATAGGGCAGGTAGGATAGGAAACTTAAAAAGGGACATGGAACGACTTAAGTTAGATTTTGTTGGGATTACTGAGATTAAATGGAAGGACGCACAGGAATTTCTGGTCTGGGTACCACAGGATAATTAGCACACAAGCCGGCAATAGAGTCACTGCTGTAGGATTTGTAATGAATAAGAGAGTAGGGAAACGTGTGAGTTATTATGAACAGCTTAGTGACAGGATTATTTTGATGAGGTTAGAAACTAAGCCCGCCCCAACCACACTTGGCAGAAGTGTACATGCCAACGTCATAGGAGGATGACGAAGAAATAGAGAAAATATAGGCCGAAATTGAAGAACTGATCCAATATGTGAAGGAGAGGAAAATCTACTAATATGGGTGATTGGAATGTAATAGTGGGGAGAAGGAAAAGAGTGGAATACTGTAGAATCTCTTGGTCTAGGGGAAAGAAATGAGCGAGGAAGCAGGTTGATAGAATTTTGTGCAAGATAAAAGATAGTTGTGGCAAACACACTGTTTAAGTAACATGTGAGAAGGATAAACACTTGGAAACGTCCAGGGGATACAGGCAAATATCAGCTAGATTATATCATGGTCAAACATAGATTCAGGAATCAAGTTCAAGACTATAAAGCGTACCCAGGAGCAGACATAAACTCTGACCATAATTTGATAGTAATGAAGTGCAGGCTGACATTCAAGCGAATAAGGGTGAAAAGTAAGCAGAACAGACTGCAAGTGAATAAACTGAAACAATCTAGCACTAGAGAAAAATTTACGGAAATGGTAGATTTATGTCTAAGAAGTAATTCGGAAAGTAGCTCTACCGAGGACGAATGGAATGCATTAAAGACCGAAATAATGGAAGCTGGTAAATAAACATTAGGCTTTAGAGAACAAGGCGCCCGAATTCCTTAGATCACAGAGGAAATTTTGAAACTAATGGATCAGAGGAGAAGGCACAAAAATGCTCAGGATGAAGTAGGAAGAGAGCAATATGGGCAATTTAGAAATCAAATTAACAGGAGATGCAAAAAAGCAAAAGAAAAATGCTGCAGGAGAAGTGTGAACAAGAAGAAAAGGAAATGGTCATAGGTAAAGTAGATGTTGCATACAGGTAGATTAAACAAGAATTTTTGAGAAATTAAGAAAAGATGTGTAAACATTGAAGCTGCCGATGGGAAACCGCTTTTAAACTCACAGGATATAGCTAACCGATGGAAGGAATACACTGAAAAACTTTATGATGGGTACGACTTGAACAATAGCATAATGGAATAGGAAGGCGATGTCGACATCGATGATTTAGGAGATCTGAGGACAGATTTTAATCGATCTCTGAATGACTTGAAAGCAAATAAGGCAGTTGGAATTGATGAAATCCCAGCTAAACTTCTTAAATCCCTATGAGAAGAAGGAATCGAAAGATTATTCAAACTGATATCAAAAAGTTATGAAACCGCTAGGAATCCCAACCGATTTTAATAACAAAAATATCATCTTCACACTCCCAAAGAAAGCACAAGCCGACAAATGTGAGAATTATCGCACCGATTAGTCTAACATCACATGCTTCAAAATTACTGAGCAGAATAATATACAGAAGAATCGAAAGGGTAGTAGAAGAGATAGTAGGTGAAGAACAGTTTGGGTTTAGGAAAAATCGTGGTACAAGGGAAGCAATTCTGGCATTTAGATTAATACTTGAAGGGCGGATCAAGAAAAACAAAGATACCTTTTTGGTGTTTGTTGGTTTAGAAAAAGCTTTTGATAATGTTAGGTGTGACAAGATGTTCAAAATTTTAATACGTAGAAGAAGCAATAAAGGAAATTAAAGAAAAAATTTATGTGGCATAAGTGCTCAAGGAGAAAAAATCAGTATGCTACGATTTGCTGATGACATTGTCTTGTTAGCAGAAAGGGCTGAGGAAATTGAGAAGCTACTGAATGGCATGAACAAAATAATGAAATAGATGTTTGACTGAATATAAATCAAAGCAAGACAAAAGTGATGAAATGTAGCAGAAATGATACCAATATTAGTAGATTACATATAAAAATAGGATCGGATGCAACAGGAGAAGTAAGTGAATTCTGTTACTTGGGAAGAAAAATTACAACCGATGGCCGAAGCAAGAATAATGTTAAAAGCATAATAGCACTAGAAAAAAGAGCCTTCATGAAAAAGACAAAACTTTTAGTTTCAAATATTGATCTAGGAATTAGAAAGAACTTTTTAAAACTCTGTGTGTTGAGCACAGCACTTTATGGTAACGAAACATGATTTTTAGGATTACTAGAAAGAAAGAAAATGGAAGCATTTGAAATGTGGTGTTACAGAAGAATGCTGCAAATTATATGGACAGACAATGTACGAAATGAACGAGTTTTGGAAATGATGGGTGAGGAAAGAAGTTTGTGGAAGAAGCTTACAGAAAAAAGAGACAGGTTGGTAGATGGTAATTTGAGACATGCTGGATTGGTTAATTTTCTGGTGGAGGGATCAGTGGAAGGTATGAACTGTAGAGGAAGACAGAGATTAGAATATATGTAGCAGATAATTGAGGACGTGTGTTGTAGGGGATATATAGAGATGAAGAAGTTAGCACAATATAGGAAGGAGTGGATGATTGCATCAAACCCGTCGAAAGACTGATAACAGGGGAAAAAAAATGGTACACGGTGTATGCACATGGTTAACTAATTCTACCCTCATATTTACCTCCTACGTTGGATATGCGAAACACGTTGACTTTTGACATGTAATATCATAAATTTCCTTGCGTGAAAGATGTGTTCTATAATTTTTTTGTGTAGGTTTTTACAATTATTCGAGATTGAGATCTTTAAAGCCAAAAGGGAGTTATTAACGGGAAGGAATTAGATCCTGATATTTGGAAGGAACTATCTCGGAATTTTCTGCAAAGACTCCCTGAAGCCTTGTAAAATTAAATTCTCACTGACTGGACCAAGTGATAGAACCCGTGTCCTGCCGAATGCTGTGACAGAACAATAGGCTATCAGCCAGCAGAATCCGGCGGTGAAAGGTGCGATGCTGTAATAGTGTTTTTTAGAATTGATCTGTTTATGGATATCCTGGTAAAACGATATCTCAGAATTAGTTCATATGATTGTTCCTTTTAGGTAGTTTTCTGCAGTTAAGATAGCTCATGTCTAATTTTACTGTGTAGTACCAAATTGAACACAAGTTAATTCCCTACATTACGTACAAACATGGACGGAATGTTCTGCCTGCAGGCGGCGGCGGTCGCCTAATATGGTGTGCTACAGCGACGTGGGCTGCTTTAGCGACTCTGGCGTGTTCGGCTACCTGGACATGCTGCCCGCTTCTCCACAGGAGGTGGGCACTCGCTTCATGATGTACTCCGGACGTGCTGAGCCCCATCTAGAGCTGAATGCGACGCGCGTCTCCACAGACCTAGCCGATGTAGCCGCCACGTTCAACGCCTCCCTACCTACCAAGGTGATCGTGCACGGCTTTGGTTCCAGCTGCTCACACGTCTGGGTCTACGAGATGCGTTCCGCACTCATGTCTGTTGTGAGTCATAACACATTCTCTTCTATTACTAGATACATTTTACGGCACTAAATACTTGTAAACGAACTCAATGTAATATTTTTTAAGTTTAGTAGCAAGGTCTCAACAATTATTTTTTACTCCTTTCCTTACCAAAGGTTTTCCTCGTGTTAGTGCTTATTCTGCATGTTTTTCTTATTTCAGATCTCCTACGAATTAATTAACCGCCTTTAGTTTTACATGCGGATTCCCCTAAAATTAATTAAACGGATTACGGAAAGCTGAGAAGAAAGAAACATGAAACAAAACTGCGTAGCATTGCAGAAATGTAAAAATAGTGTTTTGTAGATATACATGACTTGTCTGTCTTGAAAACCCTGTCTATAAGATAATACTTGCACATACCGGCGAACCCCCGTGGAGTCGGCACGTATCGCATTCCTCTCCTCCCGTTCCAAACTCTCCCCCCAGCTTTTACCGTTGTTGACAATTTAACAAATTATTGGACAGGTGTTCGAAACCTGACTTTGGACAGTGACAAGATAAATTTGCAGGCAAGTTGTCACAATAGAATTTCATTTGACACCGCACCTGCCCTCGATAGACAAGATCTCACAAATCTGGAACTCATAACAGGTAGTTTTTACATATGGAGCTTTATTAAGCACAGTGGCCACCCCCAAACCTCCCATATAGATCAAATTATCTGTATTCACCATTATTTAATAGAAAAACATCTCAAAATAAACCCGTGAAATCCTAATTGCCTACTATTAATATAAACTCATGTAATCCTTACTGAATACTGAAGACGTTTTAAATAAACCCTGGTCGTAGTTAAAATATATTTCTTCAGTTATTAACAAATTCATTGCTCAAACCAAGTTATTACTATATTTTAACTATATGTTTAATATTAAAGATTGTTGAAACGTTTAGAATCCGTATAGCGAGGGTTGCTTAGTAGCATCGCGTTTAAATTATACTTGTAGTATTGCTGTTAATGCTATAACGGACGATGGGTCTCGCTGTTTGGGGGTGGGGGTGGGGGAGGGGGAATGAGTTCGGCACACGACGACACAATTTCTACGATTAATGAGGCGACTTGTTAATTTAATAAAAGATTCTATTACAAATGTTAATTATGTATCTGACCTTTGAATAGCGTCGAAAACACCACAGTTTAACCAACTGTCGTTGGTCTTTGGTAGGCGATAAGTTCTCCTTCTAGCAGCAGCTTGTGGAAAATATTGTGAAACATTTCACCATTTACACACCAAGGAAAGTTAACGTCAAAGTCACGATTCAGTTCATTAGAATATTCAAAAATGGTGCGCTCGATGGGACAAGCCTAAAGCTACTGTGTGTCACAGATAATTTAACATAATATTTGCGATCACATTTATAAAGTTCGGATCTCTCCTGAAATTTGGTAGACTGAGGTCTTGTTGCCTGCTCGAGCAACAGATTTCGGTTGATAGGAAGTTAAATATTGATCTCACACGCTGGATTGTATATCACTCATTCTTGTACTGCAGCCCCATTCTCATCTTCATGGTCATAGCCCCAAACATTGCTATGACTTTTTTTATAAACGTTTTTCGGGAAACAAACCGAGTAATATTATTATTGATGCACAATATTTCGGCGCCTTTATTCTCAGTCGCCCGAGAAACGTTTATAAATAAACAACGCCGAGAAAAATTGCATTCATTAATTGCTATGACTGTTGAAGTCACCAATCACGATCTGTATGTCTTTATTATGGAAATTAGGTGGTTTGTTGACAGTGAATACAGCACCAGGTGGTTTATAAAAAGACGAAATGGTACAGTTCATCATTTCTAGAGTGAGAATTTCAATGTCATTTTGTTCCGTGAATGCAGTGGACATTACTTGTACATCTTGACGTACAAAGATTACACTTCCGTATTGATTATGAGGGCTTTCTATAGCGAGATGCATTCCGTTTATTTTTGGTCTACGCATTTCATAGCTTCTGTGTGTTTCCTGTAGGCACAATATATGGCACTGATTTTGACTGCATAGGTGTTGTAGTAGCTCTTCCTTGGCTGGTGACATGCCTTCTATGTCAACACAGATGATTTTTAATTGTGGCCCTGAAAAGGGCTTGGATAGTAACGACATAGTTAACAGCATGTACGAAAAACAACAAACTATTAGGCCAAAAAATGACTGAATTCAAACGGAGGGAATTTAAGGACAACCTTGCTTTATTCGCATTGGCTATGGCCCACATAGAGGGAAGAAATGAAGAGATGATGAAAGAAATAAGGGCACTCAGAGAAGAGAACAGAGAATTGAACGTGCAGAAAAGATTGTTAGCATCTAGTTACTGATCAATAAACAAAATACGTATCACAAATAATGCTGTAATTATAGAAACAGCATCTCAAGATGATGTAAGAAAAATCATGAAAAATAAAGAACTAAACGAAAATCTAAAGTGTGAAATGCCGCTGAAAAGGAAACCTCTGTTGATTCTGTATGACGTACTCACGTTACTTGAGCCTTGTCAAATCCCAGAAAAAGTATTTGAGCGAAATTTCGAAGGAAAAATAGAAAGACAACAATTTATTGAGGGATTTAAGTGAAAATTTAGAATAGGCCCTGGAGATTAAAGCTGTTGAAGTAAGTTTTGAAAGAAGGAAGCAAATAATGGAGCAAAGAAATATATACATAGTGCCATCTCTGCAAAAGATTACACAGTAGTTCCAAAACGTCTTCAGTGCTATGTGTGTGGTCACATTAGCAAATATTGTACAAAACATCGCCCGCTTGAAAACATTGTGGAGAAGCCGGCCACAAGAAAGAAGGCTGCAGCAAGTCTTCAGAATGCCGGTCTCGGTAGCGTAGGGGCTAGAGTGCTAGCTCCGCGTGCCGAAGGCCGCCGGTTCGAATCCGGCCGCGGGCATGGATGTTTAAGTGTTGTGTGTATGTCCTGTCCGTCCTGTGGCGTCCATACATTGGAAAAAATACACATTGAGCTGGCTGTATGGCCTCCGTTGCCGAATGCCATTAAAAAAAAAAAAAAAAAAAAAAAAAAAAAAAAAAAAAAGTCTTCAGAATCGGCTGTTTGTATCCCATCTAGGAAACTTTTTCAAAGATTGATAAATATGACAGATTATTGGCAGTAGAAGAAACTCCAAAGGGGTGGATGAAAGATACAAGTATCAATTATTGAGGATCATTATCAACACAGTAGAAGAAACAGTAAGGAAAAGAAAGAGGAATAAAACATGAAACATACCATCAAGAAAGAGGCGGAACGCAGAGAGGGCTGCAAAATACAGGGAGAAAATATTGCAAGAAGGGAAAGGAACATCAAATAGCGTAGGCACGCAGACAGATGAACCTATTCTTCAATACTCGGAGATTACTTACACCATCTGCGACATTTCTCCTAAGACACAATCAAAATGGGCTGGAATTGAATGGGCAGTACCAGTTCAGATGGCATCCAACTGTTGCAAAACTAGTGGCGGCTCCGAAAACCAAAACACGCCACTAGGGATCCATACCATCTCTACCAAAAGTTTGAAAGTAATTTTCAGCTAGCTAGACTAGAGGAAACACAAATCTCAGTCTAGCTTTACGCCATCGAACCAGAATAGCATATCCAACTATCAAAAATAGCACATTTCCGAAAACAGAGGCAATTGATCGTATTCAACTTGAGGCAAACAATATACCTACTAATTCAGCCTAGTTACTTACTTTGGTCAAGCAAATATTTGAAAGACGAAATGAAATATTTGATCCAGACACAGTTCAATATCCATACTGGGGGTGCACAGCAGCTTAAGATAGCGCAATTAAACTGCAGGAGAAGCAGTCCAGTTTTACATGAAGTGAGTAAATTAGCTGAAGAAATGCAAATAGATGACCTGTGTCTTCAAGAGCCCCACTCCAGCGAATGGAAAATCCCACACATATCAGCGACGTCTCTGATAAAACTCGACAGGGAAAAAACCTATGAGTGCAATAATGCAATTCTGCGATGAACATTGTGCGTGAGATAGGTATGCAATCGATAAATGTACTCCTCGTTAATACTCGTATGTACTTTCAATACAGAGACGATATTGACCCTTATCTTTGGAAGATTAGGAAAATATGTGTAGGCACAGGCGACAGCCCTACGGGAATAGTTTCCGGTGTAAATGTCAAATCTGCACTCTGGCACAGTAGTCTTACAGACGCCCGAGGAGAAAAGTTATACGAATTGATTGGAGAATAACAGCTGCATGTCAAATACGAGCCAAACAATTCATACAAGTTCAGTGACCGAGGAGGTGCTAAATCGAACATAGATATAATATCGTGTGGTAAGGCCGAGCAAAGGATTACCTTCGACTTACCTCATTTGTGCACGTGAATTCGTCCTGCCTCCTTGCTGTCAACTTCTGGTTTTTCCAGTTGTCGTCTGGAGTATGGGCTCGAAAACTCTTAATAATACTCTAACTAATGACTTGAGGACTTTTAAATGAACTTCAGAGATGAGACTAGCAGGCATTTATTCCTGATCTCTACAAAAGAACAAGTTGAATAATACAAATAACTGGTACATCATAACTATGCACAGAAGCGAATTTTGCTTCCTTACTATAGCCAAATGGCTGAATAAAGTAAGTTCGGTACTAGCCTCGTCATTGACCATGCGAAGGGGTGGGTATGGTGGTGAAGTTTTTTCTGAATCATTGGACCAAAGAATGGCAAGATTATTGTGTGATCGTCAGAAAGCAAGTGCAAAGAGAGCCTGTACGGGAAGCGTGTCCGTACCGTTGGTCCATAGTGGAGTGACTGATTTCTATTGGCTGGCTTGCATCACGCGGTGTGAATGCAGGGCTGTAATTGACCATTTGGAGACGGTCTTTCTAGGATGTTCCAGAACTTTACGGGCCGTCTCCCACAGTAAAACTGTGGCCTCGTATGAAGGATTCAAGTAACTGTAGAAGTGCTTTCATGTTCCGCACCTTCCCAGGCCTGCAGCTCACGGAGGCTGGCTTGTACCGCACTAAAGTACTGCATCTCACTACCAAATTATTGAAATATGCTATAATAACTTTAACAAATCGAAGAGCAGGAAACCTAGTAAATGAGTGGAAGGTGATTGAGAACCAAACCAACAGCGATCATAATCCAATAATGTTAGAACTGGGAAGATCGCAAGACGGCTGTACCAATATCAATCGGCGATATGACATCAGCAAAACCAACTGGCTGAGGCTGAGGAGTTTCTTCATTCCTGCCCAAGTCAGAGATAAAGATTTTGACGTGGCCAAGGCTGAGATAGAAACAATTTCAGCAATCCAAGCTAGTCTTTGAGTGGCGCTAGAAGTGTGCAGACGTGTCTGGCCTGCGCTCCGTAACGGATACAGTTGTTTTGTAGTGTCGACCAGTTTAGAAGTGCCTAGTGTCATTGTCGAATTGGGTCTGTTGTTCAGATCCAATGTGAGTTGTTGTAAGCCATAACGTAGTGCTGATGGAAATAATGAATTATTTTCATTAATCTGAAACCGAGTGAAGGCTGCCTGAAACCTGAGACTGGGATCTGCTGCAGCAGATACTGTAAAAATACTGTTTATCAAGCCGTATCGAAAATTAGTGTCAGCAACTTGTCATTGACAAAATGGACTCCTTTTGTGTTGGACCCAGTTGCTAATAGTTACGGAGGACACTGCTCATATAGTTAAAAGATAGATAAAGGTGAAAATACCAAGGCCCCGATGGGTTCAATGTCCTTGTCGGACAGAAACGAAGACGTAGTGAAGTACCTGAACGAATATCAGGGCAAAACACTCACTGATACTAGGATGAGGGAGTTTAAAGATAAGCTGGGTCTGTGGGCAATTGCGGCATCGCACCTGGACGGTAGAGTAAGCGAACTGGAAAAAGATAACAGCCAAATTAGACGAGATTTGAAAAATAGAACAAGACCTCAGCCTGTAGCAAGCTACGCCATTGTGGCCGCGGCAAATGTCAGCAAACAGAAAGGTCCCCAAATAGGGCAACGTTCTAAATCTTGTGTGGTTTTTATAACCTCCTGGAAGGGCGAAACACCAAGGCAGGTTGCTGTGAAAGTAACAAGAATATTGAAACCCCAACAGGAAAAGATTAAAATAACCCGTATCAAGACTGCAAACAAAGCGGTAATGTTGAAACAAATAGCGAACTAGATGCTAAGAAAGTGCTGGAATATAAAACTTAGGCGGAGGAATTCAGTTGCGAGTTACCGAAAAAACGGAGACCTTTAGTGATCTTGTATGATGTTCCGGTATCGATTGAACCTGAACAGCTAGTGGACGTAATTCATGAACAAAACTATGAGGAAGGATATAAGCAAGGAGGATTTCGGGGAAGGGTTTAAACTAAGATTTAAAACCGGATCTTGCAACAAGGCGACACCACACCATGTTGTAGAAGTATGCCCAAAAAACAGAAATGCTCTCAGTCAAGGATTATACGGTATCGCCTCGTTGCGTAAAATGTGCTGACCTAAGAAAATGTGAACAAGCATTGCCATCAATCCGAAGCTGCTTGCAATCATTGCGGGGAGTTGGGACATAGAAAGGAGACATGCGGTAAAAAAAACTTGGACAGCAGTGTGTATACCTTGTGCTAAGAGAGGTAAGACCTGTAAAAAGAACGGGAAGGTGTGCCTTAAGTATCAATTGTTACTAAAAAGAGTCATAAGTCGTGCAGATTATGGACTTTAAGTGAAAGTTAGAAAAAAAAAGATGGAAATAAATCCAATTCCAACAAACAGAAGCAGAAATAAATCCGATATAGTGGTAAAAATAGAGAAAATTGAAAAGAGCAAAAACCTAACCCTAAGGCGCAGGGATGCACTGCGAGCTACGAAGTTTAGAGATCCTAAGGAAGCTATCAAGAAAAACCAACTTACAGGAACATGCGAAAAGGAAACACAAACCGAAAACTCTAGCGAAAAGGGGATATAAACGGAGGACTCCAGCCCCGCAGGTGCAAAGGAGTCTTTTGATATGCCCCCTTTGCGATCTCCTCCTTATAGAGCGGGGCTTGGGTGGGTAAAAGGGGAGGAACCGAGCGTGGTGGTGTAATGGCTAGCCTTCTGGCGTCGCATTCGGGAGGACAGCGGTTCGAATCCCCGTCCGGGCATCCAGATTTGGGTTTTCCATGGTTTCCCAAATCACTCCTGGCAAATGCCAGGATGCTTCCTTAAAAGGGCCATGACCGAATTCCTTCCCATTCCTTGCACCCATCCTTTCCCGTCTCTAAAGACCTCGCTGTTGAGAGACGTAAAGCAGTTAAAAAAAAAAGGAGGAGGAATTATTGCCGAATGAACATTCTACTCCCAGCATTGAAAATGAAACAAAGACGGATGGATTAAATTTAGGAAAATTAAAGGGAAAATACTCTGTAGAACCGGTACTGGAACAAGGTAACGAAGCATGCAAAAATATCAAATTACCACTGCCAAAACGACGTTCCTTACATACTTACTGTGTCAAAAAAGAACACAACATAAATACACAAATCGTGGGGGTTTTGGTAGAAAATTATTCAGTAGATCCTACGCCGCTATAATATAGAAGACAGCTGAGACTGAATAAACTGGAACAGGAGAATCTGCTGACAATTGCACTCAGACCCATAATACGTTTGCTGCACCTAGAGGTAAGTCGATAACCTTTCCACAGCTTGAAAGCAGTAGACAAAATTCAGCTTAAAGCTGACAACCTGCCTGCAGAACCGTCCCAGATGTTAACCTTAGTTAAAAAGATTAGTTGATAGACGAAACGAAATGTTTGATCCTGACGAGATCTACAAACAGTTTGTTATAACTCATGGAAGGATTAGGTTTGATCCCCAGCTTAAATGACCGAAATGCAATGTATATATTAGACATCCCTAAATGGATAGTATAAAATTCGCACAGATAAATGATAGACGGAGCAAACTGGTCCTCTATGAGTTGAGAAAATTAGCAGAAGAAAACAGCTGCGATGTGTTATGCCTACAAGAACCACATTCAAATAGAGGATTGATACCATACATGCCAGTTTCAGCGCAAATTATAGCAGACGGGGAACATCCCATGACAGGTCTAATAGTCCTAAACAGGAGCTTAACAACAACGAAAATCGCACAGTTCTGTGATTATCACACGACATGTGTAGAAATCAGCCCAGGATGGTGTAACATAATAGTGGTGTTTATGTACTTCCAATATAAAGGTCCAATAGGTCCGTACCTAAATAAAATTCAATAGCCTGGGGAATCAGAAAATAATCATAGCAGCTGATGCAAACGAGTGGTTAGTACTTTGGTACAGTGACCAAACTAATGAGAGATGAGAGGATTTAATGGAGCTGATTTAAGAGTAATATTTGCAAGTAAGAAATAGACCGTACAACCCCCTACTTTCAATGGCGGTTGGGGGGCCACATCCAATATAGATGTAACACTTACCAGCGAACATGGGGGAACATGTAACAAACTGGAGAGTTCTAGACAACCAAACCACGAGTGATCATAATATAATTCTATATGACCTTTCCAGGGATCGAATGGAAGCTGTTAGCAGTGAGAATATGAAACGCGTTGCCGCTTGACTAGTATCCGAAAGACCTGAATTTTCTTCAAAAACTCAATGTCACTGAAGATATGCTAGAACGAATCAATTCCAACCCCACATTCATAAAACGCATTGTAACTGGTGAGCCCCGAATTTTCTGAATGTTTTAATGTATTTTAACTTCTATCTCGAAGTGCATAGTTACCTTGTTATTAATTTCTATTTCTGGTATCGGCTAATAACTTTTGAAATAAATATGCTCCCACTGAGATCTTTGCATCATTGTATTTCTTAAAGTTTTTCCTATCATCTGGTGTATGATGTTATACTAGGCTCATTTCACTTTATGTATAATTTTTAACAAACGTCAACTACGCCTCAAAATCCTTTTTTTCCCGCCTGATGACGTAATGTCAAAATCTTAGTGAATTAATTTCTCATTAGTAGGGGAAGTTGGAGCTTCCGAAGACACAAAGAACTGTCAATCCAACCGCGCCCCCTCTAATGTTAGGTTAGGTAACCTCAATTTGACCGGCCTTAGGTGATGACAGATCACCCTATCCACTCCCTCCCCTCCTCCTCGCCGTCCCCTCCACCCGCCAGTCTACAAAACCCCACCCGTAAAACAGCATAGGGAAAGCAAATTATAGCTCCACTACCGTATTACTAATGTATATTTCACCCCGCAAATTTGTTAACCTATTAATGGTAATTGCTGCAGTTGCACGACATTAATATCCTATGCCATAATTAGCAACCAAGTAAATCGTCAATTAATAAAATAATTTCTATTATTATAAAATATTTAGAATAAATAAAACCACAGAAATATTATTAAGTGATTTATATGAGATCACAAATCTGTAGTTATGAGCATAAATATACTAACCAGCAAGTTATTATTACAAATAAAATTTTAGATATTTATAATACATGAGAAATTAATTAAATTAGGTCTTCAAGAACCACCAAATATTATTTCCGGCATAAAATATCGTATTCAGTTAATTTTCAAGTTAGAACAGATAAAAATACGGTAATGCTGGATTTGGCTTTCCGGCGTAAAGTCAAGGGTTCCTTAAACTATACTAACAGTCATATTTACAGAATTAAATACTCGTCCAGTATCTCGATTAAGTAGTACTTTTCATGGCGAATAAAATGCATCTTGTGCGAATTTAATATCTCTTCCCGTTCAAGAATTATAAGCCTGTATAGATTGTCATTTTATTTCGGCGTCTTTAGACACGAATAGTACCGAACGGCGATAGCAGATTTGGCGTGAAATACCAGCCCGACGTGAAGGTACGACACGGCATTGAAAGACCCTTACCCCCGTAGCTAGGTTCTGCTGGCCAAAACGTCTGGTGCTCGCGAGTTGAAATCTTAGCTGACACTGAAAATACCTCCGAAAATACTTCCATCCATAAGAACCTGTATATTTATACAAATGAGGCAAGAGTGAATTGGGCTACCGTTAGGTGATGACAGCCCCACATCCCTCCCCCCATCCCCTCTCCCACATATCCTCCCCCACACCCTCCCCTCCACCCCCAGCGGTCCTCTCGCCCAATTCACCTGCCAAGTTAGGAATGATGAGAATTGTCTGTGCTCTCAGCCCCCACCATAATAGCCAGTATGTTTATGCAAATCAGGCTAGGTAACCTAACTCTGACCGGTCTTTTGTGACTTAATTCAAAAAAGATCGCTCCTATTGTTGGTAAGCTGATTAATTATCTGTTGGCATGGGACACGTGGCCTAAAAACCCAAGTCTGGTCGGTGTTTTCTGACCAAGTACTTAAGAGACCGCTCCTATTGTTGGAAACAAAATTAATTACTTGTTGTCAGGTTACATCACCTGCTCTCCCCCCCCCCCTCCTTCTCCCTTCCAGCCAGTTGAAAATTGCTTGTCTGAAAACATACATCTATAAGATATACAGGGGCCCTCCTCCCCCATTGGCCTACCTACTTGTATTTATGCAGGTTGAGGCCCGCCTTTCTACAAAACATGACATATCAAATTTCACAGGAAATGCGAATTACAGCGCCACAATCGTTTTAATGATAATTGCTGCAGTTACACGACGTTAATATCCTATGTCTTAATTAGCAACCAAGTAGCTTCATGCACGTTAAACTAGCATCAGATGCCAGATTGATGAATTGTGGGGCAAGTGGTCTAATCCTGGGTTCGATAAAATATACTAACAGTTATTATTTACAGAAGCAAATACCCGTCCAATATCTCATTTAAGTAGTACTTTTCATGCCGAATAAAATTCAACTTGTACGAATTTAATATCTTTTTCCGTTCGGAGTGTATGGGGGAGGATATGTGGGAGAGGGTGTGTGTTTCCGCGCGCGCGCGTGTGTGTGTATATATGTATATGTGTATGTGTGTAGGTTCTGTGGATTGTTCTGGGGAATGCTCTGTAACCACGGGAATATCTGTTTTTCAAGAATTTTACAGTCATTCCTCAACAAGAAGAGAGGTGATAACTTTGATGGGTCTACGAGTATACTCCACCTATACAGGTATTCGAGCCAGGGATCTTTCTATCTCCAGTCATACGCATTAGCCACTGAATCGCTCTGGTGTTAAAAGATCTGTAATTATGTGAGACGCTTTTATAGTAACAGAAATTAAATGTCATATAATTTAAGAGTTATCGAGGAATAAAATGGCTACATTAAGAAGAAATCTCCATTTACTTCGATTTGGTTCAGAATTCAAAGACTTTTTACCTTTTGGATGTGTTCACGTAGGATAAGTTTTCACAATAGTTTATAGTGTCTAAAGTTTATCGGACAAGACTGAAGTTTGTTCACCATCTACGCAGAATACGTCATAAGCAAACACTTTGATACCTGGGATACAAATTGTAGAAAAACGATTAACAAACTTGGATGTATCTCCTTGTGAACATTGGATATAAGCACCTAGACTTACTTTCAAAAGTAAAGACCGTAAGAAGAAAACACACTGATGTCTTAGAAAATTGCTGTTAGCGCAAAATACTCGCAAGTGCAGAGACAGAAAAAAGAATCAATGAATCCAATATTGAAGAAACCAACATCTGCTTTGTTCTACTAAGTGTAAGACTGTCGTTATTGTGACACGAAATTAAAAAATATCTGTCCAAAACTGAATAATGAAATTGAAGAGCGTCTAAAATGACCGAGTAGAAGTATCGATTTACTGATGGTCATCAACCTAAGTAGATAGAGAACAAGAGTTCTCGGCCAGTTTTTCAGCCAATCAGAAGAGAGGCTAGTTACGGCTAGAACTCTGGACCAAAAAAGTGTAAACGATACCCCTCGCAGCTGTTCCGGTGTAACTGATACCCCCTCCCTTTCTTCTATTGTTAGGCCTTCCCCACTAACTCCAGTTCCAGCTGCTTCCCCTCCTTGAAATCGTGCCCCGTGCAGGTGTTCCGGTGTAACTGATACCCACCACGCTAACCTTGGAATCGATACCCCAGGCAGGTAGAACCCAGTTGTAAGAGGCATCCGCCAGGCTGATCTTGAAGTCGATACTCCGCCAAGAGAACCAGTTTTTTAGTGCTGGCAGGTGAACAAAAACCGCTTCTCCCTACCTTGAAACGTGCGTGCTTATGTTGTTACCATCCTGGGGTCACGTGTTTACGCTTGGCTAGTCGTCTCGTGCCCTTTGGATGGTGTTAGTAATATAGTAATTATAAATTAAAACATTCTGGTTAGTTATGACTTACAGTTCATGAATTGAAGTTTGATAATAATTGATAAATTTGTGTTTTTGTATGTGAAAAGTATAAATAAAAACACATTGTATTTAATTTGATTTCTTTTTATCCCACCCACCACTGAGCAATTAAAAGTACATTTTCTGCGGCACATACAGTATTATAAAATAAGTTCCCTTACAAAGTTTTTTCAAATTATTTTTCCTTAGTTCTCGCTGGGGCGGATATCCTATATCTATGTATGAAACCGAGAGTGGTGATGTAATGGTTAGCGTTCTGGCGGTACGATTTTTTTTAACTGCTTAACGTCTCTCTAACAGCGAGGTATTTAGAGACGGGAAAGGATGGGGGGAAGGAATGAGAAGGAATTCGGCCATGGCCTTTGAAGGAAAGTAGTGTGGAATTGTCTGTGCGAGCTCACAAAGGATGCCGCCCTATTGTTCTAATTGGATACATTGTATCATTCTATTGTTCTCCCCCTCCCCCTCCCACTTGACTAACCACTTGACTTGAGGGCCACTTGACTAACCACTTGACATGAGGGCCACTTGACTAACCTCAGTTTCCCCTCCATTATTGGACCACTTGAGCGACCCAGGTGTGTCACGGTCCTTTGTTGTCCTCCCCTCCCCCCCCACCTGTCAATCATGGCCACTTGATTAACCACTTGAGGGCCACTTGAGCTACCCAGGTGTGTTCCCAGCTGTGTTACCAGCTGCCCTTGGGGCGCCCCTACTATCGCTCTTTTGCCAGGCCACTTGTTTGAACACCTGCCTTCCCCAACCCTAGCACCAGCTGCCCTTGGGGGGCCCCCCTACTATTGCTCTTTTGCCAGGCCACTTGTTTGAACACCTGCCTTCCCCAACCCTAGCACCAGCTGCCCTTGGGGGGGGGCCCCTACTATTGCTCTTTTGCCAGGCCACTTGTTTGAACACCTGCCTTCCCCAACCATAGCACCAGCTGCCCTTCGGGCCCCTCCCTACTATTGCTGTGTTGCCAGACCACTTGAGCAACCACCTGCCCCCTCTAGCCGCACAGGTGTGACGCAGCCGCACCAGGTGTGACGCAGCAGCTGTCCTCGCGTAGCGGCGGCAGATCCGTGGCGAGCACTGCTGCGGCAAGTGCCGCGGCAAGCAGGGACTGAACCGCGGCAAGTGCCGCGGTGCGGCGACATGCCGCGGCTGAGTCCCGCTGCAGGAGTGACGTTGCGACCGCACAGCACCGCGGCGCAGCTCGTCGCTGCGGTTGCAGCACCTTCGGCGGCTGGATCCGTGCGGCAGCCGGCAAACACGGCAGCCACAAACACCGCAGGACTCCAGCCACGGACGGGACAGCGAGCAGACGTGTTGGAACCTCGGATTCTATTGTTCTTTTGTTAGAACACTGCGGTGACCAACTGTTCTCCCTAACTCCAGTTTCATCGTATGGAGTGTTATGCCTCTTCAGTCGTCTCACATCGTGATCTTTACAGGCGACAGAGGATTGAACGAAGGAACGGGAGAGAATTCAACTATGGTCCTTTGCGGGAACCACCCCGGCATTCACCTGGAGCGATTGCGGAAAAATCTTGTAAAATCGAAACGTGGTTGGCCGGACGGGTATTTCAAACCGCGTCGTCCTAAGTTCCAGACCAGTACAACCTGTATCAATCCAATTGCGTATAGGAACGGAGCACACTTACCTTATTTCACCTGTCTAATGTTGATGGCTGCAACGTTGTATAACAGATCAATTTTTGAGAATTTGAGGGGAAAAGGCTTTAAATCCCCTATATCTCTAAAAGAAGTTAATCAACGGACTCATCATAGAAATAAGAAACTAAGTTATTTCAACCTTGTACCAAGCCTTGTATGAGAATGGTGAGTTAGTATAAGATCCAACCCCCTCCCCCTCCCTCCCCCCTCTCCTACACTAACCCCAGCTTCACCACCCTAGTACCAGCTGTCGATTCTATTGCTCTTTTGCCAGGCCATATTCGCCTGGAGTGATTTGAGGAAAAACGAGAATATGGATGCTCAGACAGGGGTTCGAACCAGAGCTAACCTCAGCTTCACCACCCTAGTACCAGCTGTCGATTCTATTGCTCATTTGCCAGGCCATATTCGCCTGGAGTGATTTGAGGAAAACGAGAATATGGATGCTCAGACGGGGGTTCGAACCAGCGATCGTTGTTTGACGGCATTCAATGGACGGGAATAAGCAATATACTCTATATTGAGCGCTTAATAAAATGCGATTTAAACCAATGATGTTTCTTTCTTAAGTTAAGAATTAATGTCTTTAAACATACCACGAAACACATTTCTGAAAGCTCATTTAACGTAATATTAAGCACGTCATTTCTACCCCAATCACACTAAGTACGATAATAAAATTTTTATATAGCGTTGATTGTAAAAAACTGAGCTTTCTAATTACCTAAAAATACTTTTTAAAAAACTGCTATTTCTGATAGTTGATAACAAATTTCGTTCGCTGAGCCAGAGGTTGGTGCCCCAAGGAGGGTCGATTCTCACACAATGCTCCCTTTTGTCATCGCCACTCGAACCCACCAGCTGCACAGACCTAAGACGCAACTTCATTTCGCGTAATATTAAGCTTTTAATTTCTACTCTTGGCATAAAGCGAGAAAAAAAAGTTTATATCGTGATAATTCTAAGAAAATAACCTTTCCAATTAAACTATAATATTTTTTAAAAAACTGGTACTTCTGATAGCTGATCTTAAATTTGGGGCTCTGAGCCACGCTTTGTATTGCTGGGTGAGGTTTCTATAGCGTATTGTATGTGCCGTTACTGCAGGGCGTTTTAATATTCCAAAAATATATGAGGCGGTGGGGGGCGGGCTTGGCCACGTTGTCTACACACACACACACACACACACACATCGCATTAAATGCGCGTTCATATCGTGCCAGTATGGCGTTACACATTGGACAACAAGTTGTCATATGCCATTCTCATGGCACCACTGATACATGGAAATCCAAAAGTGCCTATGGAGGCGGCGTGGGGGGGCCCCACAGTAAGCGACTGCTGCTTAGAATAAAAACAAACGCGTTGCATCCGAAAACCGGCGCGCGAAATTTCGATCTTCTTAGGCCGCGCAAAATGCCGGGCTCCTTAGTTCGCGGTGTGGGGCCCCCCAAGCAACCTCCATAGGCACTTTTGGATTTCCATGTATCAGTGGTGCCATGAGAATGGCATATGACAACTTGTTGTCGTGACCTAACTCAGTATTACTATCCCACAGTACACCTAGGGTGAGTTGATAATTTTCTATGTGTGTATTATTCACACTTTTCACATCCATGTAGTATCCAGGGTTATAAATCTTGTAATTTAGGGTACCTAAACTGAGGAATGGTGAATTCGTAATGAAATCAGTACAGCCTCAGTGTAGAAAGGTCAACGAGATACTTCTCTACTCCGCTTTATACAACTATTTAAAGCGCATTTTAAACCTACCATACTGTTTGAAACTGCGGGGGTTTCATAGAGTTAAAGAATTTTATATAAGTATCTCTAGACCCAATTTCTGTAGGTGCAGGCAAACATTATGAAACTGCTCAAACCAGCAGAACCGATGTTGATATGTGGAGCCAGCATATCACACCGAATCACAGTCACATTCAGTCTATATCTAGCATGCACACCAGATGTAATTCAGTCACACCAGTCCTATCACGCCTCGTGATCGATAAAGATCTGGTCTAGCATTTGGGAGGGTGCGGGTTCGAATACCCCGTCCGGGCATCCAGATTTGGGTTTTCCATGGTTTCCCCCCAAATAACGCGATGCGAACGCCGGGGGATGATTTCTTAATTTGCTATGGCCGAATTCCTCCCCGTTCCTCGCCCACTGTCCTTTCCCGCCTCTAAAGGCTTCGATGTTGACGAGGCGTAGAACCATAAATGGTATGGACTGCTATTAAATATTTTTACACTTTTTAATGAAATTCATCGAAAGTGGCACATACTAACTGATATGTAACATATTTATGTTTCGTCTGGAGTTGAGCGCATTATGTTTCGGCCTTGCGGAGGGTCGTAAACTTGTGATGTTGTCATCTTCTGCATGCTCTGATTAGTTCAGCTTCAATACTTTAGTGTGACTTTCGACAGATATATCAGATGTACTACTCGAGTTGTCCGATGTCATATAGGGTCGTGAACAGAATGAGTTTCATTTATGACGATACACCGCATCATGCCGTGGGTTTTTCTATTTTGGTGGATGCACTCAATGCACATCGTATGGTACGATGGATAGCTTCTAACCATTTAAACCGATGACATCTTTCGTATAGTCAAATTACATAATTGTGGTGATGTTTTACCTGTTTTCATGATCCTAATCCACGAAAGTTATATGAATGCAGACTGCCTTCCATGTAATGTCAGTTTCTGCATGCATATTCGTTGTTTCACCTCGTTTGGTTGACGCCATATTCAATCACATGCCAGATGTGTTCGATCGGGTTCAGATCTGGCGAGCTGGGTGAGCCAGTACATCAATTACATCTCGCCACTGTATTCCTCGAACCATTAAGTTACACGTCTGGCCTTGTGACATGGCGCATTATCTTGTTGAAAAATGTCACAGCCGTTGGGAAACATGGTCGTCATGAAGGTTTGTGCTGTACGTGGTCTGCAACCAGTGTACGATACTTATCGGTCGTCACGGTGCCTTGCACGAGCCCCCACGTGAATGTTCCCCGCAGTACAGGTGACAAGAAGCTGTTCCCGTAGAAAACGACCAGTTCGCACCCTTACTCCGGCATGATGAAGAAGGTATCGGAATTCATCAGACCATGCAACGATCTGCCACTACGCCAACGTCCAGTGACGATGGTCTCGTGCCCCATTTCAGTCGCAGTTGCCGATGTCGTGGTGCACATGCATGGGTCGTCGGCTGCGGAGGCCCATCGTTAGAAGTGTTCAGTGCACTGTGTGTTCAGGTACACTTGTACTCTGTCCAACATTAAAGTCTGATGTTAGTTCCGCCACAGTTCGCCCGCCGCCTGTCCTGTTTTTACGTCTGCCCAGCCTACGACGTCCGACATGTGAAATAGGGGGATGGCCGCCCAATTACTCGACGTTAGGACATGGTGTCACCTTCGTTTCGCCACTTGTTGAAGACACTCACCGCAACACTGCTCGAACACCCGATATATATAGTGCAGTTTCCGAAATGCTCGTGCCGAGCCTCTGGGCCATCGCAATCTGCAATGGGTCAAACTTAGATAGATCGCAAGCCTTCCCCAAATCACACCCCAGATGTGTTCGATCGGGTTCAGATCTGGCGAGCTGGGCGAGCCAGTACATCAATTACAACTCGCCACTGTGTTCCTCGAACCATTAAGTTACACTTCTGGCCTTGTGACATGGAGCATTATCTTGTTGAAAAATGTCACAGCCGTTGGGAAACATGGTCGTCATGAAGGTTTGTGCTGTACGTGGTCTGCAACCAGTGTACGATACTTATCGGTCGTCACAGTGCCTTGCACGAGCTCCCACGTGAATGTTCCCCGCAGTACAGGTGACAAGAAGCTTTTCCCGTAGAAAACGACCAGCTCGCACCCTTACTCCGGCATGATGAAGAAGGTATCGGAATTCATCAGACCATGCAACGATCTGCCACTACGCCAACGTCCAGTGACGATGGTCTCGTGCCCATTTCAGTCGCAGTTGCCGATGTCGTGGTGCACATGCATGAGTCATCGGCTGCGGAGGCCCATCGTTAGGAGTGTTCGGTGCACTGTGTGTTCAGGTACACTTGTACTGTGCCCAACATTAAAGTCTGATGTTAGTTCCGTCACAGTTCGCCCGCCGCCTGTCCTGTTTTACGTCTGCCCAGCCTACGACGTCCGACATGTGAAATAGGGGGATGGCCGCCCAATTACTCGACGTTAGGACATGGTGTCACCTTCGTTTCGCCACTTGTTGAAGACACTCACCGCAACACTGCTCGAACACCCGATATATAGTGCAGTTTCCGTAATGCTCGTGCCGAGCCTCTGGGCCATCGCAATCTGCAATGGGTCAAACTTAGATAGATCGCAAGCCTTCCCCATTTTAAACACAGTAAGCACGCTCACTGATAGTACATGCAGCATGCGTGTGTCTGACTAGCAGCCATTCCTCGTGACGCTGCTTTCACCTGGACGGGTTTATATCGATAGTCGGTTGGTAGTTATAATGTTCCGGCCGATCAGTGTAAGTGTGGAATGCATTGAAGAAAAAAAAACACGAAATCACCTGTATGACACTGCCGAACATTAAAAATTCACCAACCAGTCTCAAAATTAAACCTGCATCGTCTGAAACGTGGACGAATGTAATCATTTCTGCACTGATCAGCATTTAGTCTCTACAATAGAAAATATTAACGGTAATTCTAAAGTAAAAGAAAACGTACTGGGCTTAAGATTTTTTTTTCTTTTTACTTATGGCTTTACGCCTCGTCGAAGTCGAGGTCATTAGAGGTGGGACGTGACTGGAGACAAGGAGCGGGGAGGTATTCGGCCATCGCCTTTTTGAAGGAAACACCCCGGCATTCGCTTGGAATGATTTAGGTAAACCATTAAAAACCCAAATCTGGATGCCTGGACGGGGGTTCGAACCCGCGTTCTCCCGAATGCGAGGCCAGAGAGTTAACCGCTCACCCACCAGGTATGAGTCGTAAGAATACGCACAAAATTTTGTCCAAAACACTCGCCGTCACAAACGTCTTTCGCCGAACTTATCGCAGTTAGTAAGTCTTGGTCACTCAATATCCGTACAGTATGCAATATGCCTCTGCCAAAGAAGCGGGATAAGTAGCAAGATTGTGTAGTTGATTAGAGTTACTGTATTAGTCTCTAACATGCAGCACCCCAGCTAAAGATGTTTTGTCAAAGTTCACACTATTTCCCTGTTAACCGCTCACCCACCACGCTCGGTATGAGCCGTAAGAATATGCACAAAACTTTGTCCAAAACACTCGCCGTCACAAACGTCTTTCGCCGAACTTATCGCAGTTAGTAAGTCTTGGTCACTCAATATCCGTACAGTATGCAATATGCCTCTGCCAAAGAAGCGGGATAAGTAGCAAGATTGTGTAGTTGATTAGAGTTACTGTATTAGTCTCTAACATCCAGCGCCCCAGCTAAAGATGTTTTGTCAAAGTTCACACTATTTCCCTGTTAACCGCTCACCCACCACGCTCGGTATGAGCCGTAAGAATATGCACAAAACTTTGCCCAAAACACTCGCCGTCACAAACGTCTTTCGCCGAACTTATCGCAGTTAGTAAGTCTTGGTCACTCAATATCCGTACAGTATGCAATATGCCTCTGCCAAAGAAACGGGATAAGTAGCAAGATTGTGTAGTTGATTAGAGTTACTGTATTAGTCTCTAACATTCAGCGTCTCAGCTAAAGATGTTTTGTCAAAGTTCACACTATTTCCCTGTGTCTCTGGTAGCAGCAATATCTGCGTAACCAGTCATTTCAGATGTTTGGAAATTTCATAATTATCGAAGCACCATGCAAAAAAAAAAAAATACTTCTCAGAATAGATATTTTTCAGTATTGTCCACGAAAATTACCGAGCGTGGTGGGTGAGTGTTAACGTTCTGACCATGCATTCAGAAGGGTGCTGGTTCGAATCTCCGTCTGAGCATCCATATTCTTGTTTTCCATGGTTTCCCCAAATCACTCCAGGTGACCGTTCCCTGCATCAATCCTTTTCCCGCCTCTAATGATGTCGATGTTGACGAGGTGTAAAGCCATACTGGTACGCTAATAATTTATCCACTTACGATGGTGATCCCTTAGTTCGTGGCCTGACACTAATACACATGAGATTCGCATTCGGGAAGATGCGGTTTCGAATCCTTGTCCGGGCACCCACATCTGAATTTTCGCCTTGGTTTGTTCAAAAGGTCATTGCCGAATTTCTGCCAGTTACTTGCTCCCCGGTCCTTTCCCACTTCTAACGATTTTGACGTCAACGAGGTGAAGCCAGAAAAAAAAGGCTTTTCCATAGCATTAATTTTTCGGGTGATATCCATACTAACCTGGTTGCTTACATATAAGTTACACACTTCAAACACGTTCTTTACCCACCTCCGTATCAAAATTGATCTGTCATAGAACGTTGCAGCCAGCAACATTAGACATGTGAAATAAGGTAACGGAGCTCCGTTCGGTCTTTAGAGACGGGGAAAGGTTGCGGGGGCAAGGATGGGGGCAAGGAATGGGAAGGAATTCGACCATGGTCTTTTGAAGGAAGCACTTGGCACTTTTGCCTGGGGTGATTTGGGAAACCATGGAAAACCCAAATTTTTCTACGTTAAACTGCAGGTGCCCTTAAGTAAGATAAGGATGGAAGGAACTAGCCACCCTATCTTCAATATATCTCCTTCGGTAAGGTTTCAACCAGAAGCTTAAAGTACTTCACTTTTAATTGTGCGCGCTAAGAGTGAGCGGCTGTTTAGAAAATTAAACTCTGCAAACAACGAAGTAGCGTTCACGCAGCGGAACCTTGAATACTTCACAGTAAGCTATGTCTGGTTACATGCCTATGAGTATCCACCACCGATACGGAATTTCGAACCGGGAGCCTGCCATTCATATCTTGCCTGTGTTCTTGACGAGTTTTGTCTTTGGCATTTGCCTGGAGTGATTTGGGAAACCATGGAAAACCCAAATCTGGATGCCCGGACGGGGATTCGAACCGCCGTCCTCCCGAATGCGAGGCGAGAACGCTAACCGTTACACCACCACTCTCGGTAGAAACGTTCCTCGCCTCTAATGACGACGATGTGTAACGCCATACTGGCACGCTCTGACCACGCATCTAGGAGGGCTCTGGTTCTTATCCCCGTCCAATGTGTAACGCCATACTGGCACGCTATGAACGCGCATTTAATGCGATGTGTGTGTGTGTGTGTGTGTGTGTGTGTGTGTGTGTGTGTAGACAACGTGGCCAAGCCCGCCCCCCACCGCCTTATATATTTTTGGAATATTAAAACGCCCTGCAGTAACGGCACATACAATACGCTATAGAAACCTCACCCAGCAATACAAAGCGTCTCTCAGAGCCCCAAATTTAAGATCAGCTATCAGAAGTACCAGTGTTTTTAAAAAATATTATAGTTTAATTGGAAAGGTTATTTTCTTAGAATTATCACGATATAAACATTTTTTTTCTCGCTTTATGCCAAGAGTAGAAATTAAAAGCTTAATATTACGCGAAATGAAGTTGCGTCTTAGGTCTGTGCAGCTGGTGGGTTCGAGTGGCGATGACAAAAGGGAGCATTGTGTGAGAATCGACCCTCCTTGGGGCACCAACCTCTGGCTCAGCGAACGAAATTTGTTATCAACTATCAGAAATAGCAGTTTTTTAAAAAGTATTTTTAGGTAATTAGAAAGCTCAGTTTTTTACAATCAACGCTATATAAAATTTTATTATCGTACTTAGTGTGATTGGGGTAGAAATGACGTGCTTAATATTACGTTAAATGAGCTTTCAGAAATGTGTTTCGTGGTATGTTTAAAGACATTAATTCTTAACTTAAAAGAAAGAAACATCATTGGTTTAAATCGCATTTTATTAAGCGCTCAATATAGAGTATATTGCTTATTCCCGTCCATTGAATGCCGTCAAACAACGATCGCTGGTTCGAACCCCCGTCTGAGCATCCATATTCTCGTTTTCCTCAAATCACTCCAGGCGAATATGGCCTGGCAAATGAGCAATAGAATCGACAGCTGGTACTAGGGTGGTGAAGCTGAGGTTAGCTCTGGTTCGAACCCCTGTCTGAGCATCCATATTCTCGTTTTTCCTCAAATCACTCCAGGCGAATATGGCCTGGCAAAAGAGCAATAGAATCGACAGCTGGTACTAGGGTGGTGAAGCTGGGGTTAGTGTAGGAGAGGGGGGAGGGAGGGGGAGGGGGTTGGATCTTATACTAACTCACCATTCTCATACAAGGCTTGGTACAAGGTTGAAATAACTTAGTTTCTTATTTCTATGATGAGTCCGTTGATTAACTTCTTTTAGAGATATAGGGGATTTAAAGCCTTTTCCCCTCAAATTCTCAAAAATTGATCTGTCATACAACGTTGCAGCCATCAACATTAGACAGGTGAAATAAGGTAAGTGTGCTCCGTTCCTATACGCAATTGGATTGATACAGGTTGTACTGGTCTGGAACTTAGGACGACGCGGTTTGAAATACCCGTCCGGCCAACCACGTTTCGATTTTACTAAGATTTTTCCGCAATCGCTCCAGGTGAATGCCGGGGTGGTTCCCGCAAAGGACCATAGTTGAATTCTCTCCCGTTCCTTCGTTCAATCCTCTGTCGCCTGTAAAGATCACGATGTGAGACGACTGAAGAGGCATAACACTCCATACGATGAAACTGGAGTTAGGGAGAACAGTTGGTCACCGCAGTGTTCTAACAAAAGAACAATAGAATCCGAGGTTCCAACACGTCTGCTCGCTGTCCCGTCCGTGGCTGGAGTCCTGCGGTGTTTGTGGCTGCCGTGTTTGCCGGCTGCCGCACGGATCCAGCCGCCGAAGGTGCTGCAACCGCAGCGACGAGCTGCGCCGCGGTGCTGTGCGGTCGCAACGTCACTCCTGCAGCGGGACTCAGCCGCGGCATGTCGCCGCACCGCGGCACTTGCCGCGGTTCAGCCGCCGCTTGCCGCGGCACTTGCCGCGGTTCAACCGCCGCTTGCCGCAGCAGTGCTCGCCACGGATCTGCCGCCGCTACGCGAGGACAGCTGCTGCGTCACACCTGTGCGGCTAGAGGGGGCAGGTGGTTGCTCAAGTGGTCTGGCAACACAGCAATAGTAGGGGGGCCCGAAGGGCAGCTGGTGCTATGGTTGGGGAAGGCAGGTGTTCAAACAAGTGGCCTGGCATAAGAGCAATAGTAGGGGGGCCCCAAGGGCAGCTGGTGCTAGGGTTGGGGAAGGCAGGTGTTCAAACAAGTGGCCTGGCAAAAGAGCAATAGTAGGGGGGCCCCAAGGGCAGCTGGTGCTAGGGTTGGGGAAGGCAGGTGTTCAAACAAGTGGCCTGGCAAAAGAGCAATAGTAGGGGGGCCCCAAGGGCAGCTGGGAACACACCTGGGTAGCTCAAGTGGCCCTCGAGTCACGTGGTTAGTCAAGTGGCCCATGATTGACAGGTGGGGGGAGGGGAGGACAACAAAGGACCGTGACACACCTGGGTCGTCAAGTGGTCTAACAATAGAGGGGAAACTGAGTTTAGTGGCCCTCATGTCAAGTGGTTAGTCAAGTGGCCCTCAAGTGAAGTGGTCCTCGAGTCAAGTGGGAGGGGGAGAACAATAGAATGATACAATGTATCCAATTAGAACAATAGGGGCGGCATCCTTTGTGAGCTCGCACAGACAATACCACACTACTAAGGAAGCATCCCGGCATTTGCCTGGAGTGATTTGGGAAACCATGGAAAACCCAAATCTGGATGCCCGGACGGGGATTCGAACCGCCGCACAATGTGTTATTTTCTAAATCTAGACGGACAAAAGTCAATTTTGGCACTAGTCTACACAGGCAAAATAGTTATTTATATTTAAAGTAGAAAAACTATATTATTAGGAACAAAGGTTTATTTTATGCGAATCTGCGCCTAACAATAGAAAAAATAGTTTGAAAATGGGTTTCCTGTGACCCACCGATCATGTGTTCCGTAAGGCCGTGCCATTCGACTGAGTTTGGTCGATGATTACGCTGTGTTTCTGTGTGGTATTAGTAATTTGTGTGTTGCTATTGCTTTTGGTGAGTTTCAAGATAAGTTTACGCATGATTTTTCCGTAATACGTTTTAAAACTGATCATGAGCATCATAAAAACAGAGCGAGATTATTTTTGAATAAAAAAACTACCGAGCCAGTTACATTTTGAGTTTTAATTCATTATACCACATTATACCAATCTATTTGTATAATTATTAACTACAAGAATTACCTTCATTTATTTGCGCATGTTTGCGACACCCATACAACTTTTCTTCATTTTCAGAATGACTGCACAAATTTCGCGTAGAGAAATTTGCAACGTATGGTGTGCTGACGTAAAACAATGAATAACAGATGCGTTGTTACAGTTTGTATTGCAATAACCAGGTGACACATCGTTTTCAGATGACATTATAAGGAGTTTAACAGCTACTATCAGAAATGATTCTTTGAAAATTGAGCAAAGATGGTCTAAAACGGGAAGACATAGAGACCGCTTCCTAAACACATATTCTAAGTGATTAGAAGGAAACGTTACATTACCTGATATAGTCACCAAAACTGGACTGCCTGGGACGAGTTCGGGCTCATATGGAAGACCACTAAAATACTTTGAGAGTTGCAGTATTAAAACAAAAAGACGGCGAATCAAGCATCTCCTTGAAACAGCAAGGCAAGAAGAAATTTCGATGTCAACCGAAGTGCAGCTTCACAAGTCAGGAAAACGAGGTTCTGGAGCAATCGTGAAAGAGCTTTGTTTTTATTCAACTAGAAGAGGCACTAATATGAAGAAAGCGCCGAAGTGTTAAGTGACCTCAAAACCAGCTGGACTATCGGAGGACCAAGCTCTCGCTTTAATGGTTGATGCGGATATCTCGACACACCAGTATTAAACAATACGCCTCCAATCAAAATTTATTAACAGGAAAATGTATCCACCTTATTATAAAGTAAAAATGGCAAAAAAATGATACTATCCCAGTGGTATTAATGTCACTGACACGCACGCTGGAATTAGGCTGCAGTCTCTTCTGGGTCACACGATTGTGCAAAGTACAAGAAGTCCTGAAGGCTATGACTGCCATGATGATTCTGACATCATTGTAAAATGGGGTTGTGATGGTGCTGAATAAAGTAAGTACAAGCAAAAATATTTGGAAGAACATTGCAGTGATGAAAGTTTATTCAGCATATCGATGGTGCCCATTCAAATCTATGCAGATGACCAAAGCAGGAAAAAAAAATTGTGTGGCAAACCCCTTCACCTTCTTCAACCAGATATTGTCGTCCCATTAAATTTGTGTTTGCCAAGGAAACGTAGGTGAATAAAGACAAAGCTCTTTCACGATTGCTGCAGAATCTTTTTCTCCTGGCTTTGGTTGCCATCGAAATTTCTTCTTGACTTGCCGTTTCAAGGAGATGCTTGTTTTGATACTTGAACTCTCAAAGTATTTTTGTGGTCTTCCATATGAGCCCAAACTCGTACCAGGCAGTGCAGGTTTAGTGAAAATATCAGGTAAGGAAACGTTTCCTTCAAATCACTTAGAATATGTGTTTAGGAAGCGGTCGCTATGTCTTCCAGTTTTAGACCATCTGTGCTCAATTTTCAGAGAATCAATTCTGATAGTAGCTGCTAAACTCCTTATAATGTCATCTGAAAACGATGTGTCACCTGGTTATTGCAATACAAACTGTAACAACGCATCTATTATTCATTGTTTTACGTCAGCACACAATACGTTGAAAATTTCTCTACGCGAAATTTGT
Source organism: Vandiemenella viatica (assembly GCA_031002005.1). Taxonomy (NCBI): domain Eukaryota; kingdom Metazoa; phylum Arthropoda; class Insecta; order Orthoptera; family Morabidae; genus Vandiemenella; species Vandiemenella viatica. The sequence goes on from CM061921.1 coordinate 170,235,625, forward strand.
GCAGTCATTCTGAAAATGAAGAAAAGTTGTATGGGTGTCGCAAACATGCGCAAACAAATGAAGGTAATTCTTGTAGTTAATAATTATAGAAATAGATTGGTATAATGTGGTATAATGGACTAAAACTCAAAATGTAACTGGCTCGGTAGTTTTTTTATTCAAAAATAATCTCGCTCTGTTTTTATGATGCTCATGATCAGTTTTAAAACGTATTACGGAAAAATAATGCGTAAACTTATCTTGAAACTCACCAAAAGCAATAGCAACACACAAATTACTAATACCACACAGAAACACAGCGCAATCATCGACCAAACTCAGTCGAATGGCACGGCCTTACGGAACACATGATCGGTGGGTCACAGGAAACCCATTTTAAAACTATTTTTCTATTGTTAGGCACAGATTCGCGTAAAATAAACCTTTGTTCCTAATAATATAGTTTGTCTGCTTTAAATAAAAATAACTATTTTGCCTGTGTAGACTAGTGTCAAAATTGACTTTTGTCCCTCTAGATTTAGAAAATAACACACTGTGCGCCGCAATGGGCGCCCATATGATACTTTGTAGGGGGGGGGGGGCAAGACCTGATCGATTGGGGTATTTTTAATATCATACCTATACTAAATTTGTTTTGCTGATTCCCCTTCCCTTAACCCCTCCCCTAGCCCCCCTCCGCGAAAAAAAAATTAAATTAAAAAAATTATCGCTTACTAAATTTTCGCTGTTCATGCGGTTAAACTTCAGCATATGCCATGACGTTTTAACTTATTACTTTTTAAACTATTGACACACTGCAGAGAGTATCTACATATACTACTGAATGCTTCAACAAAATTACATCACCCCGCGACACATAGTGCAGGAATTAGAACGTGATAGATACATATACGCTTCAAAACTACCTTTGTTTACATTGGAATCCAGTAAACACAACATCATGTCTGACGTTTTAATTTATCACTTTTTGCTACTAAAAGATATTCAAAACTTATGTTACATGTGGCATATGTCAATGTATACGTGCATGCACCTGCACAATTATATCGCTGTACAGTAAATAGTTGAGGATAGATGATGTCATAAATAATGATATGTGCCAAAGAACGTGTTTTTCCTAAAATGGAGAGAAAATTACCCCTCAAATATTCATCCAGTGTTTCATTATGAGAGCACTTCCAACAAACTTTAAGCACAATTTCAGTAATTTTTTAAACATTTTCTCACTTACATGTTCTCGTCAAGAATAACTGAATTAGAGCGCGCCGCGCTACCATATGTCTCTGCCTCTCTCTCTGAATAGGGTAGGCAATTTAGTTAGAGCCTATACGAGAAACCTAATTTAAAACACCATGACTGCGCCTCATGTGAAGTATTGCTCAAAAGTGCTCCTTTATGCCAACCAGGAGCAAATTGAGAAGTTACAAACAGGGCAATGCGAACTATATTGCATTGCGATATACAGGGTGTTACAAAAAGGTACGGCCAAACTTTCAGGAAACATTCCTCCACACAAACACAGAAAATG
>CM061921.1:170238152-170383934 GCA_031002005.1 Vandiemenella viatica
CCCAGAAAATCGGGAAAACAGGAAAGAGGAATGGCCTGACAGCAAAGATCTTTCTGTTTTCAAGCTACGCTGAATCGTTCAGAAAATTTTCGCCCAAAACGCAAGCACCAACTAAAATTGAACATTATTTGCACGCACGGAAATGGCCGAACTGGGATCACAGATGGTAGAATCACCCAAGAATACTCTGCTTCTACAGCCAATTCCCCGTTTTCTGACTGTATACAACAACCAGTTTATGCTGATCCAAGATTTTGAAGCAATGCTAATTCACTGCTGCTTTCTTCCCAGTTTCCACCGCATCGGACGACCAGTAACTCGGGCGTACTAAGAGATACATATGAAACGTTTTCCAACTCATGAAAAATATTTTTTCATATTCAGGATTTGTATTGTTTACATTGTAATTATTTAAAATAAATAATATTTCTATTTGAACCTATCTTTATTTTTCTTGATTATGAAATAAATTGTCATTAATAAATTGTATTTTTTACTGTGACTATTTCACTATGTGATGATACGCCTGATTTTGGGGTATTTCCGAATGTTGACCGCCACGCAAATGGACACAGCTGCTTCCATGGTAGAAGCGTCCAGAAGTGACACATTGTAAATCGCTTGTAGGTCCGGCCACCTGCATCCACTTTTCGACACTTTGTTTCAAAAGACTTTTTTTATGCAAGCAGTATTACATATCCTAAAGACATTGACTGATGTAAACATTGGGATAGTGAAGACCTAATTTCCTTCGTCCACAAAGTGGGATAGAAACTTTTTGCATGTATTTAGTAGCTTAGGTTAAAGAGTTTAAACGACTATTCAGTTCTGATTATCATTTTTTTTTTTGTTGTTGATCGACTAGAAATCCGACGATAAGAACATAACATTAGGAATTCTACAATAATCGTAGAATAATACGTTGCAAGTTACTAGGTTAATATGGAGGGTGACGAAATCCTTGATGATGGGGCTCTGTAAGAGAGGAAAACGTGACAAATTGTGATTTTTCGTAACTAGCCCCGGAATTACAGTCTACCTGCATTGAACCTTTTCTACCACTAGAGAAAAGTACTGTGGTAACCCAAGTAATCAGTGCTCCAGATTTAGAACTTTTTGTCGGACATAGCAAACATGAGATAGTTACCGTTGATGCGATGGAAAGCTTACCGTTTCGATTTTCAACACAACTAACAACACAGCTTACAGCAACACAATCACAATTAAGTGAAGAAATGAAAAACTCTAATAAGTCTTTAGATAAACGTCAATATAAGTTTGAAACTCTGAAGGGTTAAGGAATAAGTGCAAGAGTCGTAAGATAGTTTGAAAATAAAATTAAGTGAAGAAATCAAGAACTCTGTTAAATCATTAGAAATTTCTAGGCTAGTAAAGCATATCTTAGTTCCTTAGATGATCATCTATATAAGTTAGAAACAGGCGTGCAAAAATATTGTGGCAGGTTACAAGTAAACTTAATTGACTATATCGAAAGGGCTGATAAACTGTATAAAATGTTAAATGAGCAATTCCTTCAATTAGATTTAAAAAAAAAAGTTTGACAAGGATGTTCAATGAGGCTGAAGACTGTAAGGAACATGTCAGCCGGGTTAGCACGAAATGCAAGGACAACTCAAAAGTTGTGAATTCAAGAATCAAAAAAATAATAATAATAATAAAATAGAAATGGAGTAGATGAACAGGATAATAGAATAAAAGAGACTGAACAGTTTAACTCAGTCTTGAATAAGAGACTTACTAGGGTTGAGGATGATGTATGCCAGTTTATGTAGAAATGTAATAAAGGGGGTGTCGAGTTAAATGTAGTTAAATTAGGCTGTAAAGACTTGATGACCAATTGTTTTGTTTGTCTAATAAGGTGGAGAAGGTTGAAGTGAAAACAGATGAATCATAAGGAATAGATTGTAAGTTAATTAATTTGTTTGATGTAGGGGAAGATGGATGAAAAGATGTATTTTGTCGTGTAAATAAGATGGAACGAAGCTTAATGAAGGTGAAAGGAGTAGGTACTTTGAAGATTTTGAAGGATAATGAGGTAAAAGAGGTTGTAAATTGTCACCAGTGATGAGGCAAATGATGTAGGTCATTATGGTGTATTAAAGCAGTTTAAGAATAATGGTATTGAACATTCACAAAGTTCTTTCTGGATTTTTAAAGCTGGTTTGCAATTGTGCTATATACTAGTAGAATTACATTACTTGCCAAAAAAAAAAACACTTATTTCTTATGGATAACTAGGATTTTTTTTATCTGCTTAACGTCTCTCTAACGGCGAGGTCTTTAGAGACGGGAAAGGATGGGGGGCAAGGAATTAAGGAATTCGGCCATGGAGTGATTCGGGAAACCATGGAAAACCCAAATTTGGAGCCCGGACGGGGATTCGAACCGCCGTCCTCCGAATGCGAGGCCAGCGCTAACCGTTACACCACCACGCTCGGTGATAACTAGGAAAAAATGAACTGCAAACATAGAGCAAAGGGTTTATTCCTTTGAAGAGGGGCAAGGCTACGCTTACCACCTCATCCTGGTTATAAAGTTTGCTTGGGATAATTATTCAGTTTAAAGATCTAGACTTATTGTAATCCTATTATTTATTATTATTAAGTGATGAGAATAGTAACTCAGTGTATCCATTTATATTACAGACTATAAGCAGTTATAACCAGTTGGTGCTTGAAGAAATTTTGGAATCGAGCTGCAAAAGCTCATCAAGGCATTTATTTTAATTCAAAAAAATTGTCAGTGTAGAGTTTTGAATAGTTGTTTAATGATTGGAAGCAATTATGGACCATAACTGTATTAAGTTGCAAGCTCTCCTTGCTTGAAAAGTTCTCGTTTACTTGATTATCACTAAACATTTCCTGTTATTGCATGGTACTAAGAACTTTTAGAGAAATAAGTAAATTGTCTTATCTCAAGTTTACCATTACCATTTATGATTGTTGGTGAACTTGGGGCAGTGGGGGCTGTAGGATAACAGATACATTATCTTGGAATTACATTTCATATTTTAATATTTTAGCGTTCTTGAATTTTTGCTTCCTTTGGCTAAGGCCTCTTTGTTTATTCTTAAGGGAGAATGTTGAGTTTCCGTAAGCAACAGGAAGAATCTACTAATGTGCTTGAATAGAAAGTGATGAAGCTGAAGAAACTAATCACTTAATTATATTCGCCACAAAGCGGAATTCGTAAGAGTTTACATGATTATATAGAGCATAAGAAATATTTGATGACGTATAAATGGATTATGAATGCAAATCCTTTCTACAAGCATATTTAAGGAGAGCTTGCATCAACCACCGGACAAGAAGTCTGATTTGTTATTGATGTAGTTTTCGTGTTGTCAGGTAGATATCATTGTAAGTGTTTTTACTGTATAAACGTATTTTACTTTCATTTTATTATACTTAGGCGACCATGACATTTGTGGAATCATAAACGACGAATCCGAGAAGAATAAACACGGAAAATCCTACACTATCTCTTCAACTATCTGCTTCACATATTTGACTGACTCTGCAGTTTTTTCCTTCAACTGTTCCCACAGGTGACGAATTAACCAATCCAGCATATCTTAAAGTATTACCATTATATCTTTTCTTTCTGTATAATTTCCAGAACCTTCTCCCCTCACCCATCGTCTTTAAAACACGTTTATTTCGTATATAATCTGTCCACTTAATTTTCAACATCTTTCTATAGCAACACATTTCATATGCTTCAATTTTTCTTCTTTTTTGTATTCCTAAAGTCGTATATTCCCTACTAAAAAATGCTGTGTTTCACACTTTTAGTTTTAAAAACTTTTTCTGTGTCCTAGATCAGTATTTGAAACTAAACGATTTCTCTTTTTCAAAAAGGCTCATTGCTAGCCTGTTCTGCTTTTAACACCATTCTTTCTTCGGCCATCAATAGTATTTTTACTTTCTAAGTAACAGAATTCACGATTTGCTCCGATACTATTTCTACGTTTCATTTCTGCTACATTTCATAACGTTTGTCTCGCTTTGGCTTATGCTTAGTCCAAAATCTTCTTTGAGTATTTTGTTCATGCCATTCAGTGACTTCTCAAGATCCTCAGTCCTGCTAACAGGCTAATGTTGTCAGCCAATCGTAACATACTGATTTATTTTCCTTCACAATTATGCCACATTCAAATTTTTCTTTTACTACCTTTATTGCTTCCATTGTAAACAACTGAATGTTATTTGAGATAAACTACAGCCTTGCATCAGAACATCTTGTTCAATGTATTATCAAAAGATTTTTTTAAATCCACCAGCTCCATACAAGTTTTTTGTTTTTCTTAATGCGCACTTCCAGATTTAATCTTAAACCTGAATTTGTTCTCTAGCATCCAGGTTTTTCCTAAATCATAACTGATCTTCATCTGCTATCTCTTCCACTATCTTTCCTATTCTTCAATATAATATCCTGTTCAGCAATTTTGAGGCACGTGATATTAGAATTTGGCGCGGTAATTCTCAATTTGTCGGCTTGTGATTTATTTGGAACAGTGAAGATGATACATTTATTAAAATCAGTTGAAATCTCTTCTGTTTCAGAACTGTTCGATATTTGAATTCCTTCTCCTCTTAGTTCTGCAAAAATCTTATAAATTCCCATCACCTTGTTTGATTTCAAATCTTTCCATGCTGTGTCTTACTCCGTCCTTAAAACTGGATCTACTAAGTCATCAATGTCGACAACCCCTTCATTTTCCAGTACACATTTGTTTCAAATCTTTCCCATTACACAGTTTTTTCACGATTCCATTGATTCAACTCTATCTTCTGAGCTTAAAAGTGGTTAGCCATCCGCTTCAAGGTTAATAAATCTTTTCTTGATTTCTCCAAAATATTGTTTGATTCTTTTATAGCGCACATTTAAATTACCTATGACCATTTCCTTATCTACCTCGCAGTTTTCTTGCAGCCACTTTTCTTGTTCTTGCATTTCCTGTTTATTTGATTTCTAAAATATCTGTAATTCTCTCTTCCTGCTTCGTCCTCTGCATTATTGTGCGTTCTCCTCTGACCATCAACTCAAATATTTCCTCTTTGATCCATGATTTTCGGGTGGGTTGATTACTAAAGCCTAATGTTTCATTATTTCTCTGCTCAATGTATTCCATTCACCCTCAGTTGAGCTCATTTCAGAATTATTTCTTAGACCCATGTCTACGATCTCTGCTAATTTTTGATTGTTTTAAAATGTTCATTTCCAATGTTGTTCTGTCTAGGTTTCTCCTTATTCTCTTGAATTTCAGCCTACACTTCTTAACTATTACATTGTGGTTGGAATCTCTAGACGTTTATAGGTGTATGTCCTTCGTACATGATTCTTAAATAGTGTGTTCGCCACGACGAATTTACACTTTTCACAAAATTTCTAACAACCTGCTTCCTCGCTCATTTCTTTCTCCTAGGCCAAAACGTCCTACCGTAATCCCTTCTTTTCCTTTTTCCACTATCGCATTCCAATCACCCATAATTGTTAGATTTTCCTCCCCCTTCACGTATTGGATTAATTCTTCAGTTTCAGCATATATTTTCTCAATTTCTTCGTCGTCTTCCTGTGACGTTGGCATATACACTTGTACTAACGTGGTTGGGGCGGGCTTAGTTTCTAACCTCATCAAAATAATTCTGTCACTAAACTGTTCATAATAGTTCACCCGTTTCCCTACCCTCTTATTCATTACAAATCCTTCACCAGTGACTCCATTGACTGCTTGTGTGCTAATTATCCTGTGTTCCCCATACGAGAAATCCTGTGTGTCCTTCCATATAATCTCACTAATACCAAAAATATCTAATTTAAGTTGTTCCATCTGCTTTTTTACGTTTAATAACCTTCCTGTCAAATTCAGACTTCTAACATTCCATGCTCCGACTCGTATAATGTTTCTATCCATTCTGATGACTCCTCCCTGAGCAGTCCCCAACCGGAGATCCGATTGGGGGACTATTTTATCTCCGGAATAATTTACTCAGGAAGAATCCATCATGATATATGTAATTTGAGAGGGTTACATGTCCTCGGGATACCCTTTAGGTCTTTAATGCAGTGGTGTCCCGTTGCCTTTTGCATCCCCATGCCTTTGATCATTTCTGATTCATCCGCCTTTAGGGTCCGTTTCCAACCCCAAGGGCTAGAGGATGCCCTGATCCGCTCCCCGCTCTTCCACTCTCCATTCGGGGGCCGTTGGCAAGCAATGGGTGACTCCTTATACCGGGAATCTTTCAGTCGCCAGAGCCTCGTCAGTGAAAACGGGGTGCATCACGTGAAGGAGAGGTTGACATTTGGTTGGAAAAGGCTAGTATAGTCTCTCCCAAACCCTTACACCCCTTCTAGTCATAGTGAACTCTAAAAACATTCATTATAAGCTATAAGCGTTTCCATGGAGGCTTAGTCAGAAAAATTGCTCAAGATTTTGAACTAGAATTTGAGGAACACCTGAGTACTCATTCCAGTGACTTTTCCGCACAACTTAATGAAATGCGAAATTTAGACAGATTTCCTAACAAATTCTCAGGAAAGCATTATATAACCATTTTAAATATTCTGACTGCCTACATATGTTAGAAGAGCTGTAAGTATCTGAATCTAGTGCCCCAAAAAATTTAGCTGTTAATTATGTTTATGATAATGTTTAAGTTAATGTGGGTGTATTTGAAAAAACTAGGTCCACACTCCTGCACTCAGCTTGGTGAGTGATGGTAACTCACGGTCTGGCATTCGTTGGGACGCTAATTTGAATCCCTGTCCGACCATCCAGATTTCGGTTTCCCATGTTTTCCCAAAATCACTCCAGGTGAATTCCAGGACGATTATTTCAAAAGATATTGGTCAAATTCGTTCCCATTATTTATTTTGGGTTCTTTGCCGCTTCTAATGACGTCGACGAAGTATGCAACCCTAAGCCAATGCATTCCCATTTTCACTAGGCAAAAATAATATTGCTTTATCGTTCATAGCAGAAATTAGGTCAGCATTTATGAATATAAAATAGCAGACAAGAAGACCGCTCAGGAATTTTATTTTGGATAATATGACGTTTGATAAAATCTAATCCTAGTTATTTGTGAAAATTCCCTTCCTATGCCACTCTGAAACGCAGCAACAAGGAGTTTTAAGAATTATGTCTACAAAGTCACACCGCCATCTTGTAAGCTGCAATAGGAATATTTAAAGTGTTTTTTTTTTTTTTTTTTTTTTAAAGCGATTCTGAGGATTTTTACTTATAAAAAATATTCAACTCTCATATTATTCCAAATTAGGTTTTTGGGGACGCATTATTCCAAATTAGCATAACTCGTGAAGTTTATATTTGTAGGGAATGAGATATGCTATTAGCTCTTCGCAGGTAGGAATGGTCGGGATGAGGGAGGAGCCATACACAGTCAGTCTTGTCTTCAAACGACTAATATCTCCGTTATTATCGAGTGATTCAAGAAGTTTCTTAGCACTATAAACACTGTAATTTCAGAATAATTAAAACTAAACCTTTATATGAGTCGCTGTTGTTGTTGTTGTTGTTCGGGTTTTAGGGCGCGTCGACGACGAGGTCATTAGCGCCCTATATGAGTCGCATTCTTAATGTAAGTAATACAGGGTGTTACAAAAAGGTACGGCCAAACTTTCAGGAAACATTCCTTACACACAAACAAAGAAAATATGTTATGTGGACATGTGTCCGGAAACGCTTACTTACCATGTTAGAGCTCATTTTATTACTTCTCTTCAAATCACATTAAACATGGAATGGAAACACACAGCAACAGAACGTACCAGCGTGACTTCAAACACTTTGTTACAGGAAATGTTCAAAATGTCCTCCGTTAGCGAGGATACATGCATCCACCCTCCGTCGCATGGAATCCCTGATGCGCTGATGCAGCCCTGGAGAATGGCGTATTGTATCACAGCCGTCCACAATATGAGCTCTAACATGGAAAGTAAGCGTTTCCGGACACATGTCCACATAACATATTTTCTTTGTTTGTGTGTGAGGAATGTTTCCTGAAAGTTTGGCCGTACCTTTTTGTAACACCCTGTATAATGGAAACGTGTCAGAATTTATATTTGCCTCACACTAAAAAATCCCTATTCTAACCAAATTTTTGCTGTAACTTGTAAATATTATTCTACTTGAGCACAAGTGCACCATAATAACATAAAACTTATTTTTTTCTATAAGTATGGACAAAGCTAATTATATATGATGTCTACTGAGCTGTCTCACAAGTGCAGTTTGGAATGCCTCCTTAACGGCTTCAGATATATGTTGTTAGTATGACTATGTTCTCAGTTAGAGCTGTGAAAGTAATGAGAAATTCTGTACCCGTATGTGTTCGTTACTAAACCAATCAGTACCCCTTACTTTCGAATCTTTACTCGTTAGTTTTGATACAATCGAACACTAGCATGAAGGATCGCATTCGCATCGAGTCTCGTCGCATACGGGACGACTTCCTTCGTACTTGGTAAAGTTTAAGTAAATTGTTTATTTAGTAAAATAAGTTTAGGTAAGTTGTTCGTTTGGATAATACTTAAAGTAATTATCACATGAATCTTACGGAAAATCTCTGAATGTACACTTGATTTACTGTAATGAATATTATATACGAAAGAATAATCTAATTTCAAAACAAACACCTGTTAGCATACAAAAATAGAAAAGACCTGACCATTCACCTGACTGTGATATGTCTAGTGACAATAACTAATAACGGTTATTTTTTAAAGTAGCGTACTCAGAACCCGGCATACAAGCCTAATATGATAATGGGACATGTTAAATTATTATAATCTCATCAAAATATATCGTTTTTAAATATGAGGTTTCATTACTGTCTTCCTTTACTGTTTTCATTTATATTTGTAAATTCTTCATCTTTTTGTGATAGATTTGTTTAAATAAATGTGGACATACTATCAAATCGGGCCTGCAGGCAGAGCTTTGAGTAGGTGGCTTTATCTGATGTTGCATTGTTTGTTTCCACAATACAGTCATGCTTGTGATTATTTTATTCGTTACAAAATTTGAAATGGAACTGTAACACACAGAATAGATGAGACTGTATAGGTAGGTACTTACCTATTCCATTCACATTTTGCGTAACTGATAGGCTGATAATGATTTTTACAGTGACTAAATGACTTAAATTAAGAAAATAAAATCTATGTTTTTCTTGCTTGCGGTCTGATATTTGAACAAACAATATATGGGAAATTATTTATTGACTTGAAAAATTAACATTAGAAAATTCTCCACTCATCCGCGTTTCTGATTAATAATTTTCTGTTTTTTTTTTAATCTTAAAATTCATTGATTCCTATGCCACATTACGTCTGATACAATTGAGCACTAGCATGAAACATCGCATGAATGACTTCGTTGGTACTTTGTAAAGTTCAAGTAAATTGTTCATTGAGTAAAGTAAATTTAGGTAAATAGTTCGTACATTTGATTTACTGCACTGAATATTACATACTGCAGAATATTACCTATATCACAAATGCAGCACACTTAAATCAACTAATTTCAAAACAAACATCTGCCCATCAATCGCTGGGCGAACCGTTCCAGCTCCTGCTTGACGCATGATACGTCGTGTTCGTTCGTTTATGAATCAAACTGAAATCTATACGACAAATGCGAGTAACGAAACATGCGAGTAATGAAATGAGTTTGTAACAATTCGGTACTTCGAGTCAGGCGACGAACCCGTTACTCAGTAACGAATACATTTTTACTTTACGATACGTATTAAAAGGCAGTTTAGCGAGAACAATGGGGAAGTAAAACACTAAGATGGCAGATTGTACAAGATAAGTTCCAGAGTTGTTTTCAATGAGCTTCCTCTGTTTGTAAATTACAGATTGAAAATGTGGAGACGAGTGTCAAGCAGTTTCACAATTTTCTTTCTTTACGTGTCGTCGACTACAAAATCATTAAATTTGAATCTAGCTAAGGAAGTGATACCGAGTAACACTACCCCCTTATAAAACGGTTAATGAGCAACATTCAGTGTTATCATATAGTCTAAGAAGCAACTAGTAAATAGTCAAGAAAAGGGCTTGACTAATATATACTCATAAAACCTACTAAGTACCAAATTCTGCCTTTAAACAAAGATTTCCGAAAAAAGTACCAAAATGAGTCAGCATTATCAAACAACAAATATAGCAATGTATACCTTTTTTAAAAAAAGAAAAAGACGATACAATTAACGATGTAAAGTGTAAAACAATAAATTGTGCAGTTACTCAATAATCTATATCAAATGTTTCTAAACATAGCATACAATCACGAAAGTTCAAAAAATTCTTTAAAAAAAAGAATCTTATTACATTACATCTTACTAAATATCACAGCATAATTTCTTAAGAAAACAAAAGCTCTTCTGCAATACATCACAAACGGCAAATGTTGTATAGAATGGAATGGTGGTTCTCATAAAAAAGAATTAAGGCTATTACCAATCTCCTCAGGAGAAGTGCAACGTTATCTGCGTGGACTGGGAGTCGGGCGCTGCCGTGCCCAACTACGTGCGTGCGGCGGCCAACACACGCCTCGTCGGTAGGCAACTGGCCCAGCTGCTGCGAGCGCTCGGGGTTTCTCCTGCAGAAACGCATCTGATCGGCTTCAGCCTGGGCGCCCACGTTGCTGGCTTCGCGGGGACTATGCTGCGCAACGTATCGCGCATTACAGGTACTACTTTCCTGCATGGAGCCTGTTTGCTGGTCATGTCATGTTTGGCATACTGGTTCCTTTCTTCTGTGTGTCTGTGACTGTGAAAAACGTTGTTAATTGTTGTGTATTGTGCTTTGTGTTGTGTATATGAAAGAAGAAATAGGACAAATAGTGGAACCCGGTGTCGACCCATTCGGGCCAACTCTTCCGAAATACATAGAAACGGGGGGGGGGGGAATCCGTTGTGGTTTATCACCGCATCCGAGGGACGAATTACTACCAAACAGAGTTCTACGTCATTACTCCATAGGCAATGTGCAGAGGTCTGAAATTTAACCCATGCTTTTAGTATAAAACATCTGGTGATTTGGAGACGTGCAGCAACTGTTCTACTTTGCACATCAAGCCCCGAATTATAAAAATTTCTTCCGACACCACGGCTAACGCCATTTCTAGCATCTAACACCGCTTTTTGCATACCAGGCAACTTATTTGTTGGTAAATTCGTGTAATACCCCCAGCAGTTAAAGCCTTTCCTACACACAGTTATAGAAATAAGATAAAAATGGAAAAAGGAACATCAATTATTTAAATACAAAAAGACTGTGTTTCTTTACACATCCGCCCGGCCAATTTGTCACAAAATTTTTTATTTTGTCGAATTTTCCGTGATTCAATATTCACATGTTCCCATTTTTTTCAGTGTTCCATTGATTCATTTCCAAATCACATACCTTTTTTTTTTTTTTTGTACTTTAATTCACTTACATTTCTTAATTCTAACTATTTTCCTGATTTAAGACACTTAAAGTAATATGCGTGCCGAGGTGGTCATACAGTGCCCCAGTTCACGACAAAGATTTTTCTTTATTTCTACATTAACGATCTTCCATGAGTATTTACCAATACTAGCTCACTTACTTCGAGCTTGGTGATATTGCATGCCGACCATATATTCTCTTCCACTCATTCTCTCTCTTCTCAGGTTCTCATCTATTAGTCTCTTCATCTTCACTTTCCTTTTCGTTTTTTACAATGTTGTGGCCCTCGTGGTACATATCGAGCCCTATCTTCTTTTTCACCTTGCCTCTGGTGGATTCATCTTTCTTTCATTTTCCGTCCTCTTTTTTTTTATTAGAAAACATTTCATTCTTCACTTTCTTCCTTATTCGCCTCTCTGTCCTCCGAAAGTTCGTAGACTCCCTTCTCTTCTTCACTGCTGGTCTCTTTTTCACTTTCTTCTGCATTTTCATAATCTTCCCCATCTTCGATTTCTTCGTCTATTTCTTATGCTTCCAACTCGTAATCTCCTTCATCATTATCCGTGAAAGTAGAAGACATTTTTTAATTTTCCATCTTGCTTCTTCTTTTATCTTCTGGTAGTCATTTTCACATTGGTTTATTCTCGCAAGGCTGATTATCTCATTTTGCTCTACTTCTCTCCTCTCAACATTGTTAACTTCTTTGTTCTTTTCTATCTGCTGCAAGCACTCCCACCATTTCAGTGGTCCGCTGCTGTCACACATTGATTGCATTTAATTTCCCGTCACCCCCTCTCTTATCTTCATTGTCATTTTCTCTTCCCTTTCTCCACTCTTGAATAATTTGCTGATGATTCTGATCAATCCTCTGTTCCAATTTTTGTAGTTCTTCTTTCACTCCTTGCATAATCAATTCCTGCATTTCTAGTTTCATGTCTAGCTTTTCATTTCCTGCATTTCTCGTCTTATTTCTTGTTGTCCCTGCATAATCATTTCCTGAAATTCTCGGTTCATTTCATGCTGTCCTTGTTTCATTTCCTGCATAAACATTGTGAACATTTCTTTAAAGGAGTTACTCTCTTCATAGCATAGGTTCTTCGGAGTGTTGCTAGTTGTTGAAGTCTTATGAAAGGTACAAGCATTACCATCCAGTTCGGTAATTGTCCGTTCCTCAGATACTTCCAAATCTTTTCTATCCATAGTTATTTCAAAATTTTCGTCACACTGCACTACTTACTTCCTAAAATCTAACACAGAAAAAAAATTCCAATACAGCTTTCGCCAAACGAGAAATACCAATCAACGCAGATTTTATTGATTTACAACGCCGTATAGACAACCAAAGACCATCAGCACACAAATTACCTGTACATAAATTTCAAAACAAAAAACAATTATCTCTATGAACATGCATGCAAAAATCAAGTTTACACTTTGTCGTTATGCTTTTAATAAATTTATTTTCTCTATATTTTACTACTCTGACTGTTCACTTATCATTTTACTTTACAGATTCCTTATTAAATTACTGCAATTCACTTTAATAAGACTTTTGTCTATAGCTTTGAAAAACGTTTTACTCAATTTTGTTAAACATTGTCTATACTCTAATTTACGCACTTTGTTTCTTGTACATGAAATTTACATTTGCTTTTTCTTCTCCCACCTTTGTTGTCTTCAATCCGAAGATTGCAGGGTTCTTTAATTACCAAGATAATTAATTAGCTTTGTGTCCCAGTCACGGTCGTCACGTATAACATTTTTACTTTACTACTAACCTTTTCTCCTTGTTAGTACTGAATATATTAGCATTTCTCCCATAATATTCATAAAAAGTATAATAAAACAAACAAACCTCCACTTAATTCCTTTAATTTACTGTTTTTTACATACAGTTAAAAATCGCAGTTTTTCTAACAATCTCCCGTGTTCACTTTTGTTTTTGCTCTCTGCCAAAGATCTTCTTCTACATTCACAGTTTATTGTTCAGAGACATTCCTATACACAGTCGTAGAAATAAGATAAAAATGGAAAAAGAAATATTAATTATTAATTCTTTAAGTACAAAGAGACTGTGTTTCTTTACAATACATACAACTTAGAGCTTCCTACTGTACATTTTCGTTCTTATTCCACGATTCTACGCTTTAATTCCTTACTTAATTTGCCAAAAGCTTCACAAATTTTCCTAGCTTTGTTAAAATCACTATTTTAACTAACTGTACTTGTCACTCGTAATTACGCTTCTTAATAGGTCTATATATTGCATATTTTATTACCATTATAACTAAGTTTTTCACAATACAACACGTCCCTCAATAATTCTTCATTGATTGTACTTTTAATTTACTTATTGTGCCTCTAATCATTGTGTAATTTAATTCACGATAAACTGCGATGCAGAGAATTCATATTATAATTTCATCCACAACTATATACTGGAGTGTTCCTTGTCAACAACATATTTAATTCTTATTTATTCCCTTATCTTGCTCAAATTTCCACTGAAATAACTTCACATTAATTACGTTACTTTGCTATATTCTTACAGATTCAGTTGATCAGTTCCTTATGCTGTCTGTAGCAGCCACTTAATTTTTGACTTAATATTTAATTCTTTAGAAACTTTAATTCGTAATTAATTCCTTAGGATAATGTAGGGCGTAATACTAACATTTACATTCCAAGTTTTCTAGAAGTGAATTCTTTTACACCAAGCTTCAATTTAATTACTTAACAGATTAGTGCAGTCACAGTGCATAACTTCTAATATATAGAATTTTTCACACCAATTGTTAATGACTATCTCAAATTATTTAGGATATTACTGTGCTTCTTACTGACACTAAGACTTAAATCTATTCAAGAACCACCTTTCTCGCCATTTAACCAAATTAATTCTTAACTAAGTCACATTTTAAGATCCTATTTTTCTAGAAATTGCATATAATCATACTCAAGTGACTTAGAATTTTTAATTCATGCCGCTTAATTATCACATTTCTAACCATAAACTGAATTTTAACGTATATAAAATCGTATAATCCGCTTAAAACTGAATCTTTACAGTAAATTACAAGTTATAAAGTTCATAACTAACCAAAATTGGCTTCAATTTATGACGCTTCACAAACATTCACATATTAATTTTGTTACACTTGAACCATTTCATGATATAATTCTTAAATTCTTAATGCAGCATATTTCACTTTCAGCAATTTTACAGGACATTGTGATGATGTGCCTTATAAGTGGTGTTATTATCAAATAAATATCAATTTTTTTCAACCTATATTTTTCACTGAAAACACGAGAGGATTCCACTTTAGACTTTCTAATACAGAAATATATTTTTCTCGGCATTAAACATTCTGTTAAAATCTGTTCCACTGACACCATACATGCTTAAAACAATTGTCACTCACATTTTGACTTTGTTGTGTCGTATCTGCTTGGCTGCTCTCGTTTTGAATATCCCCAGCCCTAGATCATCTTTTCTAGCAAGGTTAGCAGCTGCTTCGCTCCCTTCTGTTATGAGATCTCTCACAGGCTCTGACGGTAGCGTCTTGCGTCGACTGCACCCATTGGTTGCTTCCGGCTGACTCCAACTATCGTGCCTCTACCGCGGGCGGCTCTAACTATTTAATTCGCGTCATCTTGAAATAACTTTCGAAATTAAATTCTTTAACGATCATCGTGCGCGGTTTTGATGAAATAGGGGAGGGGGGGAGGGGGGAGGGATCCGGCGAAATCTCACCAAGTGGGAGGGGGGTGGGAGGTCAACGGAAATCTCACGTGTTGGAAATTTTTGTTGGACTGTAGAGCTAAAAAAAAAAAAGACGAATTTAGAGGTGTATTTCGTCGAAAAGTGGGGGGTGTAACCGGCTTTGGAAGGGTGAGACCAAAAAAAAAAGTATCAAAAAAGTGGGGGTCTCAAGTACCAGATCACACCAGAGGGGAGGGGATCAGACCAGATCTCACGAAGTCTCACCAGAAAAGGGGGGGGGGCTGGCCGCAAATCCGGAAAAACACCTCACGTAATTTATGGATGCCCTTTTAGGGTAGCACCATTTGATATACTAGCTCGCATATGGGGATTTGGGAGATGGCTTAGGATAAAAGATCACGCTTCCTGCCATACTAGTGAGACAGCGTGTGTCCTAAATATTAACTACCCACTTAATTCCACAGCCCTGACACCAATCATTATGTCGTATCCCAAACGGCAAGTATACAACATGGTATGAGTCCGTCTTCAACCAACTGCCGTCAGCTTAGTCTTAGCTGGCAAATACAATCTTATGTTCAGGAGGAAATGGTACAATTTACTTCTTCGCTCAAGCTAAGCTGTTTGAAGCGTGGTAATATACCTAACACTTGCTTCTTTGAAACAAGCATTCTAGGTTAAGGTTAAGTAACTATTTATGGAAAAAAATGTGTTAATTAATGGAAAGTTCGCCTTACAATTAAATTCTGTCTTTAATTCTTAACTAAATGGCAATGGAAGGAAGCAAACTCCTATTCAGTATCACTGTATATAACATACAAACATTGCACATCACAAAACAGAATTCAAGTCAATGATGGCACCAGATAAATAACCTATACTACGTTGTGCAAACATATAGCCCTTACGATGATTCACTTATTACTAAAGCTATCCTATGAAATGAGTGACTTCAAGGAAATCTTATAAATCTTTAGCCAACGAGCATCGGAATATTAGATGGTTCCCTAAGTATTACAGATCTTTCTTGAGTTAAAGGTGGTAGTAGTCTAACCGTACAAGTGGCTAGTGAGCCTTGTCATCTGCTAAGACAAATGGTGGTTGGGGCAGCTGTCATTAATTGTCTACTGCTTTCACGTGGTTACCTCACTGTCTCTTAATTGGTTTTTTGCTGTACTACCGTGACGGCAGAGTGGCTTCTTGAATTCTAACGCACTAAGCGCTGACTGAAAGGAAATTTGCTACGTGCATAATGCGCAGGCTATAAGACGAACTATCAGAGCTTCAGCGCTCTCAAGCTTGAAGAGACTTTGCCATTAAAATTTGAATCTGATAACAGGACGGTTTCCTGCCTGCCGAGTGTGACCCGGCTCAGCATGCCTTGGCTGGACACGTGTAGACTCAATAAAGCCGAATGAAATCTAATAAATATTCCTTCTCATTTTTACTGATTGGTAACCTGAAATAGGCAAATCCACTATAAACCTGGTGTTGCTATATTCTCTCCACATACCGCACCGAATAACACACACATTCAGGCTCAAACTCCCCTACGCATCAGATATAATGCAGCCACACACAGACAAAAGCATATCCCTCAAGATACACTGACATCATAGCGCATACAATGTGACGCGGTAAAATTCTCTACAACAAATATATCGCCTACATTCAGATAGACGTTAGCATGTACCAAGTGCCACTTTCAAAATGTTAGCTGCGAACTTCGCTACTAACGCGGTATTCAAACCTAATACATCCGGTCCCTGTGTCCAGGATCACATCCACAAAATGAGGCATTCAGCAAACAAACACTCATACATGCAAACGTCATCTCACAAGAATGGTAGGTGACTTTTCTTAAAGTAACATCTCGGAAGAGCAAAGACTTCTTGAAGTCACTAAGTCAAAGTAAGAAAAATTATTGTTCAGTGTATGGTATCCAAAACAAAAATGATTCATGACCACTGTTGTTGTGGGGCTCATGTCACGTCAACGCAATCATATCTAATATTTGTAGCTTTCTTTTTCTTCAGTGATTGTCGAATAGCTATCTGAAATTCTATGTGATTGTTGTTGTTATTGTTATTGTGGCCTTAGGGCGCGTCGACAACCAAGTCATTTGCGCTCTAAATTCTATGTGAGAGACGATACAACGATTTTGTTCAAAAAAATACATGCAGTGACATCTTAAGATAGTTTTGCAGCAGAAAACACAGCATAGAACAACTAAGAAACCGCACAGGCTCCAACAGACGTTGCAGTAAATATTAAGAAATGATTAACTACGAACAGTCATACACCGAAGTTGAAGACGATATCACTCTTGAAAATGGTCAGTGTATGAGTCACAAGATCTGTCCTGTAGTGCAAGCCCTGAAGTGTCCATAATGAAGCAGGCAGTTCCGATTCCAACTCATACGACGGAAGACGGTGTAGGGCACAATTAGTGGGAAATTGGTGAGTCTATACGCCCTGGAGAAGCATTAGTTACAAGTGCATATTAAAAGAGACTGGAACATAGTCAAAGTTTTATTGACGGTATCACTCAAGAACTTCTCCATGATTCCTATCACCAGATTCTGTTCCAAAGTCCTGGGTTGATTCACAAACCTCTCCTTAGTGCATACGGAGTGAGGGCTTACGGCACTATTGTTGGTGTTTCGTTCGTCGGATGAAGACGTTAGGACTGGTTGTGCCCTAGGTGTCCTTTGGAACGAATAGGCCTGGCAGTTAAGAAGTTTCAAACCTCAGCTGCATCTCATGTTACTGTTAGTTGTGTCATTGTTTTACCAAGGCAGCGTGTAACGCCCCGCGTTCACATGAATTAAGTAATTTGCCCAGCGGTATTGCTGAATAATTGCTGAGGTTTTAGCGCGTTTTTGAAGTGGGCTGACGGGTAGTAAATCTATACTCGTATTCGCTTACATCTGCCGATGCTGAAAATTACACGTCTTTCTTGAAGAATTGCACATATTTTCGTGACCCATACGAGTTTTCTATATATCTGTCAGTCCCGTGACTGACGAGTTTCCTATCTTGATCTTGATTGGTACCGTCCACAAAACTTTGATTATATTCCAATCACCACGAATATGCTCTTGTAACCAGTTATCCCACAGGATGTATGAACTCTCCCATTTCCCAGTAACTGTACCCTATACCGTCTGCTGTTCAAACTGCCTGCTTTGGACACTTTGGGGCTTGTTCAAAAGAGCCGTTTAGACTTCGGGAAAGATTTTATAACTTTAGCCGCGTCGAAATCATATTGCCTCGACTTTTCGGCAGATATTTTTCTTTCAAACTGCCAACTTATTAGCAAAATAATGATTTTTACTTAGAATTAAGTTCACCTGTAGGAAACGATCAATTTACTATAGATATTTATCTAATGTTTTGCCATGTCCACCATTAATTCTGTAGGTGTATAATACTGATTATGAAAACTAAAACATATCTTTACGTAAACAAAAATGAGAGGAAATGGCATAGAACTAAATATCAGTATTATAACAAATTAAACTACCACCGTCACTCAAATATTTACAACGAAGTATTTTAGGGCAAAAATAAATTCTTATTTAACTGATATAAATGAATAAAGTGCATTGAGGATTGCGGTTACCAGCAGACAGTTCTTAAATTACCGTTTTGTTTCATTTTCCGCATTTTGATTAGTAGTCTCTGTACACAGTTACTTTATGTGCAATAGAGGTTTTATATTTGAGACCTACGGAGATTAAATTCCAACCTTTCTTTCACGTGGTGCACCCCGTCTGCACAGACGAGGCTCCGGAGACTGAAAGATTCCCGCTATAAGGAGTCGCCAACTACTTGCCAACGGCCTCCGAAAGGAGGGAGGAAGAGTGGGAAGTGGTTCAGTGCACGTTCTTACCTTTGGGGTTGGAAATGGCCCCTAAAGGCGCATGAATCGGAAATGATCAACGGCATGGGGATGCAGAAGGCAACGGGAAACAACTGCATTAAAGACCGTAAGGGTATCCCTAAACCATGTAATCTTCTGAAATTACGTGTAGTATGATGGTTTCTTCGTTGGTAAAGTATTCTGGAGCTAAAATAGTTCCACAATCGGATTTCCGGGTGGAGACTACTCAAGGAAGAGTCGTCAGAATACATAGACACATTCTACGAGTCGGAGCGTGGAATGTTAGAAGTCTGAATAGGGCAGGTTAATTAGTTAACTTAAAAAGGGAGATGGAAAGGCTTAGCTTAGACGTTATATTATCATTATTATTACTCCGCGATTCACTAAAAGTGTGTGGCGGAGGGTGCATTGCACCTATATGACGGGATGATAGTTTGGTAGGGATATACTGGATATGGCAGGAAGAGCCCTTGAGCTATTGTAAGAAACCATCCCAGCATTCACCTGTAGTGATCCGGGAAAACCATTTAAATCCCAGATCACGATGATCG
Source organism: Vandiemenella viatica (assembly GCA_031002005.1). Lineage (NCBI taxonomy): Eukaryota > Metazoa > Arthropoda > Insecta > Orthoptera > Morabidae > Vandiemenella > Vandiemenella viatica. The sequence goes on from CM061921.1 coordinate 170,257,801, forward strand.
GAGTGTTTTATCGAAAGCTACTCCTGTCGGATTTTAAGTTTACTTGCCCGGTAAATCCTTTCTATTCCACTCCCTAATCACTCATAGAAAAAATGAGTAAAGAAATAAATCGGTTCTGGTCCTGATTTCTCTTATCTAATTTTCGCGGTCATTCCGAGATATGAATGTTGCTGGTAGCAATATTTGTTTGCTGTCATTCCGAAATACATCATTTGTGAATCATTCAATTAGATTCTGTCGAGAGCAACAGCTTCGGTGTTCCAGGTCTTCCCAACCTAACTTCTTCAACATCGCACTTAAGCTTTCCCTCCAACTATATACCTGTCACGTATCGGCGAATTTTCTTTGGACCTTCTCTAATGCCTCCATTAACGCCTTTTGATGGGGACCCCATACCGAACAACAATTTCTAAGTGAGGACGCACTTGTGACTTGTATGCAATCGAGTTAACTTCAAGAGTGCATTGTTTTAAATTGCGACCTAGAAATCGGAGCATACGATTTGATTTTCCAATTACATCTCGATATGCTCATTCCACGACAAATTATTACGAATTGTTACCCGTTCTAAGGACAGTATATTCAGAGCTAAATGGTGTCACCTTTTTACTTACACGAATGATTTGGAACTTTTTAGCGTTTAATTCCAACTGCCAGTCTTTACACCAAGCAATTATTTTCATTATATCGGCTTGTAACAAAGCGCAGTCGACCTGGGTTTTGGTTTAACGATAAATAATAGCATTATCGGCAAATAATCTATTCATCCCCTTTATTACGTCGCACAAATCATTAATGTATATGAGAAACAACAGAGGCCCTGTCACGTTTCCCTGGGGAACCCCGGACATCACCTCGGTAAGTGAGATGTTGTTGGGATTAGTGAGATTAAATGGAAGGATGCACAGGTTTTCTGGTCTGGGGAACACATGATAATTAGCACACAAGCTGGCACTGGAATCACTAGTGTCGGATTTGAAGTGAATAAGACAGTAGTGAATAGGGTGAATTATTGTGAACAGTTTAGTGACAGGATTATTTTGATGAGGTAAGCAACTAAGCCCGCTCCAACCACGTTAGTACAAGTAAACATGCAAACGTCACAGGAAGATGATGAAGAAATGGAGAAAATATATACTGAAATTGAACAATTAATCCAATATGTGAAGGAGCAGAAGGGGCAGGTATATATAATAATCATGGGTGTTTGGAATGCGGCAGTGGGAGATGGAAAAGGGGGGAATATTGTAGGGATTTGGTTTAGGTGAAAGAAATGAGCGAGAAAACAGTTTTTTAGAACTTTGTGAAAGATATAAACTCGTCGTGGTTAACACACTATTTAAGAATCATGCTAGAATGCTGTACACCTAGAAACTTCCAGGGGATACAGGTAGATATCAGCTAGATTATATAAAGGTCAAAGGGATTCAGGAATCAAGTTCCAGGCATACCCAGGAGCAGACCATAATCTGATAGTTATGAAGTTCAGGCTTAAATTCAAGAGAATAAAGAAGCAAAACAAGCATAGCAGACTGGAAGTGAAGAAATTGAAACAGTCTATCACGAGAGAAAAGTTTGCAGAAATAGTAAATGTGCGTTTTAGAAGTAAACTCTGAAAGGAGCTCAACTGAGGACGAATAGAATGCATTAAAAACCAAAGTAATGAAGGTTGGTAAATAAACATTAGGCTTCAGGGAACAAGTCGCCCAAAAACCATTGATCACAGAAGAAATTTCGGAGTTGATGGAACAGAGGAGAAAGCACAAAAATGATCAGTATGAATCAGGTAGGGAGTAATACAGACAATTTATCAATCAAATAAACAGGAAAAGAAGCAAAAGAAAGAAAGCTGCAAGAGAAGTATGAAGAAGTAGAAAAGGAAATGGTCGTCGGTAAAGTAGAGGATATAGGAAGATTAAACACAATCTTGGAGAAATGAAGAAAAGAGGTATAAACATTAAAGCTGCATGTGGAAACCCTCTTCTAAGCTCAGAAGATAGTGCTAACCGATGGAAGGAATACACCGAGGAACTGTATGATGGAGATGATTTGAACAACAGTGGATTAGAAAAAGAAGTTGATGTCGACATTGATGACTTAGGTGAAACTTTATTGCCGACAGAATTTGATAGAGCTTTGAATAATTTGAAATCAAATAAGGCAGTTGGAATTGATGGCATTCCTGCAGAACTTCTGAAATCCCTAAGGGAAGAAGGAATCCAAAGATTATTCAAAATTATATAAAAAATTTATGAAGAGGAGAGATGCCCCGATTTTAACAGAAGTATCAGCTCAACGCTTCTGAAGAGAGCACAAATTGACAAATGTGAGAATTGTTGCACTATAACTCTAACATCACAGGTTTCAAAATTACTGATCAGAATAATATACAGAAGAATGGAAAGGGTTGTAGAAGGGATATCAGTTGAAGGTCAGTTTGGTTTTAGCAAAAACCGTGGTACTACAGAAGCAGTTCTGGCCTTAAGATTAATACTTGAAAGGCGGATCAAGAAAAAAATAAATACTTTTATGGCGTTTGTTGAGTTAGAAAAAACTTTTGATAATGTTAGGTGGAACAAATTTTTAAAAAAATCTGGTCTAAAATACTGATATAGAAGAATACTTTTAATCTGTTTAAGAATCTAGTAGCTATATTAATAGTACAGAACAATAAGTGGCATGCATCAATTAAAAAGGGTGTGAAACAAGATTGTAGTCTATCCCCATCAATATTCAACTTGTATATAGAAGAAGCAATAAAGGAAGTGAAAGAAAGTTTTGAATGTGGCTTAAGTGTTCTCAAGGAGAAACAATTAGTATGCTACGATTTGCGGATGACATTGTCTTGTTAAGAGAACATGTTGAGGGTATTAAGAAGTTACTGAATATCAGGATCAAAATTTTAGACTAAATATAAATCAAAGCAAGGCAAAAATGATTAAATGTAGCAGAAATCATACCAATAATAGTGGATTAAATATAGAAATAGGGTCTGTTTGGATAGAAGAAATAAGTTGACTTTGCTACTTATGAAGTAAAACTACAGCCAATGGGCGAAGTAGACATGACTTCAGAAGCAGAATAGCACTATCGAAAAGAGGTTTCATGAAAAACAGAAATCTTTATTGATCTAGGACTCAGAGAGTACTTCTTAAAACTCTATGTGTGGAGCACAGCACTTTATGATAGCGGAGCATGGACTTTAGGAACTCCAGAAAGAAGGAACATCGAATCATCTGAAACGTGGTGTTATAGAAAGATGCTGAAAATGAAGTTGACAGATAAATTACGAAACGAACGAGTTTTGGAAATGATGGGCGAGGAAAGAATTTTTGTGGAGGAGTCTTACAGAAAGAAGAGACAGGATGGTAGGTCATATTTTGATACATGAAGGATTGGTTAACATGTTAATTAAGGGAACAGTCGAAGGTAAGAGCTGCATGAAGCAGATATTTGAAGACGTGGGTTGAAAGGGGCATGTTGAGATGAAAGGTTAGCGCAAGATATGAAGGGAATACCTGTCGAGAGACTGATGACAGCAAAAAAAATAATAATAATAATAATAATTGAGAGATGTCATAAAGAAGAGTACTTATCAAAGCAATGGCAATTGATACCTCAGCCATTTGCATTTTCCGTAAATGTTTTATGGATCATGGAGGATATCTTAAAGTACATGATATGTTAGTAATTACAAATCATATTCGGATGCCGAATGCTTCAGGGTGACTGTAAATAAGTAGCCAGTTCATCGCATATACGATTCGGTAGTATTCCGACCGTTACAATTCCGATTCCGTTCTATGGCATTAAAAAGGGAATTTTCTCTAATTTAAGTCTGTAATCGAGGCCAAACGAGGTTAAACAAAATATAATCATACTTGAAACGTTATATTAACATATTATTTAAGTAAATAAGGAATTTTCTATAGCTATATGACTCTAAATTATTTCGGAATCTAAATACAATAATCAGGTTTTCCAACTATTTTAAAATCCAGCTAATATTTGCAACTTCATTATTTTAGTTGGGTAGTTGTAACTAAAACCAGTAAAATACAAAACGGAAAGTGCTGCTCGTGATGAATAATTTGCTTTATGTATTATAGCGCTTTTTGTCTTGGCTTTATAAGTAAAGTTAGGATTGACTTCTTAGTACTTCTTGCCACATTTTCTTCCTCCAACATTGTCTCATTTTCTGCCTGCTAACAACGCTTTAAACATTTCCATATTCAAGGAATCATGTCTATAGCTAAACGTTGTCGAAAGTACAGAGGTATTGGCGATATGAAAATTTTTATTCATCCAGTTCGATCTGTCATATTTTTATGTAACTGATTACATCTTTTACGTCTTCCATAATAGTTTTATACATTTTATCAATATTTACTCAATCACAAAGTATTACATCATTATATATCTTTACTTCGTTTATACACTGGATGAGGCATTTGTACCTACTAGGCATTGTTTCTGAGTGGTAACGTGTCGATTTAATGTTCGTGGCTGCAAACTTACTTCCAGCTGTATTTCTCTTCATTCTTAATTTTCTCTTACTGCAAAATACATATCATATATCTTAAAAACCAAAAGTATCAACATATAGTTAATAATTGAAAAAACCCGATTGTACATCTGACCTAGTAACCAGCTACTATAACTATAAGCATGGAGCAATATATAGTTGGCCTACAGTATAATGGAAACGAAACTAATTATTAAACCTAACTGAAACACTTCTACCGGTCAACTATAGTCTTCAGAAAAAGAAATGGAATATCCAAGTTTTAAGCTGTATTTTGTAGGCAGTGTTTGGATATAGAACAAGAAAAAATATCTCATATACAGACAGTCATGCATGCATTACTATAACAATCGTCTTATATGACCGTTTGGTATGTCGAAAACTCTTTAGTCTATGTTGCTAAAAGAGAAAGTGGTTATTACCGTTGACAGTTCAGTAACGCAAAAAAAAGTTTCATTATACTTAAAGAAAAGTAATAAAGTCTTGCGCCTTCTTCTTAAAGCCCAGTGCCAGAATGATGCTTCTTCTCGTCACTAGTTGCTACTCCACCGTCTCTTTTTATTCTGAGCTTGGCAAATATTCTTTTCGCTCCTGTTAGAGGCAATGTTTGGTGAGAGTTTGATACTAAGAGGTTTTACATTCTGAAAACATGATTTTGCATATTGCAATCAGTTTGGGCTACATAAAAAGTGATCTCGTGGTATCGAGTCAGGTCTACAACTAAAGGTATACTTTAGTCTGCAGAGAAAGGAATTATGTATCCAACTTGGGGTTGCATTTCTTGGACAGTTATTTGGCAAAGGAGAAATTATACCCAAGTGAATATTTGAACTAGTCAAAATGGGGTTACTGGTGATCTTGATTCCGCGAGGAATTGTGGTCAAAATAGTGAAGTAGTCAAATCCAAGACACTTCTAGAAATAGTTTTCGAAGTAGTTATGCTCTATCAGAGTGTATTACAACCGATTTGCTGCCTGAAAATAATGGTCCATAGTGTATTAAAACCTAATCACCGCTTGAAAATAAAACGTCTTGCTACTGACTACCACAGTATTGTGACGTCATTAGTCAGTGGCTGAAGAATGCTGATGTGGCAGATTAGCGATCTCCGGCAGATCTGTCGAAATCTATTTACTATATTTTTCTAAAAGAGAAGGAGTAATAACTGTTGACAGTTCGATAACGAAAAAATTGTTTGATATAACTTCTAAACGAGGAATAAATTCGTGGGTCTCATCCTTAAGGCTAAGTGCCACAATCAGTAGGTACTCCTCCGTCTCCTTTTATCTTGAGATATACAAATCGTACTGTTAGAGACAATGCTACGTCAGAGATTGATCCTAAGAAATTTCACTTTTGGAAAAATGATTTTCAGCCGTGGCTTATATTTTAATAATACTTAGCTTCCTGCAAGGGGATCCGTAATCTCATGATAGTGTGTTAGATTTAGCGGCCGAAATGTCCTAGGTTGAAAACCACCAATATAGTTTGTTTTTTATCCGGAAGATATTTCTTGCTATTCACACATATTTTGTAACGTATATTTTCGACCAAAAGTAAGAAGTCAAATCTTAAAATTAATGTTCGGTAACACGAAGTGACCAGAAGAAATTCTTCTATCACAGTTTACAAGAACTGTATTCTTTGAGGAGCCTGTAAAACATCCATTGCTTGGTTTTGTGACTCAGTAGCTCAGGTGTTTGACTTTATATCAGAAGAGCACTGTTTGGATTTACGATTTTAGAAAAAAATTTGAGGTATTTAAAACTGTAATCTTTACTCCTATAAAACCACACTAGAACATGCCAAAATTTTGATTGTCAGTAAAACCATAGATCCGCTTTACCCGATGTTATTCTACGATAGCCAGTATATAAGCGGGTCTTGGAACAAAGTGAAGTTTCACTTATGCGGCCAAAGAATCCTGCGGAGCCTTTGGGACAATAATTCCAAACGCATTTAGGTGAGATGGGAGAGGAAAAGATGAAGGTGGTGGCTTTTGCGGACGATCTGATGATCTATTGAGGTGATGAAGAGGAAGTGCAGTGGCAGCTGGATGTATGGACAGACAGTGTGGAGGAATATGGCCTGAAATTTAATGCAAAGAAATGTGAGTATATGGTAACAACCAGAAAGAAGAATAGGATTATCCAGTAAATTGTGATGGCAGGTGAACAACTAAAGAAGGTAAGCAGGTTCAAGGAACTGGGAAGTGTATTAGGGGAATGGGAAGGAAATGATGACGAGATAAGTGAAAGAGGTAGACAAGCAGAGGCGTTTCTAAGGAGTACTAGAAGCCTGATGTGGAATAAAGATGTGCCACAAAGAAGCAAGAGTAATTTATCACACATACTATGTGCCTATCTTGACATATGCTGCTGAAACATGGACTATGAAGTAGCTGGACATCAGCAGGGTACAGGCAAACGAAATGAAGTTTTTAAGAGGTAGAATGGGAGTTACTAAAATGGACAGGATAAGGAATGAAGTGATTAGATGCATCATAAAAGAGGAACCCCTACAGGAAAGGGTAGAGAGGACCAGACTGAGATGGTATGGACATGTCAAGAGAATGGAGGTTCAGAGAATACCAAGAAAAATCCACGGATTTAAGATGCCTGGTAAACGACCCAGAGGAAGACCAAGAAATGGATGGCTGAAAGGAGTGGAGGAGGATGTACGAAAGAGAGGAAAGGACTGGAACAAGGAGGTGACAGAACTACTATGCCGGTAATTTATAAACAATCTTGGAGATAATGTTAAAAGCTTTTTGAGATTGTTTGATGGAGGTGTATGGGTAGTAAACTGTTCTTCCGATTGTTTAGAGATTCAACATGATCTTTAAGGGGGATGAATGGTACGTTAAATTGCGTTAAGTGTAAGGTAACGTGCAAAACGAATAAAGAGAAACTTTATGCGCATGCATACAAAGTAAGCCGATTAATTCTTGGGAATATTCAATCTTTTAAGCTCCTAGATATGACATTACAGAGCAACGTGAAGTGGGATTGGCACATAAAGGCTATTTATAGATTGCGATTCATAGACCAGTGTAGAAGAATTGTAATGTATCTTTAAAAGAAATCTATACTAATGTTATACATGCGAAAGTAACTCTGTCTGTTTGTTACGTTTTAAGTGCTAAGCGGCTAATCCAATCGTGATGAGATTTGACAGGGAGATGCTGTTTGTTATTAGGAAGGATGTATCATACTTTTTTTCTTTATGGGTAAAACATATTGTCATGGAAATTTATAAAACTAACTGAATAGTAATAGATAGACGCATATCGTGTACTAGTTTCGTAATGCTTGCTGATAAAGCGGGCTGGTAGCGCAGTGGCTCTCTAGAGTACCGCGTGTGGTCACCCGTTCAAATCTTGGTGTGAGCAAACATTTTTAAGAATTGTTTTTGATCGTTTGAGCCAAGCCTGGTAGTTCCGTTATAAGGATCCCATGTTAAAATGCAAGTCCCACAAATTCAGGGATGCAGGCATATCGTACTAGTTTAATTTTTTTGGTATATTGTTCGCTCAGGCTGTACCTCTCTCGAAGACAAAACTTATTATTTATTATAAATGTCGATTTGCGCTTCACTGTCTGCCTAAAAGTTTCTGGCATCAGTTTATTTTATCTTCTTTTTTGACATGCAGGCTTAAACCAGACTAAAGGTGTAGCTCTAGCAAAGCATGAGCAGTTAAGGTAATTAGAAACCCAAGAATCTGATTCCCATGCTGAAGAAAGAAGAGAAGACCAAACTGAAACTGAAGCTGCTCTCAGTTAACCCCCCTCCACCTCACCGCACCTTCGTTTTTTCTTCCTGTTTTTAAATATGCTGGAAATTGATTCTCTTCATGAGACAGGTTAGATGGTGGAATAGTATAGTAATGGCTTTCCTGTCATATTATGGCGACTCGGTGTTGTTTGGGACAAATGTTACCGTAACTTTCAGCTTTCTATTTCCTGTTCTAGCAATGAAATTTCAAGTTCACGCATACGAAGTCGCGGGTAAAAGCTAGTAGCTTATAAAACTCTTCTGCGTCCACATCTGGAGTACTGTTGTGGTGTATGGGATCTGTATCGCAAGGGATTTATTAATAGTTTCGAAAATGTGCAAAGAGCCGTAGGATTTGTGACGGCTGCCAGAACCCTTACGACAGTGTCATAGAATTGAAATGGAGACTAGCAGACAGACGTCGTAGATCCTGGATAGTGAAGTTATTCAGAGATGAAGGGAGTGAAAAAAATTGACAAGTTAGTCCATCGTCAGAATTTAATGAACCATCGTAATTATCATAGACCAATTAGATAAGTTAGACATCGGAGAACTGTATCTCGTGCGGTCATATGTTCTAACGACAAGGACTCTGAAGTAAGCTAAAGAGTATCAACTGTTTTATAAAATATCAGAGATGAAATGAAAGAGAAGAAAAATACTACTCACTTTATTTACAAATTTTAACTTTAAATTCTTGCAACTTTTTTGGCAAATTATTCATCATTTCTCTTGGTAAGTTATTCCAATCCCTGACACCCTTGCCTAAAAAAGAGAATCTTCCCACACCCTTGTGCCTGAAATCGAGTGCCAGCTTGTGGTCATGGTCATAATTTCCCTTCCTTGCATTATATTCAATTCTTACACCAATATCATTCCATGCCTCATCACCAATATACGCCATGTACACTCCCATGACCCTCTTCACCCTCCTTCTGTCTTCCAATGAGTCCCATTCCAGCTCTTTTATCATATCTGTTACTGATTACGTTCTGCGATAATTTCCAGAAACAAATCTAGTAACCCTTCTTTCCACCATCTCCAACTCCTGTATTTGATACTCAAAATGTGGATCCCATACTACACTACCATATTCAAACAATGGTCTGACCAAAGTTTTGTAACCCAATTCCTTTACTTCTCTCGTACATCTTCTCACCACCCTCTCCAACAAATGTAGAATTTTGAAACCTTTTCCTAGTACCTGTCCAATGTGATCTGCCCAGTTAAGCTTGTTATCAAATGTAATGCCAAGATATTTACATTTCAATTCTTTCCCCACCATATAATCATAATAAACCTTTAGTTTTTTTATTTGGGTATCTAATAAGCTGACTCTTCTTTGCATTTATCTTCATCCCATGTTTACCAACTCAACTAGATATCCTGACCAGCTCACCCTGCAACTGTTTACAATCCTCAACCGTTTTGATCCTTTTATAGCATTATGTCATATACAAACAATCTAATTTCTGATAGTAAACAATCAACACAATTATTCATTAGAATAATAAACAGCAATAGTCCCAATACGCTACCGTGTGCACTCCCCCTAACTTTCTGTTTCTACCTTTAAAAAATTCTTCTATCCACCAATCACTTACTGATCCACTCCAATAGTTTCTACCTTATTTACTACCATTTTATGGCTCAATCTGTCAAAAGCCTTTGAAAGATCTAGTGCTACACTATCGAAGCAATGTTGCCTTACCTTAGTTGAGTTGAAAAATACAATATTAATTGTATTTGTTAGCTTGGACTGCAAGTTTTTATCTTATCATCAAAGCTGAGTAACAAATTGCCTAAGAATAAATCAATTTCAAACTGTAGAAAACTGAGATTTATAATTAACTATCAGAGTACTCGGCGTTTCTCGGGATCGTTGGGTTGATTTACCGCTATAGAATCTGCCAGTGAGAAACATGTTTACCAAGTTTCATCAAAACTGCCACAGCCGTTTCAGGAACGTAAAAAACGTACTGTTGTCCGTGTTTGAAGCAGCTGGTGGTGAAGACCACGCCCATGGTCCACAGCGTCTGCCCTTGTGCTTTATTTATCGCTATAGAAAAGTTTCGCTTTCCAGAAACTCTGTACGCACTTGATGTCGAACGGTAAATTATGTAACATATAAAAATAAATGTTTGTTTGTTGATTTGTTCGTCTTCTATGCTTCCGATTATGATGAATGTTTGGTGAGTTGTTCTGTGCGCACCTGCGAAGGTTTCTGACCCCCCAAAAAAACAACCCCACACCCCAATACTTCACTTAATTTTTCAAATATTCGATACTATAACGTGACGCGCTGTCGCCACATTATAGTGTGCATTTTTTATAATATAAATCATAATGTTAGATAATTTGCATAAATCTTGGGCGACCACCTAAATATTTTTTTTTTGTAATTTCCTAAAGTACGCAAGATTCCAAGTGAGGACTGTAATGCAATGGTGAACATTCAGTGTATCTTGTTGCAACGAATATTAAAGAATTATTGAGTTGTGTAGGCTTAAAGCTAATCGTGGCCTTCCCGAACCATGACGACAGCAAGTCGCGGATAAAGGGTTTTGCCGGATATCACTGGTTTTCACCTTGGGGTGGACAGCCAACAGGCCACTGACCTGGCGTAAAAACCCGCATCCCGTGCACGCTCTTACCCCGTGAACTTAGCCAAATATGTCCAACCTCTGTGTAATACGCGGGGCAAATAAGATATCGGGGATATCACGTGATATTAGGGGCCAACCTGAAGATCCAATCCAAATGAGCATATAACTTAAAATCCTGGGAATTTTCTGTTAAATGTTATCTGCGAGACTGCAAGGGGCGGAGCCAGAAATTTCCTCGCAGATCGAAAAGCAACGAGATTCGAGTCTATGCTAGGCTAGTCTGTGGTGGACTCTGAAAGTTGCTAACTGCTGCAGTTCGACTTCTGGTATTGGAAATCTGACGCTGCCAACTTGAGGGAGTGGCTTCCGCACGGCGACATAGCCAGTAATGCGATAATGCGCATTGCTACTAGGACGTGCCTGTAGCCGCGTTGTGAGACAGGTCTCACATACCGTGGGTCATCTCCGAATTCCGCAGACATCAGACGCAGAAATACAATGGTAACTTATTACGACCAAGCGATCTGATTGTGCAAACGTGAAACTGAACCCTTAATCGTCTTTGAGAGGATAGATCCATGTTCTAACTTTGTAACTGAAAACCCCCTGAGCTAGTGGCGTAATTTGCCAGAACTAGTTATTTTCGAATGGCTTATTGTTCATTGGTGGCGCCCTGATTTATTGAAATGTAAAGTACTTAAGTTATGTTTCTAGCTATGTGTGAAAGGTGATTTGCTGACGGGATTCGGCGTGTGTTGGAGGATTCATTACAATCATTGATACTGGAGATATCTCTTAGAAGGATGTCCGGTGCACCCTAAAAAATTGAAAAAGTGATTTAACAGAATCATGATAACAAATCGTGCTGATAAAATACGACATGAGTGCCGGGCGGATTCAGAAGTATGCTATGTTATGTGTCTGTACTTGAAAATTTATGGAATTGTAACAGATAGGAATTTAACAACTCAAAGTTTAAGAAGCACTAGAACGATGATTTTTTTTTGTTTTTTTTTTTGTTTTGTCTTTGCTGATGAAAGTTGGTTCGCACCTGCATGTATGTGATGGTCAAAGACAGATCTTAGAAACTTCAGAGAGGTATACCGATCTTGTATCTGAGGAAAAGACTATAGCTTTCTACCTCGAGTGCTGTTGTCGATGTTCACGGGGCGACAGATGGTTAACCCTCTCGAAGGATGTACGGGGGCATCCATAAATTACGTGAGGTATTTTACCGAATTTCTGGACGCCCCCTCCTCTGGTGTGACTTCGTGAGATCTGATCCAACACCCTCCCCCCTCCCCTGTGGTGAGATCTGGTTCGTGACACCACCACGCTAGAAATCACGGTCGCAACTTTTTGAGACCTTTCCAAAGTGGGTTACACCCCCATTTTACAACGCTTGGTGTCACAGGTAGGACGACCAGCTCTTTTCGTGCTTATCTAACACAATCCGGTAACACTATGTGACACAGAGGTTTGCGAACCCTCTGCTTCAGTATGGTGGAGTAGTACTATGGGTTGGAGTGGGTCTAAATGAGGGTAGTAAGATTTTTAAAGTAGCACACTATCAGTAACTGATTTTATACATAAGTTGGATTGGGTGCTACTGGAAGACAGGAAGGAATATGAAGAGAGTGCTTAGTTTGAATAAGACAAATTAGTGACCGAGCGTGGTGAGCGGTAACTCCCTGGCCTCACATTCGGAGGGACGTAGGTTTGCTTCCCCGTCCGGTCATCCTGATTGCGGTTTCCATGGTTTGCCGTGATCACTCCAGGCGAATGCCAGAATGGTTCCTTAAAAATACCATAGAGGATCCAGATTTCACACCCATAATGAAAAACTGAGATCATGGAAATGCGAATCATTCGCATTATCAATTGCAGACTGAGATCCAAACTTATGAAAATAAAATTTCATGCTAATATATTGTGTCCTGGCTCCCGATTTGATTCCTTTCTTGTAATCATACTGCTTATCCATCACAGTGCTTGAGTATTTGAAGGAGGAAACTTGCTCGGTGTTATTGCCTTTTATTGATAGGGTTACAGAAGAATACAAATTTGGTCCTGGACAGGTTGACAACCAGACCAAACTCTTCACTGTTCTGGTCTAGGTTTTAATTTTTTTGGTTGCTCTGCTAAACGCAACTACACGAACTTGTTTCCAGTTGGACAATTTCGGGCATTTTTAATGATCTCTTAGAGGAGCAGTTAAAATTTTTTGTTTTCCATAGTTTCCTTAAATCACGCGAAGCAAATGACGGTATAGTTTCTTCAAAAAGTCGTGGTTGAATTTCTAGGTTCTCATAACTAGGTATGATTTCCGGGTTAATTGAGATGAATACGAGAAGGATGAATTTAGCAGCAGGTATTATATTCTGCTACTAGATCCTTTAAACTACACAAAATTATGAAAAAATTCCAATCTAGGGCCCAATTGCATGGCTCCAATACGGATACCTGTTTTTTGATATGTAGTAACAGTATTGAAAGATTAAAACTTGTATTACATGTTTTAGAACATCGAACTCAGGACCTATATCTATGAGGATAACCCGAATATTAGTCTGATTTCTCTGTGCTTCGCAGAAAATTTATCTGTTCTTTGATGTGTCATAACGCGTCCTCGAAGTTTGAGATTGTAACATATATTAGCCGCTTTGTTGTGTGTTGCGGGCCGTCACATTAGTATGCGGGTAACCACTGCGCGCGTGCCTGATAATGAGATGGAGGCTGGGCGGCGATCGATGGATGGCTCCGGGCATTTGACGCTGAAATTCGTAACTCCAAAACTACTTTACAGAATTTATTACGTTAAATGGCATTGTAATACGCAGGAAATTTTCATGTTATTTGGTATATCACAACACTATTACAAATTAAAAATTGTTTTACTTGTTATAAAATATTGAACCCCAACCCCATACTAAGAGGAAATAGCGAATATTACACCGCATTTCGGTCGTTTTGGAAACAATCAATTGAATTAGAGTAATTAATATTTTAAGACCATATAATTTAGGTTACCGCTGCAACGTGGAGGGTCCCTAAGATTTTTGTATTTTCTGACATGATTAATGGCTTTTCTGACAGATTATGACATTTATTGATTGCTAATGACCCTTAATTTTTTATTGACTGATTGCTAATGACCTTTTTTGACAGCTAGATTTCTAGAGCTCTCTTATTTGCCCCATGAAGTTTCTTATTTACTTCAACGCGAGCGTCGTCATGAGGTCCACATATATGTTCTGTAACTTTCAGTATGGCAGCATATTTACTCTTCAAAATTCAACTACATCGTTTTGATCTTTCATTGAGGCAGCGTTTAGTAATCGTTCCATATTCTTTCTTCCAAAACTTTCTATAGCTGTACCCGTCATAACACGCACACGGCTTTCCATGAGTAGATGAACTAACTTCTATGATTAAAAACAGTAATATTTAATAATACACCTGCTCACTACGAAACTCAAGACAGGAGTGAATGCGTAAAGTGGTGTGCGGTTGGGTTAGGAGGAGAGGGGGTTGGAATTCCCAAAATCCAGTATATTTTTGTCGCTGGGACTAATTGGTAACTAATAGCAGGTAGCAAGTGACGACCCGCAACAAGGCAATGACATGGTTGTGCGTGAGTTTCAAATATTTGCTATGGTGCGCTATTAGCACTGTACGCGATTGACACAGGTTCGGCCCATAGACTTCACTCGGTAGGCATGTAAAAAATAATTGTTTAAAAAACATAAAAATCGCCTTCAAAAAAGGGCACTAAAAATTTTAAAATAACTTTATACCTTGCTTAGAAGAAAGTAAATCTAAATGGACAATATTTTACATTACTGTTACTGAAATTTTTACATTAATTACTTATTTTTGGAGTCGGTGCCAGCTGTCAGATCACGCAGATCGAATTACTGAACTTTATTTGGTGTTCGAGGCGAACCGAGAGTATGAACAAATATTTTACAGCATGTCGTGAGGAAAATTAATTGTAGGTAAGTAGTAACATGATTTTTTATGTATTATTGTTATTTAATATATTTTTTATCTTTTTGTTTTTCTTGTTTTGGCTGGCACCGACTCCAAAAATAACTAATTAATTACAAATTTCAGTAACAGTAATGTAAAATATTGTCCATTTAGATTTACTTCCTTTTAAGCAAGGTATAAAGTTATTTTAAAATTTTTAGTGCCCTTTTTTGAAGGCGATTTTTATGTTTTTTAAACAATTATTTTTTTTTTAAATTTTTAGTGGCATTATAGTTAATTTGTATTTAAATATGCCGCAGCAGTTCTAATTTTGCGAACTTCCTAGTAGCTCAATGGTTAAAGCGAATACTTTTAAAAAAATCTGTCTTTATAACAACTTTCAGAATGGGGTAAATTGGATGCTGTGTTAAGGAATGTCAGTATACATTTTGGTCCAGGCTGTGTTTCGATCTAATCATAACATCTATTAAAGCTGCTGCTCGATAATCGAAACATGTAACATCTGGACATTAATACATACCACATACACAAATCTGTCTCTGGAATATATCTGTTCGTTCCGGCATCACACTGAAAAAATAGATATTTAATTGGTTTTCACAACGTAAAAGCTCGGGCTCCAAGTTGAAATCTGAACTAAATGTTGAGACATTAGGACACATACATTTAATAAATATTCTGCAATGACTTAAAAATAGCTTAATTGATTTTGACGGTACTTAAACTGTGGATTTTGTAAAGAACATTGGAAATTATGAACGATGGGATAAAGGAGAAGAGGGATTGGGCTTTTGTATACCAAATGTAGACTGTCTTTTCTGATTGATTTAAAGTATACGTTTGTAAATTTCTATTGATATCCATATAAACTTTTTAGGTGTGTATAAAAAAATAATTAAGGGGTGTGGAGGTGAAGAGTAGTTTGATTTTTATTAAGGTAGTGTGGACAGCATTTTTCTCTTTGTTTTAAAATATACATGTGCAAAGTTCCATCGAAACCAGATAAAAACTGTAGCTTTGTGTAAAGAAAATTTACAAAAATTAAATGGGGTAAGGGAGTGAGCGGTTGGGTTTTGTAAACAGAAAGTTTCTCTTTGTTCTTAAGTATACATTTGCAGTGTTCCATCGAAATCTGATAAAAACGGTAGGTATCTGTAAAGAACATTGGAAATTAGGAGGGGTGGGGGTAGAACGAAAAAGGGGTTGGGCTTCTGCGACCTAATTTAAACACAATTGTTATGTATTTTTTAAAGTATATGTGTGCAAATTTTCTTCAGAATCAGATAGGATCTGTGCTTTGTGTAGATTAAAGGGGTTGAAAGGGGAAGAGAGGTTTGGCTTCTCTAAAGCAAATTCAGACAGTATTTTTGTGTTTGTTTTGAAGTATACATGTGCATACTTCCTTCAAAATCAGATAGAAACGGTAGCTTTATATAATGAACATTAACAGTAATTAAAGGGGTAGAAAGGGGAATAGGTTTTGTGTTTTTGTCAAAGTAATGTGAGTAGTATGTTTCTTTTTCTATTTGCTTTAAAGTATACACATACGAAGTTCCTCCGAAATCGGATTAAAATGTGGGTTTGTACAAACATTAAGGGATGTAAAAGGGGAGCTAGGGTAGTTTTTTTATTTTTTGGTCAGAAATCTTCTCCATAAAAAAATACAAATATGTACCAACTTTCATAAAGATCGGTCAAATGGTGTCAACTGCAGCTTTTCAAAAAGAAAATTGACAAATGTCAAGGGCCGGAAATGGGGAAAGGGGTTCAGTTTTGGCAAACCAAAGCTGACATTTTTTTTTTCTCTTTGTTTTACAGTAAAAGTTTGCTAAGTTCTATCTAAACTGGATAAAAACTGTTGGTTTGTATAAAAATTAAACGGTTTAATGGGTAATGGGGGTGGTTTTTTTTATTTTTTGGTCCGAAACCTTCCTCGTGAAAAATTCATATAAGCGCCAACTTTCATGGTAATAGTTCAAATGGTGGCGACTGTAACTTTTTATAAAAAAAAAAAAATTGACAAAAATTAAGGGGTTGTTAGGAAGGAGAGGGTTGAGCTTTGGCAGACCAAATGTTGACAAGATTTTTCTGTTTGTTTGAAAGTATACATTGACAAAGTTCAATCAAAATCAGATATGAAATATAGGTTTCTATAAATTTAAAGGGTGTAAAGGGGGGGATGGGGTGGCTTTTTTATTTTTTTAGTCAGAAACCTTCTCCATGAAATATTACATGTATATGACAACTTTAATGGAGATCAGTTAAATGATGTCAACTATAGTTTTGTATAAATTAATGGGTGGATAGGGTGAGAGGGGTTCGGTTTTTTCAAACCAAATGTTGACAGCATTTTTCTCTTTATTTTTGACTATACATCTCCAAAGTTCCATTGAAATCGGAAAAAAATGTGGGTTTGTATAATAATTAAGGGGTGTAAATGGAGAGAGGGGTGTTTTTTTATTTTTTGGGTCAGAAACCTTTTCCATGAAAAATTACATGTATATGCCAACTTTAATGGAGATCAGTTAAATGGCGTCGACTTTCGCTTTGTATAAAGAACATTGGCAAAAATTAAGGGGTGGATAGGGGGAGAGGGGTTCAGTTTTTTCAAACCAAAACTTGACAGTATTTTTCTGTTTATTTTTTACTAAACATTTCCAAAGTTCCATCAAAATCGGATAAAAAGTGTGGGTTTGTACACATTTAAGGGGTGTAAAGGGATATAAGGGGTGGTTTCTCAATTAAATTCATATGGGACCACTTTGGAGGTATACTCTATCCACTATAAAAATTTCATTTAGATCAGTTCAAAATTGGTGAAGATATCGCTGAACATACATAAAAAAAAAAAAAAAAAAAAAAAAAAAAAAAAAAAAAAATTCAGACGAATTGAGAACCTCCTCCTTTTTTGAAGTCGGTTAAAAACTACCCCTCATCCGCACGTGTCTGATTAGTATAATATGAGAGACAGTGCAACTTTGAGCCAATGATTGAATCGGGTGGCACGCGCAAGTGTCTAATTAGCATTTTACAAAAGATGTGCACTTTTGCTGTATATGAAGCGGCCTATCGCATAGAGGACTGCACGTTCCATATGTTAATTAGCATATTAGTAGGAGCTGTAGGTTTCTCCTTTAAAAACACCTGCACACAATAAATAATGAACTTAGCATAATATTTTAGGTAATGCACTTTGAGGAAGTAATTAATGACCTTCAAGGTGGTGTGAGTTTGGCTAAAGAAGCCATGAAGGTGGTGCCGATAGTAAATGACTTGGGTATCGATGATTAATGGCATTTTTGTGAGATTTTGACAGGTATTCCTACAGATCTTGGGCCCACACTTACCTTTATAAGAGCCGAAATTAAAATAGTGGCTCTTTTCTGTGCAGGGTTGGTAACCCCACGCAAGTCTTCCCACTGCTTACATAGATGATATTCTTATAATCTAGGCCTACAATTAAAACCACCTAATAGACTTCATCAACTCCCTAAACAATAGCCACTCCATCAACTTTATCTGGACATACTCCTGCACATATTTCACCTATTATGAAACATTCCATCACAGAAAGGGGAACATCAAACCCTAAATCTCTGTTAATTCCTTGGCTTCAATTGTTTTCACCCCTTCCACACCAAATGCTACCTTACTTATAGACGGGCCACTCATCTGTTCTGATAAACTCTCCAGATACATGCAGAATCCGTACTAAGCTTTCATCTCCCACTGCTACTTCCTGGTGCAACCCAGCAGTTAGCATGACCTATTCCAATCCGACCACAGGGAAAAATTTCCGCATTATTGGACGTGCCACTAGCACCACAACGCATCTCATATAGCAATTCACCTGCCTCAACTGTACCAGTTCTTACATTGATCTCTCCAGTTAAAGATGCCGTGAGGTGTGTATCAGGCCAAGAGAATCTTTACTCAACGGTGAGAATACCAATAATTTATCCCATCTGTGACTGACCACAATTTAAAAAACTGTTTTACAGTGATGGCTGTCAGAGCCTCCCCTGAAACCAGGACATGCTCTGAACTCTGCAGATGGGAACTAGCTGACCAATATTTCCTTGACATCTTTCAAACATATCCCCAATAACAGACATCCTTCTGACCTCGATAAGTTCTTCCAATAGACGCAGAGATTATTATTATTAGCTCGACTTTGTGATGGGTCGTGATGTGTGTTTTATATATATATAAGAAATATTATGTCAACTAAAGAAATTAATAAATAATCATAAGAATTTTAATATTTAAACTTAACAAACCATCATCAGAAACGGTGTGTGACGATCACATATACATTATAGATTATTCCATGGTAGGCAAGCATACTAATATAGATTCCTTGAGATTTAATTAAGTTCGTGCTGTAGTTGTTTGAGATGTTGTTGATTCGCAGGCACGACATAATTGAGTGACGTAGTTGAGTCGTTACCTTGAGTTCGTAAATTCAGTATACGAACTAGAAGTATCATAAGAAGTCCGATATAAAAGTAACGGTCTTAGTATCAGTTGGTGTTGGTGGAGAATGTTAACTTATTAAATGATGAAAAATAAAAGTTATCACCAGAACAATGAATGGCTTGTTCATCTGTTCAATAGTCAGATACTATCTATGAAAATAAGCTAAAGAGAAAAGGGCGACCGTATTCGAAGTTAATAAAATTATTTTCCACACGAGATTACATAAATCAGAGGCACCGGGCTGAAACAACAAAATCTAAGCAAACAAATACAACACATGGCGACCCGCGACAATTTTGCTTTACAGCCTGCAAATTCATGGGACTAAGGAAGCAAAACAGTGACAAGGAACCTGAAAAAAATACAAATTGGAGACGACTGAACTTTGAAGGTTAGCAGACACTGCCAAAGGAGAATTCCACTGCTGCCAACGTCGACGCGAGAACCATCTAAGTCACTCCGCCTTTCAAGACGCATACTTTGGAGGAATTAGCCGTAAATTACTTTAATTTTTGTCTTAAAAAATTGTAACAAAGGTGAACCAAAGTATATGTTGAATAGTTATCATCTAAACTTAAATTTTTTGTATATATTTCCACATAGTACAGAGTTAAAATTTTTATGTTCGTCACAGTTTGAAATATATTTTATCACAGATAAAAGTGTATCAAGTTGGTACAGTTCATGGAGGAATATTTCCTTCCTCCATGGTACAGTTATGTATGTGGAAATACATATTAATCTTCGCAATTATTTATCGTAAAGAATATTAGTTAACAGTTTGTATTTCTTCACATATAATCATGAATAATAATACTAGTAATGGTGTGGCAGGCAATGCTTGTTACAGCCTAGTTCTAGGGGCGGAAACAAATGTCACCAGATGCAACAACATTCACCTCCATTTTTAGAGGTTGTTCACACACTTTAGCTGACCCATTAAGGAGTGACTTTGATGTTAAACCCCTTTTATTAGGATTGTACTCGAAAATGGAATCACAATCTATTGATATCAAATCACAATTCAGTGAACTTAACTCACAACTTGAATCAAAACTCAAACAACAATTCATTGAACTTAATCGATTTGATCAACAAACATTCGAAATCAAATCACTAAAAGCTCAAATTGAAGTATAGTCAAATAAACTGGAACGCCAATCTATCGCGATTGAGAAACGCTCGGTAGTTTTACATTCAGCAATAGAAGACACACACAAGAACAAAGTTGTAGAATATGAGTCAAGATTTTCAGATACCAGTCAAATCGATAGCACAATCACTGACAAAATAAAAGAAACTTCATCGACTCTTCACAGTAAACTAACAGCCTCAAATGTTGAAGTTCAAAAACAAATTACAGAAAACTTTAAGGTGATGGAGGGAGAAATTCATATATTTCAGGGTAAGATAATGGAAAGACAATACAGCAGAGGAAAGAGTATCGATAATTGAATCATCTAACATCGACTTTAAGAAGAACTTAGAAGAAATTCCGGATGCCGACTTAGTTCACTTGCAACACAGTTACAATACAGTACATAAACAGTTGGGAGAAATACACCAAAAGGTGTTTACCAATAATAAAAAACTAAATAATAGATTTTTGGAAATACATAAAACAGTGGGTAAAATAAGGCAGCAATTGCAATCTGTAGGTAGTCCGCAATTACCGAGAGGAGTAAACAAGCATTTTGACACAGACAAATTTTCGGGTCAGGGTGCTAAACACACAGTCTGTTTTATAAAGAGCTTTGAACAGTACAGAACGTTTAAAATTTCTCATGATATATCAAGAAAAAATTGGAAATGTAGAAAAAAATAGCCTGTGGCGTTGAGGAACGACTGAGAATCGCTTCCTCGCCCCACGCAGTTTTTGGTGGGGGAAAATAATGAATTATTAGTAAATGGAAAAGTATGCAGGGGACAAAGTTAGGGATAAAAAAAAAACTATACTTTCGTTCATCAGAATATACTGTTTTTGTATGAGAGACACCAAACACATGTCTAGAAAAAGGTTGACATTTCATATGTATATTTACTTTTTTTAAATAATAGATATTAATAATAATTAAATGTACATGTTATTTATATATTTAAAATGTAGGTGATATAATAATGTAACATTATTTGTAAAAATACGCCAACACCAGCCATTATATACGATTTTTTAAAATGTAGGTCAGTTTGAATAATGTGATCAAACCAAATGTTAGAGTTTAATCTTACATTGTTGAGGTCAGAAGACTTCCAAAATATAGCGATAAACTGGAGGGGGTTGTGACGATCACATATACATTATAGATTATTGCATAGTAGGCAAGCATATTAATATAGATTCCTTGAGGTTTAGTTAAGCTCGTTCTGTCGTATGAGATGTTGTTGGTTGCCAGAAGCGACATAATTGAGCGACGTAGTTGAGTCGTTACCTTGAGTTCGTAAATTCAGTATACGAACTGGGAAGTATCATAAGAAGTCCGATATAAAAGTAACGGTCTTAGTATCAGTTGGTGTTGGTGGAGAATGTTAACTTATTATATGATGGAAATAAAAGTTATCACCTGAACAATGAATGGCTTGTTCATCTGTTCAATAGTGAGATACTATCTATGAAAATAAGCTAAAGAGGAAAGGGCGACCGTGTTCGAAGTTAATAAAATTATTTTTCACACGAGATTAAATAAATTAGAAGCACCAGGCTGAAACGACAGACCTAAGCAAAAATATTCAACACAAGTGGTTTTAGTTTGCTGACAAAAAATAAGTAGGCACATTTGAAATAAGTCACAATTTTTAAATGTTATAAAAATCAATTTATTTAATTTGGTTTTTATCAGATAGAAAATTTCTCATTCGTATTTCTTGTTTTCTGTATTTTAACATACTTGAATTTTTAATTTTATTAATTCTGTCATAAGAAAACCTCCTGTTTAGGTTGGCTAAAAATTTTACTTTTGATAACGCAACATATGTTAAACCTACATAAGTATTTTTCTCTCAAATACCTACAACAAGTTTATTCAATGTTAAACCTTAATCTTTATGACTTGTCATTGCAGAAGCTAATGGTAATGTAAATTGTTTTCTTGAACAAGACATATTCCCTCTTTTACAAAATTTAGTTGTTGTCGCTGGAATTGGAACGCAAATACTACTTTGATAAGTTAAATGAAATAAACGAACCTTTATCACTCGTGGCATTTGATCATGCGGACTTAGATTCTCTTCATAAATAATATCCTGAACATAACCTAAAGCTCCATTCACTAATCCTTTTTCTACCCATAAATTAGAGCCTAACATAACTTTCACGCAATTCTTTTAATTTTTGATGATTAAATTCTTTTACATCTTTATATGTTGCAAATAGTCCAATAGCATCATTGAAAAACTTACGTTCTTGTAATGGAAAAATTTGAAGACAAAGTGTCATTAATTTTTTTATAGTCTTCAATTGTACTCTCATCAAATCCAATACGATCAAGTATATCTCGAAATATTTGTAGAGATTCATTTTGTTGGAATGGTACTGATAAGAAAATAATATGCTTGAATAACAATTTCCCTTCTAAGAGGAACTCATTTCCTTCTATTTTACCACTGTAAAGTGGTCTGTCATTAACAGGTGGTAACTTTTTGACATCCCCAAAAAATATATAACCAATCCACCAAATGGTTCATGTTGTCTTGAAGAAATATCTTTTCCTAATCGTAAATCAATTTTCCTCAAATCACTGCATCCACTCATACTAATTTCATCTATGAACAGAAATTTGAACTCATGAATTTCCTCTTGAAATTGAGCAAGTGAATGTAAACTGAGCGCTCTAAAAACTTTCTTTATTCCTACTAATAGTTTTGAATGTATTGTTCAACCATTTATGTTGACAGCAGCAGCACCAGTTAGCAATAGATAAGTTTTTTTTTTTTTTTTGCTTAACGTCTCTCTAACAGCGGGAAAGGATTGGGGGGGGGGGGGGGCAAGCAATGTGAAGGAATTCGGCCATGTCCGTTTGAAGGAAGCATCCCGGCATTTGCCTGGAGTGATTTGGGAAACCATGGAAAACCCAAATCTGGCTGCCCAGACGGGGTTTCGAACCGCCGTCCTCCCGAATGCGAGCCGAGAACGATAGCCGTTACACCACCACGCTCGGTAATAGATAAGAAGATGGTCCCAATGTTTGATTCAATCGAGTAGTAAAATAATTAATTAATGTACTTTTTCCTGATCCAGCTTTCGCTTGAATAACAATTATTTTAATTGGAAGTTTTTGTTCATAACCTTGTAGATAAGGTTTTCTAAAATATATTTATCAGTTCTTGTTGTTCATTAGAAAAAAACAATATTCGTTGGAAAGTTACATTGAGTATAAACATTACTCTGTTATTCTGCTAACTTTTCATTTTCAATAAAATGTTCAAATATATTCAATACTTGTCCATTTGAAATAGTATGCCAATTATATTTAATATTGATTTCTCTTCTACCTAGATCAACTTCTAAATAATGATTATTTGGTCAAGCAGCTACATTCATCCTGTCGTATAGTTGATTTACTTATACTTGGTCTATTTCTTCAAAATATACTTCGTCTTCTAAATTTTGTAGTATATAATCTAAATCATTATTCAAAATATCTTCATTTGTAAAATGCTGCTTATATATAATTTTGCAGGTGCAATTTTGTGGATTTAGATCATTCAATTGTCGCCAAGGAGCATGCAACAAAACTTGTTGCTCGTAAAAATTTCCACTGTTTTCAACACCAGCATTATATTTAAATTGTGGTATAACTCTAAGAATAAAAGGTACTTTTTTAGTAATATAATTTAGACCTCTTTTGTACATTTTTGTAAAAATATCATGTAAAGACATATTTTCAAATTCCATTGATACATATACAGGGTGTTACAGAAAGGTACGGCCAAACTTTCCGGAAACATTCCTCACACACAAACAAAGAAAATATGTTATGTGGACATGTGTCCGGAAACGCTTACTTTCCATGTTAGAGCTCATATTATGGACGGCTGTGATACAATACGCCATTCTCCAGGGCTGCATCAGCGCATCAGGGATTCCATGCGACGGAGGGTGGATGCATGTATCCTCGCTAACGGAGGACATTTTGAACATTTCCTGTGACAAAGTGTTTGAAGTCACGCTGGTACGTTCTGTTGCTGTGTGTTTCTATTCCATGTTTAATGTGATTTGAAGAGAAGTAATAAAATGAGCTCTAACATGAAAAGTAAGCGTTTCCGGACACATGTCCACATAACATATTTCCTTTGTTTGTGTGTAAGGAATGTTTCCTGAAAGTTTGGCCGTACCTTTTTGTAACACCCTGTATATATATATATCCTTTCCAAATTATTACTTTGGTTATATTCTCCAACTTCCGATATTATACTCTCCAAAATTTACTTGAGTTCTCCACATACTGATATTTATTCAAAGAGTTGGAAATATAAATGCTTCCATCTTCTTTGTTCGTATCAACATGCTCCTATATATTGTCTCATAAATTAATTGTTACAAATTGACGAGATGATCGAAATAAAGGCCGGAATTTGCAAATGTTAACGAAATCTGCTTTTCTAAATCAATAATAAATACTGTATGTTGCTTTTGAATGAAATCCTTTATAAAATGTTTCTGGTGCGTACATAATTTTTGTTTCAAATATTTTTATAATATAAATCATCCAAAGGAAAATGAATAATTTGAAGAATTAGTTTCAAAACAAATTTGTAATGCTACAAGATCGAATAGTAATTAAAAAACATAAAAAAAAATATTCCGTGGGTCGTAGGATCGAACTTCGGACCTCCCTCTCAGGGACACAACGCCATAACACGAACGGCTAAACCAATGTTATTAACAATCAGTGTCCCGTACGGATATAACTCATTTTTACACCTTTTTAATCCCCGATTTCTCTTAAAAGGGAGCCCACCATGCAGAACTGCTTTAGGGAAAGAAACCAGAGGTGACTTATTATTTACCAGACTTGTTCGTTCTACGATAGCGCTTTCCACACTGAAGAAGGGTTAAAAAAATAATAATTGTTGCAATTTATTTGGTTTATTTTAGAAAAATAATGATTGATGACACACTTTGAATTAGTATGCTCAGTTTCACATCTACAGGTGCTGCAGTTTTTTTTCAAAAAATGCACCACAAAAGTGTACAAATCATCTCCTAGTGTAAGGGCTCGCTTCGCTCGCTTTAATTATTAGCTACTTATTCACCTTCATATTATAAATTTGGTATTTTCTACTTAAGTTTTTATTCATATCTATATCCTTTCCGAATAATTACTTTGGTGATATTCTCCAACTTTCAATATTATATTCTGCAAAATTTGCAATCCAACCTACTTGAGTTCTCCACACACTGAGTAGGCATTAGTGCGATAACATCCAATCTTGTTAACGGTCTCATTACCTCTAGGACTAAGGATCAACACCGAAATATTATCCATTTGACTCGTTTGTGTTTGTTCATCCCAGATGCCATCATCTATAGTAAGTTCTTTATTGCTGTAAAGTATTTTCCTACTAATTATTAATGTTGAAATAATAATTAAATATACAGATTAACCTCAACCTATTCATAACCCTATACTGGTTCATTTAAAGCGTTCAACTTTTCACAAATTGGTCTATGGATAATGGAATCAAAGAAACTGCCATTAGGCATTGAAAATAAGATAGGATAGGGAAAAATAATCCATTACTTACACAGATGAAGGAAGCTCAGGATGGGTTCTTATTTTTCCCGCTGCCATATATCTCTTCTCTTACATAACTAATTGCTCTACAACAATATTTTCAAGTTGTTTGTATTTTTACGTGTTAATCTCACCCTCCTTCCTACCTTGATCTGTGGTAAGTGATGGGCTACTTTTCGCTATTTTAACATATTTACAAAATAATGTATGGCAGAAATTACTGGAATCTTTCTGTTGGTTCCAGGACTAGATCCAGCTGGGCCTTTGTTTGAAAACCAAGATCCACATGCGAGGCTAGACTCTACTGATGCAAAATTTGTCGATGTTATTCACTCTAATGGTGAAAATCTGATTTTGGGAGGCTTAGGATCATGGCAACCAATGGGTCATGTTGACTTTTATCCAAATGGAGGCCGTATGCAGAAGGGATGTAGCAACCTATTCGTTGGAGCTGTTAGTGATATACTGTGGTGTATGTAAAATTATGTAGTAATTGCTGTATGAGTATTTTATTTAAAGTTTAATAATGAATCATTAAAGATTACATAATTTTCATATCTTTCAAATCTTCTTACCATAATTTATTTTTATTTCAGCTTCTGAAGTAGAGGGGCGTAGTCTTTGTAATCACAGAAGAGCATATAAATTCTTTACTGACTCTGTTTCTCCAAGATGCCACTTTCCTGCATTTCCTTGTGAGTCATATGACAAGTTTTTAGAGGGAGAATGTTTCCCATGTACTGGAACTAACCAGTGTGGAAACAT
Organism: Vandiemenella viatica; assembly: GCA_031002005.1. NCBI lineage: Eukaryota > Metazoa > Arthropoda > Insecta > Orthoptera > Morabidae > Vandiemenella > Vandiemenella viatica. Next base: position 170,284,677 of record CM061921.1, read on the forward strand.
GGGATACTATGCTGATCGTGCTGAAGGGCGTGGGACTTTGTTTCTCATAACAAGGGATGAAGAACCTTTTTGTGGTAATGAAGTTTGAAATTTATTACATACTAGTCGAAGTGCCTTGGGTTGCAATGGATTATTATATGTAGTTTCTAATTGCTTTTGGAAATGTGAAAGTGGGATAGCAACATATCTGAACTCCATGAAGTTATAAATAATTACAAAACTATTGTTTAGTATTACTAAAGTAAAAAAATAAATCTTATGTGGCCTGAGCCAGTAAATTAACTTTTCAGTTTACCAAACTATCTGCCTCTGTCATGGCACAACCTAACCACTAACACATAAACTACAAACGTATGGCATTCCCACTTTTGAGCAAGTAGCATAGTGCGGACCATTAAAATGCAAGCTATTCTTATATCAATTCCTATCACCGTATAAATCTCTATGTAATTTGTATTGATGTCATCATAATAGGATGTCATTTTGATGCTGGAGTCACTAAAATCAATATATATATACACAGGGGCGTAGCTACCATAGGGCTAGACGGTGCAGTGCACCGGGGCCCCCAAGCTCAGGGGGCCCCTAAGCGCAGTTCATTTTTTGCACCGGGGCCCTTGTTGACCCAGCTACGCAACTCTCTCTATATATATTTACCATAGATTACTGCAGAATGATGTGGGAAGGAAGGTATGGACAGACGATGAATCATAAAATTTTGAGATATAAACAATTTATCAGCCAATGTATGACGGTGGGATTCAGAGAAGCAAGCTTGAGGACATGGTGTATGGGACAGTAAGTAATTAATGATGCTAGATGACGATTCATTTTGTGTGTGTGTGTGATTTCACATTAGTTTCAAACACTTTGGCTATCTCAGCTATGAGTTCCAATCTCTCAGGTCTTGATAGTTCCATGTGTAATGGCACCCTGCCTATTCTGGGAAATCTCTTACAATAATTATTTTGTCGGTAAGACCAGTAATACCATGAAAGGCAAGAAACTGTACCTTTTCTTAGTATCCTGATCATAGTACAATCTGCTCCCCATATCACTCCAGGTGAATGACAGGATGGATCCTCGAAAATGCCATGGGTGAATTCATTCCCGTTCCTTGCCCCAGTACTTTCCTTTCCCTACTGTCCTTGACGTCTATGAGGCCTAAGGCCGGAAGAAAAAAACAGGTACGGTCTTACATATTAATATCAGCAGCACACCATCTGGTTGAACATTAAGAACTTCTTTCACTGATGAATATTGTATTCAGCAGTTAACAGAAAATATGCCACAATGTGACTAATTTGCAAGGTTCGGAACTGAAGATGCACTGTATTATGCATTTTAAGAATAGATTTTTTATCCTCAAAAGATAATATTCAGGTATGAGGCACTGTACTGTGCAGATCAATTTTCCTGTATAATAGATCAGGAATCATCGCCATATCTAGCTGTAGAAAATAATGGGAAATAGTGTGTGAAGTGTACTGTTTGCCAGACAAAGTCAATGCTGAAACTTGCTGCCATTTAGTGATGACTCCCAAACCATAATGTGTTCAAAGATTAAAAATTTAGGACCATAGCCTGAACTGAGTTTATGGTAGGGCGGGGGAGGTTTCAAATAATTGACAAATTGCTCGGCTGAAATTGATTTTCATACTTGCTTTGAGAGCACATACTAAAATTGGAATAATACAGAAAATATTAGCATTCATTTGTATATTTGTCGTATGGATAAGCAACTAATGTAATACTTAGAACTATATATTACTACAAGAACATTGGTAGCATTCACAAAATTATATCCAGTTCTTGCAGCCATTGAATGAATGGCGTTGTAGCACTTGTAACGTAGAAAGCCTCTCATATCGATATTTCAACTATCGATATATCGACCAGCGATAGCGCTGGCTGAAGAAGAATATCTGTGAAAAAAGGAGAAGTGAAAGAAAAAGAAAGTACAGCAGGACAACGTGGTCTTGAAAATAGTGTGGTTGTAAGGTGAAACTTGTGAATAGTTCCCACGTGGATGGTCCTTACCTGCAACAGCACGGAAAAAGTTATCTGATGTTTGACACGGTTAAACATTTGGCATGGCATCGGGGTGACCTTCATGGTTGATTTTGAACGTAATTAAACATTGTAACTACGAAACCATCAACTTGTGTTTCAATATGGTAATATAACCTGTAGTGTACCCCTTCATGACCCAAAATATTCTCTATTTCGGTAGAGTGGCGGCCAAAACATTTTATTAATTGCGACTGGTGTGTGTGTAAAACGATCATGACTGATTTTTCCGCCATACACTGCAAACATTTTTAAATGGGCCATCGTACTTGCTTTGGGTGCATTCTTTGATGACATGCTCCACACTCTGGGAAGGAGCTCCACAACCACAGACAGGAAAATCCTAAAGTTGCCACTTATAGATGCAATTTTCTTGGATTTTTAGAAGCTTTTGACTCTGTACCACACAACAAACTTTTAGTGAAGATTCGAGCATATTTTCTAACTGGTCGGTCACAGCATGTCGTTGTTGATGGAGAAGCCTCTTCTAAGTTAGATGTTACTTCCGGCGTTCCTCAAGGAAGTGTAAATAGGACCACTTCTTTTGCTAATTTTTATAAATGATCTCGGTGACAATATTATTTTCAGGTTGCTATTGTTTTGCTGAAAAGCCACTTATCTATAGGGAAATAAGGAGCTACGACGACTGTTTAGAAATTCAGCGAGATTTGGATGTTATTTCGGAATGGTGCCATAAATGGCAACTTACACTTAATTGCAAAAAGTGCAAGGCAAGGAAAATAAGTAATAAAAGACCCCGCTTATTCACGAGTACAAAGTTAACATTTCAGTTATTGACAGGGTTGATTCCCTAAAGTATCTGGGCGTAATAGTAGAAAGCAAGGTGAAATGGGACTTTCACGTAACTTCCGTTGTAGGCAAAGCTAATTCTAGATTACGATTCATAGATCGTAGTTTGCGATGTGCTAATGCTCATACAAAGGAAACAGCTTACAAAACTCTAGTGCGTCCAGACTTGGATTACTGTAGTGGAGTTTTGGATCCATATCACAAGGGACTGATTGGCAAGTTAGAGAAAGTGCAGAAGAGAGCCGCTCGATTCGTGACTGCTAGTTACAGCACTACGAAAGTGTTACAGAATTGATACATAGATTAGGCTGGGATTGTTTGGCAGACAGACAACCTCGTTTTAGTTTTAATTTGTTGGAGAATATGCGAAAATCTTTAATTTACGAGTGTAATGAAATACTTCTTCCGCCAACCTATTTAAGTCGCAATGACAGGAGGAATAAGGTTAGAGAATTAAGATGTCGTACTGACGCTTTTGGATATTCCTTCTTTCCTCGTTCTGTGCGGGATTAGAATGCACAGAATGAGGATTAGTGCCACCCACATTATTTGTGAGTTGCAGAGTATAGATGTAGATGTCGGTGTAGATAGAGCATGGCATTACATTTGACGTGCCCTGTTCTTAGGCGATTTAGTTTGACCCACTGGTCTTCTTCAAATGGAATCCCGGAAATCCTGCTGTAGGGTCTTCAGTATCAGTATGTTTCACAGATTAACAGTTCCAGCTTTGTCACCATTTTTCCTTGACACCGAAGTCAAATACCTCATGCCATACTGGATTTCTGGATTTAAGATGAGTGGGAGTAGATCATTTAGGACCTCGTGAATTGGGAGATCCTGTGGATGGTCAGGATGATATAGCTTTATCTATTCACGTGCCGTTGCTTCTTGGCGTCTTACCTCTGGAGGTGGTATATTGCTTATGATGTAACGAGGGGAATGAGGTGAATTTTAGTGTGCCAGTTATTACATTCGTACACTCATCAAGATTGACGTTGATTTTTCTATTGTGCACTTCCTTTCCACTCTGGAGCACAGTAATCAGCAACAAGTTAAATCATCGTGATGGCGGTTGTTCATAGTGAGTCCGCATCTGCTTCCTATGAAGTACCAGCTAGCTTCTTCATGATGTTCCGTGTTTTGAGTGTCTGCCTTGTGTTTTCAAGGTGTTTTTTGAACGTTAAGGAATGGTCTAGGGTGATGCCAAGATATTTAGGGTAGAAAGTATCTTTCACTCGTTGGAGGCAGATGTTCACTTTGAGCTGCTGATGTTCTATTCTATTGTTCAAGTGGAATGCGCATACTTCTGTTTCCAGCAGATTTGGACAAAGTCTTCACTTTATATAGTAGGAATTCAAGGTTTCTAAGTCGCTTGAGAGAGTGCTTTCACCTTCCTCTAGTGTAGTAAATTGGACAGCGATAGTTAAGTCATCAGGTAGCAGAATTTAATGCTGGCTGTTTCAGGCATGTCACTGGTGTACAAGTTGAAGAGAAATGGAACTAGTAATGATTCTTGAGGTAATCAATTTTTTACTGTAAATAATTTACTTGTCTTTTGTCAATTGTTTTGTCAGCATGTTCTTCTGGAGTGATGTTAGTTTCCTGCAGGGTACATACTTTTTAAGTAGTATTCCATCCATCCAAACCATATCATATGCCACAGTTAGATCAACAAAAGCTTCTGATGTCTTTAACTCCTTCTGAAATCCAGCCTCAATGTATAATATCAGTACTAATACTAGTTCGTAACAGCTCCATTTGAGTCTGAAACCTGCCTGTTATGTTGGTGCTATGTTATTTATTACTCCTTGAATACAGTTAAGCAGGAGGCGTTCTAGAAACTTATAGCAAACACTGAGTAGAGGTTTTGATCCCTCATCTGCTCGTTTGCCTGATTTGAGTATCGCCAAGGTGTGAGCCATCTTGAATTCTGGGGGGATGATCCAGTGTCCAGGATACCGCTAAAGATGTTCTTGAGCTATGTTCTTCTCTGATTGCCAAGATAGCTTAGGAATTCTGGGGAAACGTCATCTAAACCTGCAGTCTTCCTCATTTTAATATTTTGATGGCTTTCTCAATTTATTCATTATTGGGTTATGGATTATAAAGATTCTGGTTATTTTGGAGGCTGTTATCCATATCAATCATCTCTCTCTCCATCTGTTTCTTCATGGTGAGATGTATTGAGACTTTATCAGCTCTTGTTTTGATGTGTAATGCCATTTCAGTTGGTGTAATTCCTGGCTCCTCTTACCATGTGTTTTTAGGCTGCACCGAGTTTTCTAAGGAGAATCCATGCATTTCTGCTAGAATGGGTAAAGTTCATTTCAGAAGTTAGTTATTTCTGTTTCCTCCCTTCATTCAGTTTTTATAATATTTTCTTCCTATTCAAGGGTCACCTACTATTTGATAATTATCATGTAAAATTTGGGAGGATTTGTCCCAGCATGGAGTGTATTGTTTCCTGTGTCCTCGAGGGAGGTTTCGTCTAGTTGTAGCAATAACAATACCTACAAATCTTGCAGTTTTTCAGTTGTTTTTTTTGTTTTTTTTTCCTTTGGGGGTATCCATCACCTGTCTACTTCGGAGCTATATTTGTCCCCGTTTTCCATCTTTAAGTCCCACCTCGGTTTATGAATGGATCTTATAACAGGTATTGCAATACCATCCTGATTAGTGTGGGTCTGTGTTGGCTTCTTGGAAGGTGAAGGACTTTCCTTGTGTGGTATAAAGGTTGTCCTTCATCTGTGGAAACAAAAACCATATATATATATATATATATATGTATAAGATTTCGGTAGTGAGGGTAGTGATGAAGTCGGCGAGTTGGAAAGAGGTGGTTTGTAAACTGATGCAATAGTTATAATGATGAGTTTGGCAGTAATTATTTATATTTCATTGACTTTTTGACAGCTCACTTCCGAGATATTGCAAATGTTACTTTTGGCATACATAACTGATCCGTTCATTGGTGAGGCAAGTCTTGCTATCATTCTGTATCCTGCAATCTTGCCCCTGCTTTCCAAATCTTTTTCAGTCATGTGGGTTTCTTGAACTGTTAAGATGTCAATTTTTAGTTCACTAACTAATTTACTAAGGTATTCCCATTTAGAATTTGTTAGTCCTTCTGCATTTATTTAGAGAATGTGGATGCTGGGTCCACCAAACGTTTTGGTTGGTTGGCTCTGAGACGTTCCATTGTTCAGTTTCATCTTCACAAGTCTCATTTTCTGATGTTGCTTTGTATGACCGTGAAAGGTCCAAGATATAGTTCGGTCGCCTATTGTGTAGATTACACTGGTCAACAGAATTTTTGTTACAAAGAAAATGAATGGTGCTCTTAGCTACGTCGTGGGTGCTGAATTCGAATATGAAATCAGTTTTTGCCTATTGGACTCAGTTTTCTTGTGACACGCTACTCTCTCTCTATCGATTTCGGCATAAGTCTTCGAAAACACTCCTTATCGGTTATTCTCCTGTGGCTTAATTTAGTAAATCTGCTGATGTAATTGTTGAAAAACAAGCGAAATATGTAAAACTAACTCCCATACATTATTTATTTATTTATTTACGGACTTTACGTCCAATTAAATTTAATATATTAAATACATTTAACAATATCAGTCGAGTTTACATCAAAATCATTACAGTCCTAATCTGTATTTAAAATCAATCAAATAACATATTACACATATTAAGTTCAACATTATGTTTATGTTCGATGTCACTTTATCTTAATTATTTTTTGTTTTCGTATATAATATTTGAAGGTCAATGCTCTGATATTAAAAATATAAACAATTGTTGACTTTGGAACACCACTATTGAATAACATAACACTAACACTAAATATAAACAATAATAGCTAATTACACTAAACATTGCTGCTTTCTATGTGAGTGGGATAGCAGGGACAGAAAAAACCATGTTGAGAAAACGTGACCTGCTCGGAATAACCTACTGCCTGGACAGAAAAATGTGGTAAACACTCCTCTTGTTCACCCCAAAAATGTCCATCTACCTCCGCCGCACATTAAATTGGGTCTAGTCAAAAACTTTGTGAAAGCCATGGATAAAACATTACAAGGATTCATGTAGTTGCGAGAGGATTTCCCAAATATCAGTGAAGCAAAAATAAAGGAAAGAATATTAATAGGACCACAAATTAGAGAACTAATGGATGATGAAAATTTCCTTGATGTCTTGAGTGATGTTGAAAAAGCGACTTGGCTGTCTTTCACAAGTGTCTGCAAGAATTGTTTAGGCAATAATAAGGCAGAGAACTATCGCGATATTGTACACGAATTATTGAGACCATACCATCATATAGGATCCAACATGTAACTCAAACTGCATTTATTGAGCGATGATATGGATTTTTTTCCGGATAACCTTGGCGCCTTTAGTGACGAACATGGCGAAAGATTTCACCAGGACATTTCTCAAATGGAAAAGCGTTATCAAAGCATTTGAAGTGCGGCAATGTTGTCCGAATACTGCTGGACTTTACGAAGAGATGTTCCTGAAGCAAAATATCGCAGAAAATCTCAAAGGAAACATTTTTAGATAAGTTTCTTACTTCCCTTTTCTCTTATGTTGCTTCCTTCTCTGATTCTTTTGTGTATTGACATATATATTTTAATGTTTACATTCGAAAATGTTGTGAGCATGTATTATCCACATGACACATAAGCTAATGTGAGCGTATATAAAAATCATAATAAAATGAAAACTTAACCCAATACGGCAATTCTGAAATTAGATCTGGATTTAGGAGTTCATTATCTTCCAGAAACAATTTTTTTTTTTTTTTTTTTTTTTTTTTTTTTTTGTAGACCAGTATTATCAGCCGTCCTGCCTGCATCAGCAGTCCGTTGTCCTGTGTACCCCAATCAATATCGGCTATAAAAACAAAAATTTTAATAAGTAAATGTTTTAATAACATTTCTGTAATAATGTGCTGAAATACTTCTAAAAACAAAAAGTTTAATTTACCAATCATTTTTCTTATAACAGCTGAAATCTTGGATTTAGGGAGCGTCCTTACTCTACGTCTCTTCTTGAATACCCCCTCCCCAACTCCCTTCACGTAGCCTGACGTGGCTTTTGCCACAACCCTCTCTCACCTTTCACCGTGTGACACGTAGTTTTTTCCCTCTTAATTCCAGAAGACATTTTGCATTGGTTTCCATCCTTAAAATTATTGCGTATATGTTGAACACAATTAATAATTATAAATATTCTTAGTAAAATATTGACACTAGCCACTCCTGCAAATAATGACATATTGGGAAAAACCTCTTTCTAAGGTACAGTCAGGGATCCTTTTCATTTTGAGGTTTTACTGAAAACATCCTCCTTATCTCATTCATTACAACTCATTAATTGTTAAAAAAGAACAATTTATACCTGCCGCGTAAAAAAATTAAGAAGAACTGAATCTTCTTTAAAGTACTTTCAGTTTGTCTGAAAGGTGTTGTATGTCTTCTGGCGTTGTTGTTCCGGTAGCTTTACTGACGGAAGAATCGGATTTTGATCAGAGCTAAGCTTGCATTGGGTTGATATTACCCTCCGCCGGCCTAGTCATTTCACAACGAATACATCCAAGACGTCAGGTTGACACCTTGCTATATTCGGGAAGTAAGTCGGTGCGTCGGGCGCTAGCACTTCAACAATTCTGTTGGCGTGCAACACCCTAAGCAGACCTCTTCCATTCTGATTGGTAAGTCTACTATGCCAGATCTGGCTCTTGGCATTCAAGTCACCACCTATTATTACTGTTTCATTCCTATCTAACAGCGTTTGCACGTTCTCTTCCTTCAATTCCTAATATGGCGGATTGTAAACTGCGACTAGATGCAAAGGTTCCCCATTAACTAAGAGTTTGACGGCCGTGTGCTCTAGGACACCTGTTCGTGCGTCAGGCAGGTCTCTGTGGACCAGCCTGTTTTTGATCAGGACAGCAGTGCCGCCCCCCTGCGTCTGTCGGCCAGTACGAGTCACAACATAGTTCCTCATCCTGAGGTCGTTACCCGGTTTCAGGTGGGTTTCCCCTATGAAGGCTATGTCAATGTCATTTTCGTCATGGTAATTTAGTAGTTCTAGTCTTTTGTTGGCTATGCCATTTGCATTCCAAGCAAGTATGTTTAATGTCGTTTTATTTTGCCTCGCCATTGCAGGAGTATTCACTGACTGCCTGTGCCACGATTAATTCCTTTTCCAACATATTGTCGGCTGTTCGGAATTTGGTAATCACGCTTTTCACCGTGGCTATCATCTTCCGGAAGTCGAATTCCTTCAAAAAAGAGACCAACTCAGCAAGGTCGGAACCGAATCCTCCTGCTTTGTCTTGATTTTCAGTTTTGTCTTTTTTGCTGTCTGTTTTGTCTCTTTTGTCATTTTTGTCTTTTTGAATGTTGTCGGTCTGCTTGTCCCAAGCATTTGTCTTTTGTGGGAGGGAGGGAAACTGCTGCCTGTCTGAGACGTTGGGAGTCTCGTTGGTTGCTGCCTTCTCCTTCTCTTCCTCCTGCTTTTGTTTTTGGAGCCTGGCATTTCTATCTTGCACACTTTTCTTGTATTGGGGGCACCGGCGGTAGCTCGCGGAATACTATCCCATACAATTTGAACACTTAGGTGGTTTATCTGTTGTTTTGTTGCATGCTTTAGTTAGGTGTACCCCAGAGAATTTCACACAACGGTGATTCACTCTACAATGTTTCCGCCCATGTCAGAATCTCTGAGAGCGGTGACACTGAGAGGGTCCTTCACGTGTTCTGTAAACTTTCACCTTCACCCTGAGATACATGAAAGTTTGCAGGTCATTGGTCTTTATCCATTCTTCGGACTTTTCCAACGTAATCATGTACAAGGGCATTGGTACCCGTTCATTTTTGTCCTTGTCAAACTTGGTCAGCTGTGACACACTATTTGCAGGGAAATTTAATCTGACCAGTTCGTCCCTCATTTCAGCGACATCCATGTCTATGGGCAGTTGTCTCATTACCACTTTCAGTGGCTTCTTCTAGTCTATTTTGTTATAGGCCTGGTACTTAATTCTCGATGTTCTGTAAGCAATATTCAGATGTCCAGTTAATTTTTTCCTAAGTTCAAAAACAATGTGTGAATATCCTGCAGTCTCATAGACAAATACCGTGGGAACCTTAGGCTCACGCTGTTGTTGGGGCCTTTGACTGTCCGTTCCTGAATCTTGTGTAGCAGTGTCAAGGTATTGTAGGGGCTCATAGCAATACCCCGTGGGTACGTTCGGCACAGAGACCAAATCTTCAGCCTCCATGTCGAGCGCAACCTGATCTTCAGAGCGCTGACGCTTTGGGGCTGGGGGCTGTTGGGAGGTCATGGCCTCGGTGGCCCTTGCTGGCTCTGTTGCGGTCTGGGAGTTAGAAACAACAGATAAAATAATTTTGACTATTAATCTATACCTAACCTAGCTTGCTAATTATGGGGTGTGTTGTACTGGTCCTTAGATGTCACCGTTAGGTATCAAGACCAGTAACAACCCTACACCTCACGCCTGGGGATTTCACTCAAAGAGTTGGCCGTGGAGCGGTAAAGTTCTATAACCTCGGTAGTCCCTACCACTGCGACTTTCCACAGTATTTATCCTATCAGAAGAAAGACAGCTTTGCTTTACCAGTCTGACGGCATTTGCTTTTTTTGTTGTGGCAGAGCCACATGAAAATTTCGACGTCGGAAACCAAGGCGAGCCCCTCTTCCAGGGATCGCTCCGAGCGATGTGCACGCTGTCAGCGACTGAGCTACTCCTGTGTGGCGGCCGGGTGAAGAAGCGTGGCGGTGGAGCTCTCTGGTGGTGATGGCTGAACCTTTGGCTGCGCGTCCTGGTTGCGCGTGGAACGATGCTAGCACAAACCGATCCTGCTTTATACCTTCAGCTGGATGGCTCGCCTACTCTGGTTGGTCGAGAGCTCTGGATTAATACGCGGCCCAATGCGGTCACCAACTGGTATAATTCCTAGTCCTACTTGAAGTTGTTGTTGTTCTTATTGTTATTAGGGCTTTAGGGCGCGTCAACGTCGTCCTACTTGAAGGTGTCATGACTCTAATGAAATAATGGCGCAGACACTGTACCAAAAAGACATGACAATAGCGCTATGGAATGTAAACAACATCAAAAACAAACGAAATGAACTACTGGTCTTCCTAAAGGAGGCAATAGTAGACATTGCTCTACTAACAGAAACTTCTCTCCAACTGACTGACAAACTCCGACTGTCAGGTTTCCAAGTTTACCGGACAGACAGGGTAGGACAACGAGAAGGAGGCACAGCTATCGCCATCCATAAAAATCTGTCACAGGTCCCAATGATGGTACCTCAACTGGCCGATATAGAAGCCACGGCAGTGCGCATACATTCAAAGGAAGGGCACATAGTCCTCATTAGTGCCTATCTCGCACCCAACAGAAATGTATACGAACACGACCTAGACGAGGTACTATCAACAGGCAACAAGGTCATAATCGGGGGAGACCTTTACGAAAAGCACTTCAGCTGGAACGCACGCTCAGATAACGCAAGAGGCACTTGGCTGTTCCAACTGTGTGAAGCTAGAAACATGGAAGTCTTAGGATCAAACGAACTAACCCACATCCCCTTCAACGCTCGCCACAGACCAGACGTGCTGGACATCACACTTGCAAAGAACTTATCAGGGAACATAGAACTAACCACAAAGAACGACCTCACATAATACCACCTCCCTGTCCTGCTCAAAATTCAGAGATGGCTTCAACCACACACACAACGGAGAAAAATAAAAGAAGTGGATTGGGACTACTACAACAGACTCGTCCACAATAAAATCAAACCCACTTTCAACGTCTCAGCCACAGAGCGAATAGAAGCAGCAATCAAACACTTCGACAAGGTGGTCACTGAAGCGGACAGGTGATCCTCGATGACAGTTACAATAGAAAACGAGCACCACGAAGAACCACCGGACATTCTGGAGGACCTGCGATACCTAAGAAACCGCTACCGAAAACTCCGGCAGCGGTACCGTGATCCTAGAGACAGAAGACAGTACCACCAATACGCACGACAACTACAGGTACGACTACAGGAGCTCAGAACAGAACAATGGGAAGACAAAATGTCTAATCTTATGCTACAAAACCGAGAGGCGTGGCAACTATTCAGAGCCCTGAAAGAACCACGCCAGGCCAACATTGCAATAAATGTACCAGCTGGACTTGCTTCCTGCCAGTTGCAAAAGCAGAACTACTAGCCGAACGTTTCACTGCCCAGCAAACAACAGCGGAATACGTTTACAGAGGCTGAAATACGAGAAGCCGAGGAGACCGAACAACAAGCAGCAGATATCTTGAACCAACCAACCACCGACCAACCAGAACTCACATCCCGAGGAGAAGTCCGGAACATTATAAAGAAACTGGCGCCCAACAAATCCCCAGGACATGACAAAATAGGAAATTTACATCTTAAAGACCTACCAAAACAGGGCATGGTACTCCTAACAAGAATCTTCAACAGCTGACTCCTTAACTGCTACTTCCCCACAGCCCAGAAGCTAGCGAAAGTAAAGGCCATACCAAAACGCGGAAAGTACCATCAACAAGTTGAAAACTCCCGGCCAATCAGCCTGCTCTCGTCAACGTCCTGGGGCGAATCATGCTCAAGAGGATAAACTCTAGTCTTGAAGCGGAAAGGTCAATTGGGCTAGAGCAATTTGGATTCCAGAGCCGAGTCGCCGCAACTACCCAACGACTCCGCATTACGGAAGACATATCCAAGAATTTCAACTTCCTAAAAGCTACTGTAGCAGTGTTCTTGGATATAGAAAAGGCATCAAAAAGTGAAGTCTGAAACTCTAATCAAACACTGTTACATTAAACTTATCGGCATCTACCTAAAGGACAGTAAGTTATATGTATCAGTCGAACTACAGAGATCATCCATCTACCCAATACCTGCCCGAATCCCACAAGGCTCGGTGATTGCTCCGCCGCTATTTAACGTTTACATCAACAGGATACCGACTCCACCCAATGTGAAGATGGCCAAATTCGCTGACGACACTACCATTTTTACAACTGGAAGAATAAAATACCTCAACATCAGACACCTGCAGCAAGGACTAGATGCCTTTTGCAACTGGTGCAGGAAAAACAAAGTTAAAATAAACCCCAACAAATGCGCATGCATTTATTTCTCCAAAAAAGTCACAAATAAACGAAACCTTAAAAATCGTAGGACAAAACATAGGATAGACCAAGGAGAACTGATATTTGTGGATAAATTTAGATAGCAAACTACTTTTCCGCCAACACATCCTGGACAGAAGGACAAAAGGCTTAGCGGTAACAATGAACCTATCACCAGTACTACGAAGCAATAACCTCCAGACTTCAACCAAAATAAGACTTTACAAAACCGTCATCCGACCATTCATTCTCTATGGTTGCCAGATATGGGGGATGGCAAGGCACACCAATATTCAACACATTCAAAGACTCCAAAACCGTTGCCTACGAATGCACCAATTTACACACCCATAGAAGTACTGCACAACCAAGCTGACATTCCACTAATAAACACAGAAATTTTAAACATAACAGAAACCTTCCTGAGAAAAATAAATGAAAACAGAAATGAAAGAACAGAAAATATTGGTACAGTCATGGCTATGCAGTGCACAAGTACAAAGTGCGTCTGAGTATACTATAAACTTAACTTAGGCCACAACCCGAAGGTTGGTTGGATCCTCCCGAAGGAGGCATACTAAGCCATTGTGTCAGAGGTTGGACGGCCAGTTCCTTTCCTCTGGGACCAACAGTTTAACGTGGAATCTGAACCACGGAGCGTCCTGGCATAGCTCATATGATTATACACAACTCTCCAAATTCCTGCGCCTGCCGGGATTCGTGCCCGGGGCAGGAGTAGCGAACGTTTTGAAAGCAAGCGCCTTAGCCACTGAGCTACCAGAACGCTATACTGTACCAAACACAATAAAATAAAAAATTATACCAGTTACAAAATCAGACTTAGAAGCACATTAACAATGCAGGGGTTTTTCACCATTAAGATCATCTCTGATGATCACAGCCCTGGTTTTCCCCTGAAAGTGATCAAATAAAAAGTGTCCCAAAACCAAACAACCTGACTCCTAGAAGTAAAGCTACCGCAGGTAGTGGGGCTTCCTACACAACCGTTGAGGCAATGACAAAAAAAAAAATTAAAAAAAAATGGTCAAGCCAGTTGAGGCGGTAACAGCAGTCAGCTTGCAGTAACTACAAGATACATGATGAAGGCAACAGAGCCAGCTGTCGAAACGTCGTGTTTACACAACACCATCCAGCTGGACACCCGAGAGGATTTCATTTCATCAATACGCCAGGAAAGTCTCCACTCGGTACAAGCCTTATTAAAAGCATAATTATTCCTCTTAATCGTTGTCTCTTCGGATGTTCGACGACTTTGTCGAAAAATATGGGTCTCAGTTATCAAGCATTCTCAAAGAGAATAACATGCGAAATTAGTGGATCATAAAACTGTGGCAAAAGAAAAACGTCCCTAAGTGGACTCGATTGTGTAGTCGTTATTTCGCTGAAGCAGATTTTAATTCAGCGCTCGTGTAGAGTGGTTGTTTGCTTTTGTTCAAGCTTTGTCTTAAGTATTGATGGTACCAACCTCATATAGATATCTGCTAGAAATAGATCATTTATGTTATAGTTGTGCTTAGATTACGGAAATATCTCATAATCTGCTGCTGTTTGCTTACGATTTCTATGCTCTGTGACAGAACTAATATACTTTAGATCAAATGAAAATTTATTAACTGCCAAAAAAAAGTACTAAATAGATTTGTCAAAGTCATTTTGCTGACACGCTTTTCCCTTTTTAGACGTAGTCGATGGCCAAATTTTGTTATAGTTCAAAATTTACTCCGATATTGAACAATTCATTATGTGAACAACATTTTACAGGAAAGTCGTAAAACCGATAGTTAAAATCCAAGCGATTCCAAGTCTAAAACTTATATCATTTTGTTTTTCAGCATTGATTTTCAGGCACTTATACTTGCCTTTTTCTATATGCTGATCTTTTATTTTAGTTTAAAAACAAAACAAAACAATATTTACATTATATCGTCAAAGTTCGAAAATAAATTGGAGGGACAGCACAAAACTGGTTAAACTTATATTCTGGAAATTCGTACACAGCCTTCGAAGAAACAAGCACAACTTCAAATAACGTTTGTTTATGTTCGGATATTCTTCTTTCGTATAACATCTGTGAATACAACTATTCTAAAAACTGTGATAAAAAACTTTGTCCTAAAATTAGACAGTTATAAGTTTTAAAAATTCAAACGAGGAGAGAAAGGCAGCAAAAGATCCACGTTAATAGTTGCTTTCATTGATTAATTTGTTTTAATGTTGTAAGATCGTATGTGCTTAGTGCACTTCGACAGATTTCTTGCTCCGTCTTTAAAAAGTAACACTTTAACAGGCAAATTAATGTAGACAGACTCGCTAATCAAACTAACTTGCTCAACGGGGAGTTAGCAATACTACACTATTCATGGTGGCGCTGGAGGTGGCGATAACATTAACTAATAGCCTGCAATGCTATGTAAAACTTCTCTCATTCTGGAGGCCGCCGGTTCGAATCCCCGACCGGGCATCTAGATTTGGGTTTTCCATGGTTTCCTCAAATAACTCAAGGCGAATGCCAGGAAGCTTCCGTCAAAAAAGGTCATGGCCGAATTCCTTCCTGTTCCTTGTCCCCAGTCATTTTCCGCCTCTAAACACCTCGATGTCAACGAGGGATAAAGCCACAAACAAACAAAAATGTGTAATACTTCCATTTTATTTTCTCTTTTACCTTCTTGGTGACCCAAATAAATTTTGACCTCTCGCGCTTAAGAGGACATGGGTTCGATTCCCTGTCCGACCATCCAGATTTCGCTTTCCATAGTTTCCCGAAAAAAATTTCTTTTGCTTGGAGATTCACATCGACGTTGAGGTTATCGGAGGCAGCAAATGACGGAGGTAAGGAAAGGGAAGGAATTCTGCAATGTCGTTTTTAATGAACCATCCTGTCATTCACACGAAACCATGAAAAACCGAAATCTGGATGGCCGAAAAGTGATTCGATCCCACGTCTTCCCGAATGCCAGACCAAAGCTTTACCGCTCACCCACCATGTTCGGTGCCTATTCTCTTAATGAAGTTTTATTCATTCCTGAAAATACTGTTAAGCTGTGAACTAAATGTGTGTAACATCGAAATTTTAAAACCAGTAACCTACTTTTCTTTAATTTTAATACACTCGCCAAAATTTTTCAACAGTATCATTTTACCTACATCAGACCTATCAAAACTCGTTAATCTCGTTACTAAAATTAGTAGACCGTCGCTGTCTGAATGATTATCTTTGCAATTCATCAATTAGTATGACCAGGGATTCTGAGATTTCGGAATTAAATAGCTTAGATGCCTGGTAATATTGACTCCTTAGTACGTTATGTTTAAAAATAAACATTTGCACTGTTTGTACCATTGCCCGAATTATTTTACTTTGAATCTCAGGAGAATTATATGTTACCTGCTTTGGTAGCCTACATGAGAGATACCTTCACATTTTGATCTTTCATAACCGCCTGTTCAAACAGATTCTGAAATAAACCTTGCTCTGTTATTTCATCCGAAATATAATCTCCACTCAAATTTAACTCGTTTACACGGAGTTCCATGCATACCGTTCGTAGGTTCAGCTTGCGCCTGCCCCCTGGCCGCCTCATCAGCGCTAGGATCCGTTCTCGGGGGTACCCTAGCCAGGCCCACCAATCCCCTCGAGAACCAAGCCAGCAGACTACCTTGCCACTTCGCAGACACCCCCACAGCGGAATTGGGCTCTTCCGAATTACCCGCCATTACGGCAGGGACGGTGAGGCAAGGCGCCTTCTCCACCCCTTATGGGTGCCCACGGGGAACCAGCGCGGAGGCGGCGCCCGCCACGAACCAGGACGAAGACCCTTCCAAAACCTGGCCGTATAGCAAGGCCTCTCTGTGGTTCCCACACGAAGCCCCCAGCCCCACCCTAACCCCACGGGGCGGGCGGAAGCCGTAGCGACCGAGAGCCGTGCAAGAAGGCCCTCCAGCATCCACTACGCCAGCAGGCCGAACGTATCGTCCCCGAACGCAGCGTCCCACACCGGGGGGGGGGGGGATTGTTCCTAGTATGCTTTCTCCCGCGCCCGCCCGACACTTGTGTCCAGTGCGAGCACAGGATCCCACACACCAGTCCCGGCACCACAGAAAACCGTCGCGGCGCACGATCCCGCAACAGAGGCCCCACAAGTTGTATGTTGCCCCACCCCTGGCAAGCCAATGCGCTACTGGTTCACACATATATAGTGAACCTACTATGGCAACATAGAGTCATGCTCCCACCAGCAGGAGTGCAATCCTGAGCCCCAGGGGCTGAGCCCAGAGGCGGAGAGCCGCAAGCAAGCACAGCCCCCGAGACCGTGGTACTGGCCCCTTCATACGACTCCAGGGTCTATGCTACGCTGACATCAGGGGTGTACTTGGTCTTCGTTCACCAGGACACCCCCAACACCGGAGCAGTCAGGGACCGAGCGTGGTGGTGTAACGGTTAGCGTTCTCGCCTCTCATTCGGGAGGATGGCGGTTCGAATACCCGACCGGGCATCCAGATTTGGGTTTTCCATGGTTTCCCAAATCACTCCAGGCAAATGCCGGGATGCTTCCTTCAAAAGGCCATGGCCGAATTCCTTCCCATTCCTTGCCCCCCATCCTTTCCCGTCTCTAAAGACCTCGCTGTTCAGAGACGTAAAGCAGTTAAAAAAAAAAAAAAAAGCAGTCAGGGCAAAGTTGCTCACTGCACTTGAGCTGCGGCCAACACCGTAGTGCGCCTTATTTGCAGCTTGACTACCCACAAGCCTTCCGTCCAGCAGGGGGCGCGACCCCTCCTGAACCCCCAGCCTCAAGCCGGGGCGACGGGACTGTGGACATCGGGCATAATTCCCGGGGGCGGCGAAGGCCGTACTAACCCACCTCCTACAGCCGCTTCCGACGCCCAGCAATATCCCCTCTCTTGCTAGACGCAACAGGTACAAGACCAAGACTAGCGGTTTTCAAAGTTTGCCAGTCATCACAATTCAGATTTAGTTCATTACAGACACCTCCAGCTCAATCAACCTACCACATCCTCCAGAGGGAGAAAAATTTCCCCCAACGCTCTAACTTGCAACTACAGAGTTACAAGAAAAGCATCGGGGAGGCTCGGGAACCCCGGGTGCGCCAGACCCGTCATCTGAGTCTCCCCGAAAGGAGGCCCAGACCCCTGGGGGGGGGGGGGAGTTCCATGCATCTAGAAATTGTATTATTTCTGTATTAGACTTCACCGAGCGTGGTGGGTGAGCGGTTAACGCTTTGGCCTCGCAATCGGGAGGACGCCAGTTCAAATCCCCCTCTGGGCATCCAGATTTCGGTTTTCCATGCTTTCCCCAAATCATTCCAGGCGAATGCCAGGATGTTTCCTGCAAAAGGCCATGGCCGAATTCCTTCCAGTTCCTTGTCCCCATTCCATCCCCGCCTCTACTGACCTTGACGTCGAAGAGGCGTAAAGCCATAAGTTAAAAAAAAAAGCAGACTTTACTTAATACATCTGCATTTCTCTAGAACAATGTATCAGTGTCTCAACACTGCTAGATGGAAATGTTCTATGTAATTTTTGCTCGGGCATAACTATGTTTTGTATATGGGAAATATAGTTTTCGTATTTTTTAATCCGATTTTGGAATTAGTGTCATTACACTTTCCGAATCCTGCTAATGTTTACGGTGCTTTCCAGTGGTAAAAAATGACGGCCACGAAAGCAAAATAATTTGACTGAACCAGTCCGCTAAAAAAGCTCTATTATTTTCTCTGAAATAGTTCTCAAATCAATTGCCCAATTTATGTGATATCAGTTGGACTACCATGGGTCATCAAACTAGTTCCATTGATCTTATAGGATTAGCATTTGTATTTTGTGCCTCTATGTTTTTTGAGAAATGAGGTTCTTTGTGTCCAGTTTCCTCTTCAAATTTTTTACTTTTTGCTGAAGAAAGCACATATATTCATTAGCGAAAAATGCTAAATGTTCTCAGTATCAATGAGCAACAACTTTATGAATGACTTACCTTGTTTGCTTGAAGAAGAACTTCAGACATACAAGTAAATTGTATGGTCAACTGACGAGAAACAACACTAACAAAAGTAACCCTTCATAGCCGAAAGGACGGGATTCTTTTTACCAACAGTGGCAACGAGAACGAAATTTTACATTTCAGTGTTTTGTCGGGCCTTGCCCAGAAATTTTTGGGCAGGTAATCGTAGTTTTTAAATTGATTGTAACCCCCTGTACAGCCTAAGTGCTATATATTTTGTTGTGTCAGTTCTTATTTATGTCTGGCTGGTTCTTTCACTACAGCCATTCAGATATTTTGCTGTTTTAACTTTTATTAGATCAAATAAATAAAGGCCAACCAGATCAGATTGAACTTTTACAGCCGACCAGTCATTATTTGTGAAGTTTTCTGTTTTTAAACTCCCTTTACAGCCAAAGTTTTATAATTCGCCTTGCTGCCTGTATGGCCAACCTTTTTAAGGTCAACCATGTGAACAGTAATACCGCTCGGTTTTAAGTACCTTGCCACAATAGTTTGTTGTTAGGGTGCTAATGAACACGCTGTTGACGCGTCCTAAAGTAAAATAATAATAATAATAAAATTTGTGCCACAGTATGCAATACAGCTTCTTTTCAACATACTTCAAATGTCATCTATTGACATAGAGGTCATCCATAAATTACATCACACGAATTTCATAAATTTTTGAGCCCCCCTCCCCTTGTCACAGGTTGTCTATGTGTTTACATTTAAAATATTTTTTAATAAAATCAACAATATATCAAACATTTTAGGAAATTGACAAAACATAACAAATGAAATGAAGGATACAAAATTTAATTATCTTGTGTCCATGGACTTTGAACCCATTCCTTTATACCGTATTATTAATAACTGCCATAGCAGTCACTTCGTTTTCGATTAATGTTAGGAACATCTTCATCCAACCGTATAGCATCGCCCCGTTTATCAAACAACGAACTTCTTCCCTGCCACCTCTAGCGCAATTCTTTGAGGACGAATCTTCGTGATGGACAAAACCTCTTGTTGCCTCTTATGTGATTGCTTGTCTTGGTTGGTAGCTTTGTATGATAAAAAAATATAGACCACAGACGCCACATGATCGTTTAAATAAGCAAGGAGAAGTCATATTTTGTCAAAGCCACAAAGGTGGCCGACCTGCAACACTGAGTGTGAACTCACGCGGCCACCACGTGCAAAAAAGTTATACATGTGACATTGCCGAAGCTTCAGTGTCATTAGAGGCGGAGAAGAACTGGAGGCAAATAACGGGGAGGAATTTGGTCATTGCCTTATGAAGGAACCATCACAGCATTCAACTGGAGTGATTTCGGGAGACCATGGAAAAAACAATTCTGGATAGCTGTACGGGGATTCGAACCAGCGTCCTCCCAGATGTCATGAGATAGTTTTGATGCATAAAGATGCAACGGTTTTTAATATCCTAGACTAGATATCGCTGATAGTAGTGTAACAGTTTTGACGTACAGACTATGATATAGCAGTTTATGATATGGCTACTGCTTCTTAAGTACACTGATGGAATTTTCTACGGTAAGACATTGGTATTTTAACGTGGGGTATTGCCCCTCAATTCTCCCCCTCCCAGCACCCTAGCTGTACGGCCCTGTTCAGAACAGGCATAATGTGCAAATTTACCGGAAATCAAAAACGCTGAAAGAATTTAAAATTATAATTCGTTGTGGGAAAGCGGTGGCAGGTGCCAGAAAAGGTAAAAATGGGTGAGTAGGAAAATTGTTAACGCCACTGGAACAAGCGCTCTTTTTAATTTTTTTTTAAAAAATTCTATTTATGTGATATTTTCAAGTGAATATCTTGATGACTAAACATGTTTTTGCCACGAAAATTGAACAGCAAATAGCGTTCATTAATAGCTAACAGAATATACCATAATCTCGTTTTACATTTATTTTTTAGCTACTGAACATATTTTATTCGTTGACTCTTCAATATTGTAAATTTTCTTCAGTTCATATACTGAAGAACATTCATTTCTCAGCATATGGTATTTCACTTATTTATTAAATTTTTGGGTTTAAATTATGATGATAATTTATTGATCATTTCACTATTGGCACATATTGAAATAATAAAAATCAATAAAATAAACCATTGCTATTATGATTCTTAAATCATATCATCAATAAATCCTTCTTTTCAGCTCATCAGTATCATGTACGAATAGAAAGCACACCTAAGACTGAATCCACTTTATCATATGGGAAAATTCAAATTACTCTAATAGGAATTTCTGGAATTAATGAAACATTTACTCTGACACAGTAAGTTATGATTTTCTAATGTATCTGTGTATTTTTATGTGTCTGAATTAAGTGTAAAAAAAGATGAAAAGTTTTTACACCACTTTGTGATCATAATTTGCGTGATAGAATGATATGGAACAGGGGCAGAGAAAGGAAATGCATGTTCCCATTAAAAATGTGTTTTTGACAACCTGAAAGTAGCTATTTTAATCTCGCAGCTGAACTGTTTGAAACAATCGTACTTCCAGAATATAGTTTGAAAAATTGTGAAATAAATTCTGATCTGTGAGCATTAACTCTTCATCTCAAGAATACTTGTTAGTTTTGTGTTTCACTGTTGGAGCAGTTACATGAAAAGTTAGTATCCTAAATGTGTCATTTTCTGTAGGAAAGATGATGAAGAACTAAAAGCAGGAAAAGCACTTGCTCGAATTGTGGTTCCACACCCAGTGCTTCAAGATCCAAGTGGTGTACAGATCATGTATACAGCATACAATGGCTGGTGGTCCAGTGGTCTAAGTACATGGCTCATTGACAAAATTATACTTACTGACAGTTTTGGCAAAAGGTAATTATCAAATTCTATATTAAAAGTGAACATAAATAAATGAGAAAGAAATCCTAAGTTAATGCAGATTGTGACAAAGTTGCACATATAAATAAATCAACAACTGAATAGACCCGTTTACACGCACGGTTTTTCCGACGGTTTTGGAGCGTACGCTCCAGGCGCGCACATCAATCCTTTACGTGTAAATGCTCGGTGGTCAGAGAGGCCTGGCGCGCGCTCCGAATGCGCACATCTGGCACGCAGGTCTAACAGGGCCTTGTGTTTACACGTGCATTGCATTGCTCAGTTTATGTCATTTCTTTTAGAGGATATTTTAAATACACTTATAAACACAAGCACAACTAACAAACACAACAACGACATGAAAACAGAATGTTGCAAGCTGGACCGTCTACAAAACTTTCCAACCCGGCGGAAAGTCCACGTGCCACGGGATAACGGTCATTTTTGGCGCGTACGCTCCAACCCGCAGTCCTGGCGCGCGCGACTGAAGTGTTGACTATTTTTCGTCGCACGCTCCAGGAGCGACGCTCCAACCTCACGCTCCGGCGCGGCAGTCCGGAGCGCCGTTCCAAACCGCCAGTTTGGCGCGTACGTGTAAACGGGCCTATGTTACTATTACAGTATTGTATTGGAAGAAATTTCATGACAGATGAAGAAGACTTTTTTTCTGATTTGTTTAGTGAGTTTTCCTTCTATACCATTATGACTAATAGGGTATTCATCATTATCTCCTTTTATTGACAATTATCTAAGTGCTGCATCATATTTGATGTTCTCTTATATTGTGCCGCCAGAAAGTATTTGTTAGGATCAAAAGCAATAGATCCAGAACCACTAAAAAATTTATCTGCAACTAATTCTTCTTCAATTATGTAGCTAATACTTTACAGTAAGCCTCACACTGCATTTAAAAAAAGTCATTTCTACATTTCACAACCTTTTAATTTGCTCTTATAATATGTTACTATAACTATAGTAATTAGTATTAGTATTTGTTATTATTAATTGTGATGATGCTTAAACCTCAATGAAATTTCACAAACAGAATAAATATTGTATTTTTGCTTTAAATTATTTTATTTTTGGGATATATTGTTTAGCAGCTCCCCTTATTAATCATGCCATTACATAACTCCCTTACCTACAAATAAACACGACACCACTCTCTTACACACAAAATTTAGTTTTAAGCTATGGTCATAGTCCTGTCTTTCTTCGACTTTGTGCTATATCCATTCAGGCCTCCTCACACAAAAAACACTAAAATTAACAATTAGGACATGCATGCTGGAATAATAGACAAAGAGCTCCTTTTTTTTTAACTGCTTTACGTCTCTCAACAGCGAGGTCTTTAGAGGCAGGAAAGGATGGGAGGCAAGGATGGGGGCAAGGAATAGGAAGGAATTTGGCCATGGCCTTTTGAAGGAAGCATCCTGGCATTTGCCTGGAGTGATTTGGGAAACCATGGAAAACCCAAATCTGGATGCCCGGACGGGGATTCGAACCGCCGTCCTCCCGAATGCGAGGCGAGAACACTAATCGTTACACCGCCACACTCGGTCACAAAGAGCTCCAAAACCCCAGCTCTGATCTGTGGCACTAATGATAGTGGTGGGGTAGTCAGCATCTCACTACAGATAACTTTAGCTTCCACACTTCCTTGGTACTCATTTGACAATAAGCTGAGTGTGCCTGGGCCATCATTCTGTACAGAAAAAACTTCCAGTCACTGTATAAGGGATTGAATCTGGGCCATCCAGACCATCATCAGATGTTCAACTGCCTGAGATATATTAACCTCTTTATACCCAAAATATTAACTGCAGGGAATAAATTGATCAAAATAAGAAAAATGGGAGATATAAAACAGGAGCACCAAAAAAATAGGAATTAAATTGATGCAGCAGCAATTGGTTTCTATGACTGGGTGAAGAAGGCAGATATTATCTGGTATTGTGTCCCAGGTGGTGTTTAGTCTCCAGAATGTGCTAGTTGGCCAATTCCCACTTGTGGAATTTGGATTGGAAAGTGGTATCAGGAAATATTCTAATGGCTCTGAATGTGAAACAGTTATCGAAGTCACAAGTTTTGTGAGTTGGCACGTCAAGCAACTAGGGTTGTCGACATTTAGGGAGTAAATTGTTCACTTGTGACCATTTATTCTGATGGGTAACTCGTTCGAGGTGAGGCCAACGTAAGAATATTAGCAGTGGAGGCAGATGAGCTGGTATATGAGATGGGATGTGGTACAGGTGGCACGGTGTAGTTTTCACTAGTGGTAGGGTAACAATAGGCTGTGATGGGTAAATACATACTGCAAATTTTTCAATGTGATCTGGTGATTTAGGAACATTAGGGGGTTCGTATTTGTTCACAAGCATATCTTTGAGGTGTGGTGGGAAGGATAGTGGGGTGGAATAACACATTTACAGAAAGAGTTAAGGAGGTCGTAGCCAAGATGAAGAATCTGGTTTAGCGATTATAGACCAGGAGACAACTGGGTGAGGAAAAAAGAGTTGGATTGGGTGTTTCAGTGTGGTGAACAGTTTTGACTTAGGATATCTATTTATGAACCAATTCTGAAGAAAATTTACTGTGTATAAATGCTCGGGCCAAGTTGTTGGAGAAAAGGGTGAAGGATTCTTGGTCAGCACAGATGTGTCTGCCTCAGATTGCTAGCCTGTAGTGAAGAGAGAGTTTTGTATGATACGTATGGAAGCTATCAAAGTTGTGATGCTGTTTTAGGTTTGTGTGTTTGATGTGGACAGAAATATCTATATCTGAGAAAGAGATGCTAGTATGAGAGTAGGATCATGTGAAGTTTAAGGAGTGGATGTTGTTCACAGGGTTCAGGAAGTAAAGGAGGAAGTTTTCACTATGTGTCCGGATCATCTATATATGAGGGTAACTCAGGAAGTAACCTACGTTTGGCTATAAATAAAAAACTTGGATAGTAAAAATATTTTATTATTTTCATCTTAAAACTACAGCTTTTTACTATTTTTCAACATAGTCACAAATTAAATTTAAGCATTTGTCATAGCGTTTCACTAATTTACAAATTCCTTCTTCATAAAATTTAGCCGCCTGGGCACGTAGCCAATCTTTCACAGCATTTTGATGTTCGTTGTCCTCATCGAAGTGCTGCGACGCAAGCCACTTCTTCATGTGAGTGAAGAGATGAAAATCACTAGGCGCCAAGTCGGGGCTGTAAGGGGGATGATCGAAAACGTCCCATTTGAATTGCTTAAGAAGCTCTTGAGTGTTACGGGCACTGTAAGGATGAGTTTTGTTATGCAAAAACATAACACCGAATGACAGCTTACCCAGGGCCAGATTAAGACAGCGCGGGGCCCATAGCAATGTGAAGAAGGGGCCCTTGAAGGCAAGAGGCCCGTAGCATTTGCTACCTCCTGCTACGTGGTTAATCCGGTACTGAGCTTACCACGACGTTTGTTTCGGATGGCTCGCTTAAGTTTCTTCAAAGTGTCACAGTAGATTTCTGAAGTGATTGTGGTGGCACATTCTGGGTCTGGGTTATCAATCAGTTTTCACTCATTCTTGTGATATTAAAATAATATCGCCAGCAGAGGGTGCAGCAGAATGAAAAGGAGCCCCTAATAACAGTTATCCAGGCAAATTTAGGGTGGAGAGAGAAATTGAAATCCTTGGAAAGAACAGCTAGGTGAGGTTCAAGAGGTTCAAGGGAGGTAGAAGAAAGATATACACTTGGTGTTTTGGTTTTCTTCAATGGTGGGGAGTGAGTAGGGAGTTGTGATGGCAATAGGTGACAGAGGTGCAGGATGGGGAAAGTTGAGAATGTGAGAAAGATAGTGTATGTTGCCTATTATGTGGGTTGGGGACATATAGGCCCAAAACAAAGTAACTCTTTCGAAGCGATTAGATTCTGTGAAGATGTGAGTACTTGTATGGATAACATGGTTGCAGCAGAGGCGCAGTGGGGGTGGTGGGGGCGGTCCGACCCGGGTGTCACCCGTTCGGGGGTGACACCCACATTTCATGAAAGTAAATAGTAAAAAATATTGTGATACAAAAAAAACCTTTTTTGATAGACTTCTCGTATTCTTTGGTGTTCAACCATTCATACTTTTATTATTTTAAATATTTTTTAAGTTTATCGAAGCACCTTTTAAAATGCAATCCAGCGCATTGTGCGCTTTTGTTACAGTACAGTATTTTTATTGGAAAGTCTGCGCTGTTATACAAAGCATCGTTCTATGGCTCCAACAATCAAATAAAATATTCCTATTTGCCATGCGACTGTTGTTTGGCTAGTTAGAAGGGCGGATGCATTAATGTAAGTTTCTTAGACAGTTAGGGGCCTACTGTATGAAGCGAGGAAGTTTTTAAATACAGGAAATGATATCTAAAACTGCTAAAAATTTAAAGAAGTATGTAATTCAGTACATAAAAAAATGTCGCATTTCCTTCTAAAACTAAATAAAAAAATCAGACAAGTGTATGTCGAAACCGCATAGTCTAGGCTTTTATTTCCACTGTCCAGTCATGAATTAAGCTCAGGCATATTACACATGTCACAAAAATCATTTTTTTAGTTTTTTAAATTTGTTTTATGATATAGAATTCAATACGTTTTCAGGCTAAGATTCACAAGTACCTTGAAGTATTTTATACGGTTTGTAATTTCGAATTTCTCATCTTACAGATTCGTGTTGGATAATTTAAGTACTTTCGAGTTAACCAATTTACATTCTGCGTACCTTCCTATATCGAAAGAGTATTTTCGAATTTATGTAAATACGATGATTCAGAAGACCGAGCTTAAAACTAGCAACATGGTCATGTTCCAAATCAATCCGAACGTGTCCAAGGGTTTGGTGATTGTATCAGTGTCATTAGTGAACAGTTTTTGAGGAGCGTGTGCTTAAGACAGTTGGAATTGCGTATCTTTCTAGCGAAATCGTTACGTCGAGAAGTACTGTAACTAACAGTTAATGTAAGATTGCTTTACTGAAAGCAAATATAATCACGATGAAATTAATAAACAAATGATTCTGAAGTTTAGACGAGAAGAATATCTCTATTATGGATAAGCTCTCTGTCAAAAATAGGTTCTTCAATTCTTACGTGTTCCTTAAATCGACGGTGATGTCGAACTTAGGTTTCTCAATAAAAATTGAATTTTAATCATAGACTGAACAAACCTTCTAGCTGTTTATAACAGTGTTTTTTTAAAAGAACCTATGAGTACATTATGTCCTAGGAAGGAAGGTAATTAAATATATCACATATTAAGTACTTCAAATGACTATCTGATCCGTTGTTTATTATTTTTAATTAAGTTATTTTTATATTTTATCTAGTCTTATATTTTTTTAAAAAAAGGAACTTAATATAAAGTTGCATCTCTGACTATAGAGTATCCCCCAGAGTCTCATGAATTGTGGAACTCTGATCCAGGGTTTACACTAAGACCCTATCTGGGTCTCGAATTGCTTCTACTAGGCCACTTCTTTTAACTTTCCTCTCGATGTCCTTTAGTCAGCTCTTATTCATTTCTAACCCTGATGGTATTTTATTGTTGCAGAAAGGGCGCCGATTTAGATGCGAAATGTGTCGGACTTTGAGAGTTTGTCTAATTCAGTATGAAATATAACAGAAGGTGCAGAGGTTCATTTTTTAAAAATTATGTGTTTTAACATCCACAATTTATGAGCAACTGTTATAAGGCTATACAAAAAAATGGAAATATCAAGGACGCAGAAAATGACTTTAAAATGCATATTCATTTGATAGTAGGGTGAGAGACTTCGAAAATGGACAAATATTCGTAACGTGTCAACAATCGGTGTGCCTATCTTATAATAGAAAATACTCCTACGTGCTCATGAACATGATTTTGTGTGCAAATTCATGACTATTTACACAATAATACCCAAAACAAGCAAAAAAAATGAATTTCGCCCCAAATGTAAAACATTTCATCTTTAAGAAAATTAAAGAATAATCACATTAATTTTTCATTAAAATTATGTTATTGTTCACAAAATATAAGTTTTCTGTATTTTTTACAAAGATGTATAAGTAAATAAATTATTACCTCCGTGATACTGATGGATAATTTTTTATTTATATTTTTGTACCAGAAAGTGAAATAGCCTCGAGGAATTCATACATCGAAGAGGAATTGTGGATTTTAGAAGAGGAAAGCAAAAGAATCGTTGCAGTTCAGATCATATCTGAATCCATCTTCAAATATGTTTCAAAACTGATCATAGCCAAAGCTCATCATTAGAAGCTGGTTCTCACCTTGATGCAAGGAATAAATTAGATGAAGTCAACTTATCTTCACGAGGAAAACAAGATGCTAAATATACAATCTACAGTACCAGAGAGAAGTGTCACACTGGAGGAAACCCGTTCTTGATACTTTTCGCATAGAGATCATTAAAGAAGGAAACAATTAATTCCAAAACGGAGAAGGTCCATTTATAGGTAGCCAGAGGTATTGGCGGGTGGTCCACACCGTTACAAAATCATGCACTTAATAATTAAATTCAGCTGCTATCGTGTAGTAATATTTGTGGGTAGATGCTCATTTTAGGCAACGCAGGACGCTCAGCGTTGTCATTTTCTACTGTTAGAGTGAGAGAGCGGTATGCGAGAATGTTCTGAAGTGCGGCAACAGAGCTACTGTATTTGCCCGCTAAATTTCCTAGCCACAGGTATAGTACCATATAGAGTCGAGGGCTTAAAACGAAAGATGGTTGTGCTATCTTTCAACTCAATATTTCTGTAAGAAGGTGGCTAACAGTGAAATCTTCTGCAGTCGTGGATGATTTACTCTGCAATCATTAACAGTCGGTATTGTTTCTGTTGTAGTTTGTGTGCTGTCTATAATACTAGTACTGGATATACATTTGAGATGGGATTTCAGAAGTGGTCGAGACTGAATCCTATATTAACAGAATATGAAACTACAAATGAATATCTAGAAAATCTTGAAAAGTGTATTAGAAATAACTTAAAATTCCACAAAACAATAGATGACGGACCCTTACAATTAACTAACACTGAAAAGAAAAAGTAGATTATTGGAGATAACTTTGTTTCTGGCTAAACGAAACCAATCATTTCGTGGACACAATGAAGGACATGACCCCACAAATATCGGCAATTTTTTTAGAACTGCTCCAACTACTTTCAAAATATGATGTAATGATGAAAGAGCACATCTTGTACTTGGAACATGAATTAATTAGTGTCTTATCGAACCACTTAAAATCTTAACTCATTAATGAAACTAAATCTGTAAAATATTTCGATATTATGTTTGTAACACACCTGACATTTCACATGTCAATCAAATGTCTGAAGCGGTTCCTTTTTGTGAAAATGTATAACGGAAACAGTAAAAAGCAGTTTCCTTGGATTGTTTCCCTAAAACAGAAAAAAATCCGTTGGTCTAAGGAATGAAAATTTTAAGAAACTCTATATTGACGGTTTAGATTATGTGATTGGTAGTTCTCAAGGTTATGATTCATGACAATGTAGCTAATATCAGCGACATGCCTGGAGGAGTAAAAGCCATTACTAACGCAACAAAATATAAGCTTTTTCGTTGGATATACTGATAATTGGATTAATTTGTGTTGAATGTTGTGCAACATTTTTTGGAACCAAAGAAAGTATTTTTACATTTTTCTCCGTGTCCACCAACAGCAAGTGCTTACTGAATACAGTTAATCATCTTTTAAAGGACTCCAAACAACACATTGAAGTGCTGCAGTAAAAGCACTAACAGAAAATTTTTGTGAAATTGAGGCTGCAATCACAAAGTCATGTGATCAAAAAGAAAATTTAGACACCAGAGATGTTATTCTTTTCCTGTGGAATAATGTACTAAGGGAAGTGAACTATCAGATTGGATGCCAGGATAAAATTTTGAGCCTTGAACAATCAATGATAAAGTCACTTCACCTTTATATTCAAGAAAAGCAGTGATATATTGGACAAGGGGCAAAAGAACTTGCTATGAAAAATAACAGGACTGCTACATTCCAACAGAACTAAGAGTCGGTCTTAAAAAACGAATGGTCGTTGAAGTAGCCACACAACAGAACCTGGAAATCAAAAAGATATATTGGAATATCTTGACCGATTCAACACCGAACTCCGAACTAGATCAACATCCATTCTAGATATAGTTTCATTCATTGAGAGTGTACAGAAAAATAATTTGCTTTTGTGAACATGGAGGAATTAAAAATAGCTGTATCCAAATGTAGTGGCTTTTGTAATGAATTATGAGAATCAGAACTTCTGCAAATACTAAGGTTGAGAAGGCATTTAAAAGCATTCTATGTTACAGTTGCAGTAACAAATGATTGGGTTGCTTTGGACTTTCTAAAATTCATCGTGGAATCTTAAGGACGTCCTAAAATTATTTATTAAAGTTTGTGTACTAGTTGCTACAAGTGATAGGACGTTTAGAAAGTTAAAATTAATCAAAAATTACTTTCGGCACCAGTGACCATCACAAGTCTAAACTATCTTGCCATGTCTACTATTGAACATGAAGCAACTGAAAATGCTAATATCGAAGATGTGATTATCAAGTTTGCAGCTGTTAAAGCTAGAAAGAAAAGATTATGAAAGTGATTGTGTTTAGTTTATTTGTCTATCTTTTAAATGTTATTAATATTACAACTCTATTAATTAAAGACTATCTGTAAATAATAATAAATGTTTATTTAATCATATTTTATTAATAACATATTTTACACATATAAGATATTATACTTTAAAGAACATTGAATTCAAGTTTTTATGGGGTGACATCATCGATATCCACCCCGGGTATCACCTATGCTAGCTACGCCACTGGGTTGCAGTAATTAAGGATGTTACATAAATGATTATTGCAGGAATTGCAAGGAAAGGGATTTTGTGCAAGGAAATGAGGTGGGATGAGAGTTGACGGGCTTTTAGGACATGTTGTTGAAAGTGGGGGAGTGCTAAGCACTGTCAGCATTTGATGGAATAGCTGTTATTGAGGGAACTGTGAAAGTCTAGGAGTTGGTATTCACAGTGACTTCAAATAATAAATATATCATCTGTATATCTGAACCTCACATTGGGTTCAAGTGGGATGAGGTTCAGGAAATGTTCCTCGAAATGCTCCCTTGTAAAGGTTGGCATTGGCTAGGGCAATGTTGGTTCCTATGGTAGTGCCACATATCTGATGATATACATGAGAATTGAAGCATAAGTAGTTTTTGGAGAGGCCGAAGTGGGCCAAAGACGAAAAAAAAAATGTATATAGGAAGTATTTCAGGACACTTTGGCCCTGTTAGTGGGGTATATGGAATACAGGCAGGTTACATTAAAGTAAACTATGAAAGAACTTTGAGCAAGAGCCGAGGAGACTATGGACTGGTGTTCAAGGAGGTGTAGGGTGTCTTTGATAAAAGAATGGAAGTTCTGAACAAAAGATTAGCCATGTTTTTCCAGCAAGACTGAAATCTGTTCAGTAAACAACCCATGTACCGCAGATATAGATTGTCCAGGTTTGCAAGCTTTGTGGATCGTGGGAAGCAGGTACAGGTCGGGGATACAGGAATTCTGAGGAGAGTGGAGGAAAATAAACTATGAACAGAGGTCTAGTAAGAGTTCCTGGAGGGCCAAGAATTTATTTCCTGCATATGGACATGGCAGTATCTGCAGCATGTATTAGAATCGGAAAGTTGCCTCAGTCTTGTAATCACTGCAGCCCATGATCACCATGACTGAACCCTAGACAATTGGAGGATAGTTCTCTCATGGTTCGAGATTCCATGGAGCTTAGGTTATTGGAGTGGGGAGCTATGGAAAGAGTCTGAGTACATGGTAGATGTCAATAACAGGATAGGGTGGTTTTTTAGAAGAGATGGTACATCCAGTTGAGATGTATGTTAGTCTGAAGTGTTTTAAACTGGACTCAATTTTATCATGCCAGTTGTCACTCTCCGCTGTGGTAGCAAACTGACAGCACCAGCAGAGAGCATAGCAGAATGCTTTTCAGTCCTGTAACAAGGCAACATAATTGAATTGGGAGTTTGGGGAAACCTGAATCCTTTAGATAGAACTCAAAGCTAGAGTTTAGATAGGGCAGTGGGGGATAGGTTGCTGAGGTTTATCTGATAGTTGGGCCTAGGCCTGTGGGGTGGATGAAAGAGGGCTTGGGAGGGAGAGGGGAGGGGGCACATTGGCAATCAGGGGAGGAGATGGTATGTAATGTACAGTAGCTGACTATCAATAGGGGAGAGCAGACCTAGTGCGGAAAGTTGTTTGTGAACTAATGCTGGTGGGTCGTTTAGTATATCGATGCTTAGGTAATGTTAGATGATTACCGTGTGAGGGACTGCTGGTTAGATCCCTCAATGCCAAGACTTTAGAGGGTATGTGTTTGGTATGATATAAATGGTAACTGTCAAAATGAAGAATCTATTGTAGGTTGGTGGTTTGGTGTGGACCGAGGATCTGAGTTAGTCATTAGAAAGAGACAGCTCCACATGCAAAAATGTGGCTTGTGTATGTCAGTAGGCAAATTTTAAATTCAGGATTTTAAATATATTTTAATTGTTTAGGAAATTTATAACACTGATTTCCAAATGTGTTCATAACATGAAAATATCATGTTTTAAACTGACACATATGAGGGATTTGAAAGGAGCTCCAAAAATATCTGTTACAGGCAGTCCAAGATGAGGTTGGTATAAGAGGGGGCCAAGCAAGGGCCCATTGCAGTGCTACATGTTTGATGGTAGATGTTGCCTTCAAAAGAGAAGTAGTTGTTGTTCAGTATCAGGTAGACTGACGTGGTTAGAGAAGATGTGCTGGGTGGCTGTTGGAAGAGCGCAGATCTAAACAACAATTAACAGTCTTTGGGGGACGCCGACAGAAGTGAAAACTTAAAACTTTAATATCATACCTATAGCTACAAATAGTCTTGTGTAGTTCGCGAATTAACTAGTTCAGAAGAGCGCTTCCACAGGTGAACTACGCGAACTAGTTCCCAGATCTCTTGCTCCTTAGTTCATTAGTTCGTTCGATCCTTTCCCGAAGACCAACTTTTGTTTTAGTTTATTATCTAAAAGGAAACACAGTTCCTTGTGGACACATTTCACTGAAGACACAGATATAAAATTAAATTGTTCAACATTAATAATTATTGCAGAAGTCACAAACGGAAATTTAACGTGGAATGTGAAAATAAAATACACTTTGATCCCATTAACAATCAAAAGACAACCATCGATAACCACAACTACCATAACAAACAAGAGAGCACGTGCAGTAGCGCTAGCAAAGCGAGCGAGCGAGCTGTCTTGGAGGACCTAGTTCGCGAACTAAACAGAGCGCTCCCGGTCACAAACTAAAGAGAGCGGTACTGTTTGCGAACTAACAGAGCGCTCCCGGTCGCGAACTATAGAGAGCGGTACTGTTCGCGAACTAAACTGAGCGGTACCATTCGCGAACTAAATTGAGCGCTACCGTTCACGAACTAGCACCATTCGCCTCTAGGGTTTCCAATATTTTTTCGGTTGATGGTAGAAATTTTTTAAAAATAATAACCTATAAAAATATGCTACACTTCAAAAATATAATATTTTACGAAAGAGTAGAAAATGATAAAAGGTATGTTTTTACTATTTCATTTTTTAAGCTATATTTTTTGCACATCTTTAATTCTTTTTTGTCTACAGTAAAATTGTCATATGCTTTATCGCTTTCAGTTGTCAAATTAATTTCGAGAAAAAGCTCATTTTTTATTCATGAAATACTTCTCTTACTTTTACCTGGATTTCGTATAATATTGTTATTTCAGAGTAAAGTTTGTTCACTTTGATATTCATTTTTTCTCGCAAATTTATAACCTCTAATATAGTCTCACAGTCATCAAATGAAACCCTGTGGTTTGAATTTAATTTTTGGATTTTGTATAGCCAATTGCTTTCATTAAAATCTAACTATTTACTAAGATACTCCAGACATTTATCAACGAATACTAGAGCATTATTTTGTTATATTATCACTTTCTGTGGAGAATTTGGTTTCTAAAGGTTTTTTCTTGTTTTCTTAGCCAAAGAAACAATATCTTTTACATTTTTCTAGCGCTGATTTTAAAGCTGACATAATATAATACTTATCTCAGTCTGTTGGTTAACAGCTTTGTGAAAGTGATGAAAGAAATGACTTGCGAAATTCAAAAAGATTTTATCTTTTGCGTCTTCATCAGTTTCATTCGTCGCCAAAAAATTGTGAATGTGTGTTGGATTATTTTCCCCTTCACTAATAAAATAATAGCTCAATGACTTCCAATTCACTGGAAATTTATGCACTTTTGTTATTGCTACCACTTTCTCATTCAAGGGTCACTGTTATTTTTATATGTCTAATTATTTGATATCACATTGGAAGTATAAATGTTATTTTTCTTAATAATATAGGTAATACTATCTCTGTCATATAGTACTTAAGTTGTAGCCAATAGTAGAATTATATTTTGTCCATGATTTCCAAAACTTTATTTATATAAAAAAGCCGATTACTTATAAACGGGTATTTTAATTCATCAAAATAAACGCGTTTATAATATTTTATAAGTAATGTTGTGTTGTTGTTGTTGGGGTTTAAGGGTGCGTCGACGGCAGGATCATTAGCGCTTTTTATAAGTAATGTTTCTCCCATGAACTAATAAACAAATCCATTTAAAAAATTAATATTCTACGAATGCATGTAAAGTAAATAGTAAAAACAGCACAATTATTCAATTTACCCATTTGTGTAAAGGACAATGAGCACTTTGGTTTATCGGCGCCAACTGTTCATGCTAATGTAATTTGAAAGGGCTATTATTAAGCAATAACTTTTGTTAAGAAGGTCATATTAAATTCCATTTAGAAACGTCAAAAAAATGATTATGTCCTAATAAAACTGACTTAACAAACAAAATAGCACGTGCAGTAGCGGTAGCAAGGCGAGCGAACGGCCTGTTTCTCTGAATTCGAGACGCGAACTAACGAACTAAAAGAGCGAACTAGTTCGCGAGGGAGCTGCGAACTAAACTGAGCGCTCCCCTTTGCGAACTATTATGCGCAAGTCTAGCTACAAATATACTAAATAATAGTTCCATGTGGTCATAATGAACTGGTGACAGGGCTTCTATTGACTGCTCATTCTGTCCCTCTCTTAGTATCCTTAACCTAACTTGGTAGGGCCACCAGGTACAGTGGACCTACAGTTTAACGTGGAATCTGAACCACAGAAGCATTCTGGCATTCTTCATTTTACACAGCATGCTGTGCCAGAGGTGAAAGTCAGGTTAAGGGTCTCTAAATATCTGAGCTGATATTGGGATTTGAACCAGTGACCTTTCATTTGCTTGTAAGATACCTTAACCACTGAGCCACCGTACCACTACAGATATACAGTTAACATTAGTATGTCAGTGATGCAAACTCATAAGATTTTACCCATCAAAAAATCGCCCAACATGCCTAAAGAAGTTTTCACTTCAAAAGCTAAAAATCCATCTTAGTCCACAACCCAAAGGTCTTCCCAAAAGAGATGTATCAAGCTATTGTGCCAGAGGAAGGAAGGCCAATTCATTTCCTCAGGGGCCTACAGTTTAACGTGGCATTAGAAACACGCAACATCACGGTGTAGCTCATATAATAAATACAATTCCTAAAAATTCCTGCTCACTACCAGATTTGAACCTGCTACCACAGACATGAACTTTCATAATTAAGTTCCTTATCCGCTGAGCTACCAGACTGGATTGTTTTGAAGTGTACGTGTGATGAGTATTATCAAAATTGGATAAAAACTATGGGTTTTTATGAACAACATTGACAGAAATGAAGTTGTGTGGGGAAAGGAGGAGAAAGCTTATTTTTTGGTAAATTAAAGATAAACAGTGTTTTTCTACTTGTTTTGAAGTATATGTATGCAAACTTCTATCAAAATTGGATAAAAGCTGTGTGTTTGTATGAAGAATATTGGGAAAAAAGACGTTCATTTTTATATAATCCATACATTCACTGCTGACCAAGCGCAACACATTATACTTACCTCAGATATACTGTTAACATTAGCATATTAGAGATGCGAATTCATAAGATTTAAACCCATCCAAAACTGTCCAGCGCATTTATCATATGTTCAACACATCACAGCATTTTGGTGACCGGAAATCTCAAACGCATAGATTTACCCTAACAAACACTTCAAAAATTCCCAATAGTACTGAACCAATGGCAGTGAGGAATATTTGTTAGTAACAATGTTACCTCAATTGCTACCATGATGGAGTAGGAAAGAAGAGAAGAGGACACAGTAGCAAAATGGAAGAGAAAGTGTTTTGTGACCTTGATACGGGAGGGTCATGGTGTTTTGGTTTCTGGGTGAATGCTGTCTATCAGTGCCCATTCATTCTTATGGCTAGTGGATTGGTGGTCAAACCTATGTAGGAAGCCAAGCAGTGGTTGCAGGTTAACTGGTATATAACATGGGAGGTTTCACAGGTAGCACATCCTATAATAGATAGTAATTCTCAGTGATGGGGTTGATGAAAATATTTGAGGCATGAGGTATGTTGCGCATCTCACAGTGGTTGTATTGCATGGGTCTTGTAGGATGTGGAACCTGTTTGTTGACTAGTTTTTGCAGGTAAAGAAGGGTTTGGGGAAGAATAGATCTCATTTCCGGGCAAGTTTGCAGGAAATCAAGACCTTACCAAAGGATTTGAGGCCTGGGAAGTACTTTGTTGGTTTTTGTAGTTGTAGAATGGGCTGATCAGTTTGTCTAGTGGTAATTGGTGGTAGGACTCAGTCTTTTTTAGGCCAAACGTCAAGAGTAGGAAGAGTTATTTAAGAAATGTACATAATGATATTACAGTCAAAAATAAAGAATGTCAGTCTAAAATAGCTTTATTCCATCAGAACATTAGGGGTATCTCAAGCAAACTTGATGAGTTGATAATATCTATAGAAGAAACCCAAAAATCATTGAATATTAACATAAATATTGTATGTCTGACAGAACATCATCTGAAGAATTCTGAAATATGTCTCCTCCCATTTGTTGGATATAGATTAGCTTCATGTTATTGCAGGTCAGAGATGAGAATGGGTGGTGCAGCAATATATGTAACAGAAAATACTGAAACAAAATCATTAGATGTAAGTAAATACTGTATAGAACAAGATTTTGAATGTTTTGCAACACAGTTAGAATTAGAAAACAAATATCTTATAGTGCTGACAGTTTATAGGGCTCCCACAGGAGACTTCAGTAAATTTTGTAATAAACTTGAAGCGGTTCTACTAAATTTATCACGAACTAAAGGGAAATTATCCTCTGTGGAGACTTCAACATAAATTTTGCTGTAGAATGTAACCAGACAGATTATCTTCTAGGAATGCTTAGATCATTCAATCTCTATCAAACTGTAAATTTCCCAACTAGAATACAAAAAGATAGTAGTACCATTATTGATAACATTTTTGTAGAACACAATAAATTATAAATAAATGGAACAATTCCAATGGAAAATGGTTTGTCAGACTATAATGCTCAAATAATTACTTTGGATATTGTGGGAAATGAAAATAACAAAAAGAAAGGATTTGTCAGAGTTAGGCCATTAAAGAACGATTCAATAAAAACATTAAATGATGAACTTCTCAATGAGGACTGGAGCACTGTTTATAAATTAAAAGGGGTAAATAATAAGTTCAATTACTTTCACCAAAGGTTTTTGGAAATTTACGAAAGGTGTCTCCCTACAAAACTAGCTCCAATTGGTCAAAAACGAGTAAACAAAAATTGGGTTACAGTTGGTATAAAAACATCTTGCAGACATAAAAAGGAATTGTATGTAAAAGTTATGAATACTGATAATATGCTTCTCAGACAACATTACAAAACTTACTGTAAAATTTTAACCAAAGTAGTAAAAGAAGCTAAACGTTTGGCCATAAACGATAAGATTAGTAGTTCAGATAATAAGATAAAAAGTGTTTGGAACATTATTAAAGGAGAAACAACTGTATCATCCCTTGAACATAAACCTATATCTATAAGCATTAATGATAAACTTGTAAATGACCCCTCGTATGTAGGAAGTGCTTTCAATAACTACTTCTTAACAGTTGCTGAAAAAATAAAAGGAAAATGTATTGGGAATATGGATGCTATAGCAATACTTAAATCCTTGTCACCAAAAGCAGCACCTATGTCTCTATTTCCCACCAGTAAAAATGAAATTGAAAAAATTATTAAATCCCTCAAAAATAAAAAGTCATTTGGTTATGATGAGGTTTCAACCCATGTAATGAAACAATGTAACACCAGCATTAGTAGAGTTATTTGTCACATTTGTAATAGTTCTTTTGAAGAAAGTATCTTCCCTGACTCACTCAAGAAGTCAATAATCAAACCGCTTTATAAAAAGGGTGATACCTCAAAGATTGAGAATTACAGACCAATATCACTTCTACCAGCATTTTCAAAAATCTTTGAGAAAGCAATGTACAGAAGGGTGTATGCACATCTACAAAAGAATGACCTACTCAGTAAAGTACAGTTTGGTTTTAGACAAGGTGTTTAAACAGATTCAGCAATTTTTGCTTTTGTAAACAACATACTGGAATCAATGCATAAAAAACTAAATTCCCTAGGTATATTCTGTGATCTTGCTGAGGCTTTTGACTGTGTTGATCATGATATTCTACTAGGTAAATTAGATCACTATGGAGTTAGTGGTAAGCCAGGACTTTGGTTTAAATCATACCTGGAAAATAGAAAGCAATGTGTATCACTGAAAGATGCTAATACAGGAGATGTTATAAACTTAGAATGGGGTATAGTTAAATGTGGTGTGCCTCAGGGTTCAATTCTTGGCCCTCTGCTGTTCTTAATCTATATAAATGATCTTCCACATATACTAGGTGATAATGAACACATAATGCTCTTTGCAGATGATATTAGCATATCGTTGAAAGATCCATCAGCACAAAACCTCGAAAACATAGCAAATGATGCTATAAAGCAAAATTAATAGGTGGTTTAATGCCAACAAACTAATACTTAATGTAGAAAAGACACAGTTACTTCAGTTTGTTACAAAAAATAAAACAAAGGACAGCTATAATGTGATATCAGAAGGGAAAACAATCAATGAAAGCAGTTTCACAAAATTCCTGGGTGTATATATACATAACAAATTGAACTGGACACAACATATTCAACAACTTCTTAAAAAACTGAATTCTGCAACATTCTCACTGAGGGTAATATCTAGAATAGCTAATATAGAAACCAGAAAGTTAGTATATTTTGCATATTTTCATTCCCTGCTCACTTATGGCATCTCATTTTGGGGAAACTCGTCACAAGCACAAAGGGTATTTAAATTACAAAAGCGTGCTATAAGAACTATTTGTGGAGCAAACCCATGGACGTCGTGCAGAAATCTGTTTAAAAACCTGGGTGTTCTAACCATGCCAGCACAGTATGTATACTCTGTATTATCATTTGTAGTGGAAAATCCTGAACACTTCAATCTTAATGCTGACATACATAGCCATAATACTAGGAATAAATATAATATTCACAAAGATTACAAATCACTGTCAATTGTACAGAGAGGGTTAACATTTACTGGAGCTTCCTTATTCAATGTCTTACCAACAGAAATTAAATGTTACCTACAAAAACCCAACTACTTTAAGTCCAAACTGAAAGAGTTTCTGCTTCAGAACCCATTTTACTCTGTGAAAGAATTTTCTTCTTGGAATTTGGTAACTAAGAATGACTGATAAAATAGTATATATGGTGTATGGAAGGGGAAGGTGACAAAGTTGTCCACAATTACTAAAATGATATATGGTTTTTCATTCTGTTGAAACTTTTGACAATTTAAGTAATTATTGTGTTTACAAAATTCCACTCATATATAGTAACTAACATGGGATAGCATACATTCAAAAACTGCTGTGAAAAATTATCATACTAACAGGTTGTTAAGTAATTGACTGCTTATGAGTTGTTGGTAATATAATTGATATTGTTAATAAATGTGTGTACTGTTCCACATAAATAGCAACTAATATGATGTAATATGTAGTCGCAAATTACAGTGAAACTTATCAGGGTTACTGGTTGTAAGAAAATAACTGATTATTAGATGCTGGTAACAAGTGTATACACTGTTCCACATAATAAGTATTAATTAACTCGGGATTGTATTTGTAGATAACAGGAGATATTGGTTATACTAATGGGTTGTAGCTAACTTGTTGTCAATATATAATAACATTATCAATTATATAGTAATATTGACATTACAAATAAGTGTATGTACTGTTCCACATCCCCGAGATTATTCTCACATGGGATCAAAGTGAACATATCTATCTATCTAGTCTCCTGAAATTCAAACCCCTACCAACAGTTGACCAAACATTTCTTTCCTAGAACTATCTTCTTCA
This sequence comes from Vandiemenella viatica, assembly GCA_031002005.1. Taxonomy (NCBI): domain Eukaryota; kingdom Metazoa; phylum Arthropoda; class Insecta; order Orthoptera; family Morabidae; genus Vandiemenella; species Vandiemenella viatica. Next base: position 170,325,157 of record CM061921.1, read on the forward strand.
AATTTTCCAAGACTTTAGAGCCCCTGTTTTGGCTTCACCTTGTTTCCTAGATCAATACCAGGTGAAACCCATGCCAGGAAACAACTGTCTACCAACCCTGACATCACCAACCTTCATGTGGTCACAGTCATTATAAATCACAGTACCTATGTGGCTGAAGCCCTTCATTATTTATCAGACTCCAACACTTATTTGCCACCTTACCAAGGACCTAGCACCTGTTGTCAACAAGTAAATGCAGGTATTTATACAGTTTAATAGACCCCTCTGACATCTCGTCCCACAGTCAACTTCACTTCTTACTCCTCAAAAGCCACATGCCACTATATTTTACCTGCTTCCAAAATCCTTAAGGTAGGTAATCCAGGATACAGCTTGTGGATCTCCAATTGAATGCATATCTGCCTTGGTGGGCCAATACCTAAAATCTATGGTCTGACATCTCCCTACCCTTATCAAGGACATGCAACACTGCTATGTCGACACCTTTTCCTTCTACCTCAATACTGATGTTGATTGTTATACACTTATGTTATACACATATGTCCCTCATAGCCTTGAGCTCAATGCTATAGGACATTTTCTAAATCAGCGCCCTTGCAACAACCTCCACAGTACATTTTTCACCACCACCTTGGCCACCTCATAATAAAAAAACAACAACTTTTCCCTCGAAGGCAATATCTGCCACCAAAGCTGTGAGACTGCCATACACACCTTCTTGACACCCCCTTATGCAAACCTCTTCATGGGCTGCCTGGAAGAGACGTTTTTAGAGAAAGACTCTCTTAAACAACTTAGGAGGTTTATATTCATAAATGATATTTTCATGACCTGTACACATGGGAAAAACAACTTTCTGAATTTCCTGAACAATCTCAATGCATTTATACCCTGAAATTCATACGGGTCTATTCTGACACCCAGCCCACATTTTTGCATATGACTTTGATCCCCTCCAATGGCTACCTCAGCTCCTTGATCCAAACCAAACCTACCAATCTTCACCAAAATCTTCATTTTGACAATTGTATCATAGCAAAATTACCCTGACTTACAGTTCTGGCACTCTAAACTGTGACCCCTAATGTGGAATTCAAACAATATTACTCAGGCATTGATACCATGAAAGTACACATAGATTTTAGTTAACAAACAGAAGAATATCACAATATGACTGTCGAAACTTCGGATTTACACATCGTGATGCATTGTCACCCCGATGAGCAAGAGAAATATTTTATGAGTCACATCAGAACTTGTACCTCCACCCCCTTCCCCTACCAAACCAACCATATTAGATTCCTGGTCACATAGCGCTTCCAAGTCCTTGAATCCATTAATCAAATCCCGCAACAAGCTTATTATATTATGCAAACCTGCCCTGAAAAGAAATCCATTCACTTCAAAATCCTCCCTGTAGTTGCTTCAGTAGACCTCCTAACATCAGCTTAGACCACAAACATGGTCTTCCTCATCCTATCAGATGGCCCTAACGCTCAACATTCACTATGTGACACAGTAACCTACAGTACCCACCCTTCAAATTGCTCCGTTTATTAATGAATGGCTGAGTCCTATCGAATTCAATGTGTTTTCCTGTTAGTGTCTGTTACATGTGTTCATGCTACATAATACCCATTATATAAAATGTAAGCAGTGGTTCGTTTCCCTGTTATATATATACATATATATATACATATATATATATATATATATATATATATATATATATATATATATATATGTATATATATATATATATATTGAATTTTACAATTCAACTTTTTATGCTCTCCATCTTATACAACATTTTTTGTTCAAGCCATTCACTAGGAATTATATTGCAATTTTGTTGCATTCTGGTATTCAGCATTCAGAGGTAGGTAGAGGATGGTCATTATCAGTGGAGATTTAAATTTATCAGATATGGAATAAAAGGGTAAAAAGATTAATGACACAATGGAGAACAGATTTGAAAATTCCTTAGTAAAGGAAGGTGGCTTCATAGTGGTTCTTGCAGAGTTAATGGGACATAATATTTTCTACAGGTATGAATCATTTTTGTTGAATATAACAGGGCATATGAAAGGAATGGTCAAAATTTAAGTTTGTAATATGTCCAATTATTGAAAAACTTCTGCAGCAGAACAGAAGAGATATTTTGGTGAAATATGTGGAAGGAGGCTGTTTCAGAATTTTTTAGGGATAACATATAAATGGGAAGGAAATGTTTACCAGTATACCAAAACGAAGAATTAGGAAAACGATAAAATAATATATTGGTGAAAAATTCTGCAAAGGGTGGTAAGAAAAGAATGCTATATATTTAAGGCAGTAGGAAACACTCAAAATAAAGAAACAAAAAATTAATGGCAGCAAAGCTGGAAGCTATTATAATTATTATTGGATGCCAAGTTCTGATGATGGCAAAGAAAGAAAATACAACATATTAATCAAATAAATATATCTACAGATTGTCTTGACTGAAGGTTTTAAGAAGTTACCGAATGGCTTAAAGAAAATATAGGAGGAAGATTTTTCATTAAATATAAACCAAAGCAATACAAAAGTAATTAAATGCAATAGTGATTATAGCAATAATAGCAGGTCATATAAAAATATTATGGCATACAATAGGAGAAGTAGTTAATTCTCTTACTTACAAAGTAAAATTACAACTGATGGCCAAAACAGGAATGATGTTAAAAGCAGTACAGCACTAGTAAAAAGAGCCTTCATAAAAAAGAGAAATATTTATGTTTCACATATTGATCAAGGACTCAGGAAGAACTTTTTACAACTCTATTTATGGATCACAGTATGGTAGCAAAACATGGTCCTTAGGACTACCAGAAAGAAGTAAAATGGATGCATTTGAAGTGTAGTGATATAGAATGATGCGGTAAATTAAGCAGAAGATAAAGTACAAAATACACATGCTTTGGAAATGATTGGTGAGGAAAGAAGTTTGAGGAAGAGTTATAAAGAAAGGAGAGACAGGATGGCGGATCATAGTTTTTGACATGCAGTTTCCATTAATTTGTTTTAAAAAAGGGGGATTCAGGCCATCTTCTGGCAGCTAATCCAGCTTGATTCAGTGTGAACAGGCCTTCAGTTTGCAGTTGCAAAAACTCCCAATACTGGTGATGGTCTGAGCATCCAATGAACTGTTCCTAAGGAAGTTAATAGAAACGGTGGGCAGATCATTCGGTAGCCATATAAAAATCAGAGGATCTGCTTTACCTTCTTGCTGAAACACTAGAAAACCAAAGTGGGGAGAATTTACTAGAAAACCAGGGAGACTGCTCAAGAAAGTCAAGGGTGCTGCAATATCTTTCAAGAAATTTCTGAAAGCTGTGGAGACACCAGCAAAGCGGAGCATAGCTAAGGGGGCTACAGATCTGACTATTTCCCTGGCTGGGATCATAAGTACACCCATTAGCTCAAGGAGTTCAAACTGCTTTAGCCAAGATTAATGAAAATATTGTTGGTGCAGTGGTAGCACTGAATGACGCTTCTAGAAATTCCTGTGTCTATATAAGAAAACTGAAGGTAAATAATGATATTTATACAATTAGGGAAAAGAATGGAGAAGAAGTTATCCGGGATATGAGAAATGGGTATAATAACTTTATTAGAAAAATGTCATTCATAGAGGAGAAGAAAAAAAAATCAGAGGAGAAATGAACAGAAATAGAAATCAATAGGTTAGGAAATTTGAAATAGATCCCAAGGATGTTATGAGAGTACTCTCTAGAGTAAGGCAGCGTAAGGGTTTGGCAAGGAAAATATTACTACAGATATACAGTACAGTGCATTCATTTTCCATGGATCCAAATGTAAGTGACTGGCTCGGTGGGATATAGAAAATTGTCAGTTTACAGATAAACTATTGCATATCAAAGTAGATAAATACACCAAAATTTTTATAGTGACAGCATAGTATATACATTAGTTATATCAAGTAGATTTAGGAAAACTACTGGCAATTATTTTGTAGATACCTTAGAAATAAATTATTTGATGGAGTAGAAGGAGTTGTTAGTTAAAATTCTTTCCATCTTCTCCTGAACTTAATTTTATGACCTTCTAGACATTTAAGATGTGTCAGTAGGTTATTGATGATATGTATCCCAAAATATTGGATACCTTCTTGAAAAATTGACATGTAACCCTCGTGAAGATAATTTTTATTTCTAGTGCCATAATTGTTTATTTGACTATTTTTTTCAAATAGAGTATAATTTGGGACTATAAAGGACATTAATGTGTATATTTACTAAGCCACCCATGTTAAAATCCTTAAGGTCTTGAACAGCTCTCTTCATTAAGTTCTACTGCTAACCCTACACATAATTCTTAATACTTGATTTTGTGTCCTGAATACTTTGTGTGTCTGTGAGTAGAATTGCCCCAGAATATTATTGCATATGACATTAGAAGTGAAAATAAGCAAAATAAACTAGTTACCTCATACAGAGATCACCTATTGCTGAAATTGTATGAATTGCAAATATGGCCAAACATTTCCATAAGTCGGAGACACGCAACCTCAAATTTGAATTATAATCAATATGCAAACCAATAAATTTGAAATATATATGATAAGATATAGGGATACACCATTGTTCTATGCATTGAATATTATTTTGAATGTGTCTGGATACCAGACAATGAAGAAGGTGAGGAAAATAAGGTTGAATATTACAGGGTAATTAATTTCACCTCAGCAGTAGGTAAGCTGATGGAATGCTTAATATACAATCTTATTAGAGCTATCTATGATGATGGAAAGTGGTTTGGAAATGAGCAATATAGTTTTAGAAGATATTTTTCATCTCAATCTCAGTTGTTGGGCTATGTGAAGATATACTGAATGAAATGGCAAGTCTATAGTGTATCACTGGAACTCTCCAATGCATTTGGTAGATTTAGCTGTTAAATCATCTAAAATAAGGTTAAAACTGTTGTGTTTGATAAAGATGTGACTTGTTTGGAAGAGGAATACTTTAAAGGTAGTAAGCAATGAGTTACTGTGGGAAATGCAGAAATTAAAGTGGTAGAACTGAAACTAGGTACGCCACAAGGTAATCATCCTTTTTTTTATTATTATTTTAATGAATGGCCGTGTTTATGGTCAGAGGTTAGATGCTAGCTTTATGTCACTTCACGTGATTATAGAACTGTAAGGATTGGAAGTTACAAGATACTATTTAATAGGATTAATACCAAAAAGGGTTGTGAACAACTGAAGGATGATCTTATAGGGATATCTAGTAGGGTAGGTCAACATAAAATCAAATAAATATGAAAAATAATCATATGATTAGGTTCACAGACAAAATAAAAAGTTTTGCATACTACTAAGATGTATGAGGAATTCCTGGTCAAAGCATTGAGTGCAAATTTTTTGCATATCATTCAATATTAAACTCATATTGGTGGAACACCTCAGATAAGTGATGGGAGAAGGATAAAAAGTCCTGGAGCAGTTGATAAGTGGATATTCCTTGAAAGATAGAGATTAGCCAATAAAGCTTTGGTCAGATCATTGCCTTAGTATATATGTTAGAGTGGGACAGGTATGATAAAGCAACACAGTTGGGAGTCATTGGAAGATAGGAGAGGATGTTTAAGGCATGTATTGGTGATGAGCCATGGTTAGATATTGGTAGACGAATTATGAATAGTATGTGGAAGGATTTTTTTTATATGGCTTTACACCTTGTCACCAAGGGGTAATTAGAGGCAGGGGAGCATTGGAGACAATAAAACCGACATTTTTTTGGAAGGATTTTTGGAAACCATGGAAAACCAAAATTTGGCATAGTGGATAGAGGTTTGAACCAATACACTCCATAATGCAAGGCCTCATGATTTCTGCTTACCAAATAGACTCAGTGTATGGAGGAGGGAAAATTTTCTGTTGTAAATAACTGAGTCAAAGACTGGAATTAATTACCGGGTCATATGGTGAAGGTTCGTAGCAAAATTATCGCTGGAGCAGATAATCTATTGCAATTAATCCAATTTTAATATTATTACTAAATATTTTTTCACTCAAAACAAATAAAAATTATGTTTAATATATTATGAAAAGGTATATCAGTTCCACAATATTGAAAAAATCATATCTTTTTCCCAAAACTTACCACTAAAATATATGTGTTGCACAGAAATTGTATTGATATACATACTCTTCCATAGCTTTTGTTGTATCCTCTTCCAATACACAGATACTATCCTCATGAGACTTCACATGATGATAGAACTGTTGCAAATGCTGGATAAGTATGGTTAACAAGCCTTCTATTGAAGTAAAGATAACAACGTAATTTCCCCTTCCCCTCTCCCACAGTTAGTAAAACTCAGGATGAATTTTCATTTTCCTTTTTTTTTTTTTTTTAGTTAGCTGATCAAAATTAAGAATTTTGGACAAAAGGAATGGAAAGGAGGAATCACGTTTTGTTTTTATAAGGATAAACAACAACCTGAATCAAAGCTAGGTTACATCACATTTTTGGTGTATTCTCTACTTCACTAATAACTGGTCACTCATAATTGAAAAATTTCTAAAGAAGAATTCACAATGAACTACTAAATTATTTTAAATTCATTAAAAAGAAAACGCGTAAACATGGAAATCAGCAAAATAGGAAATATGTTTTAAATTTTTTCTAAAGTAATCTAAAAACTTTCTAAAGGATAAGGAAATATTCTTTGAAAATTTAATTTTTATCCTGTAGGACAATTCATGATGTGGGTGTGTATGAATACATGAGGTTATTGCATTTATTACTTTTATATTCTATACGTCAAACTTATAACACTGGAATCTTCCATCTTTTTAATGTCAAATTTGCCATGGAGAAATGAAGACCATAAAATTTTCTTTTGACCACCAATACTGTCTTCTAAGGTTGCTTACTATCAATGAAGTCCATAACTAACTGTGTATAACTCCATCCCAGATCCTGTATCTCACTATGTTATCTGACATACACAAGCCACCAAAATATCATTGTTGCATTCACATTACTTGTTACAATACAACTAGCCATGGATTCATTGATTCTGTAGTTCTCTGTCTCACTACTACTGAATTGTCTCAGTTACTCTATCCCAAACGATGTCAATAGCAGACATCAGTCACAAATGATTACTCCCACATATCGTGGTGTGTCTACTACTGGAAAATTCTGCTGTATCTGCTTACTGCTATCTCACTAGCCCATGCCATAACTTAAATGTAAATACAACACTGCCCACAACCCCTCACTACATAGCGAGCCTCCCCCCCCCCCCCAAGCATTTTAGAGGTTTGCCTTGTGGCTATATCTTGTCTTGGATCAGAAACAACGAAATAGCTGTCTTCTATATACAGAGCCTCTGAGCTAAATGATTCATCTTTAAATCATGAAAAATATGATACAAACTATTTGTAACATTATAATCTGCTATTAATTTTTTTGTATATTTCAACAAATTATTATATCTGATTTAAAATTAATAGAATACCATTGGAACAATGTCTTGAGCTGAAAGGAATTTATTTATTTATTCATTTTTTGAAAAAAAATTAAGTTAAAGAATTTTTTTATATTTTTATTTCTATTTTAATAATTTATCAAACAACCAAAATTTCTGAACATGTTAAGTAACATATCATTGATTTAAAATGTCTTCCATTGGTGTCATATCCGGTAGCCTATGGACTGCCATGTGTCGTAACTTTCCTGCCTGCTTAATGCCTCATTGGGCTTCTTGGAGCTTGAGGTGCAACATGATGTTCTTGAGGTCTGATTGGTATGAGTAGGCCACCAGCAGCCAATCCTCACCTGGAGAGGCAAGGATAGGCAGTTGGGCTATTTGTGGTAGGCCTGCCACCAGGGTGTCATTGTTACCCAACGAGAGGACAGTCAGCCGTTGTACTGGGCCACTTGATGCTCTCCAGCAGTGTCATCGCTTGACTAGTTGTCACTAGTGTCACTCGAGGACTCATACTCTGAGCTGTCTTCCCCCTACTCATCTGTGACTGTAACAGAAACTGCATATTTTGTTCAATGTTTTACTTTCGGACACTATCCTATGAGCACAGATGTATGCATGCTCAACCATAGAGGGCATCCATAAACTACATGCTCGGTCTAGGGGAAAGGTTAGGTAGAAAGCTAAGATGGAATATGTTGGGGACAGGGCATCCAAGCCAAGCAACGTAGCTTATTATTAATTTTGTCACAGTTAAAATAAGGTACAGTCGTGGACAGAATTGGCGAGACTCTATGCCTTTTGATTATGCTTCATTCTAGACACAAATACCTCATGGGACAGCATAACTGGTAGGTGGTACACTAAATTAGTGATGTAATAGATCATTTCCCAGTGATTTAACCCAAGACTAAAAAAAGTGACAAGAAACTCGCTGATGCAAAGGGGCGAAGTTTGGAATTAAAATGAATACGACTAACCCCTTTTCACTCATCATATTCATTGAATTACCGAAATCGATTGATTTTAAGGAATGACAACGATTTTCTCATAAGGTTGATAGCCATTGCAGCATTCTTAATAAATAGATACACTTCACTAGCAAATGCAGATATATGACGAATGATGAAAAGATTCGCTAAAATAAACATGGACAACATTTTTTAACCGTTAACAGAGCTTAAATCGACAAAGTCACACTTTCTGGTGCAGCAGCATTAAAGAATTGTGTGTGACTAACGCAAAGTTTAAGCGAAGGAAGGAGATTTACGGAATTATGAAAATGTTGACTTAGGCCATGAAACATAATAATTATATCTAGATTCTTCAGTATACAGTATACCGTCTCTTGTCATATGAAACTTTATACCTTTCAAGAATTCGTTTATCATTAACCAGGGATTTTTAATTGGCGCCAGTGAAAAACATTTCACAATGATTAAATTTAAATATAATTTTATCAAGATCAATGTAAATTATCTCTTTTGAATGAGCAACTGGAGGAGCAATAATTGTCATAAAAATATTTATTTTTCCTTCAAATTTCCACTGAATAGGATCACAATTAATTTATTTTATATTGCTTGATTTGTAACTACTATTCTTGTGACATAAATCATTGAAACATGAATACATTAACATTAAATGAATATAGAGAAGGCATACATTATTAATTTAACACAAAACGTTCGAAAACTGATCCTAAGTGATTGTGGCTTTAAATAGTCTTTGAGTCCTCTTTATCTCATGGCCGTTACTGGGTGACAGAATTTATACTGTGGTACGTTGATGCAATTCAATACAGTTCATTCATTACGGTGACGAGGAGTGGTGGCGGCGCGATTGTCGGCTGTTGCGACATGGCATCGGGTGGCAGTCAGATCAAGCAGCTGTATTCTCTTGCGCCACATGCAATCAACCTTATCTCAACGTCGTGGAGCACTATGGTTGGGCGCTTGCGACACTTTCCACTCACACCTGTTCACGTCGGCTGCCTGTACTCAAGTGTCTCGGGTCACACACTCTCCCATCTATTGTCCTACCTACCATTATCACTCTGGAATGCAGGTAAAGCTCAGACCACAGCAAGCTGATTCCAAACACTCACCACCACTTCCGCAAATATATTCGTGTTTAAAACACCAGACGCACTGTCTCTGTCACTGTGTTACATTACATATTGCCCTCCCCTTTCTTTAAACGGAAAGTCACGGAGTTGGACCTTTTTGATTACCACAGCGTCAGTTTGTATACATCATCACACGATTTCTTCTCGACCACTCGCCCCTGTTCATTCACACCCTAGGATGGACTGTCATTTTATCTAGCCACATTATGCTTTATATCACATTACACATACAAATGACACAAATACATACAAAAACATAACAATCATAAACATAACCACGTAGGTGATGCCCTTTTTTCAAGACAATAAATTTGAATTTCAATCTCAATTTAATTCTCCAATACTCTGTGCATATCCCACTGCATCTCATCTGCCAGTATCGCTTCATTCATCTTCTCACACTTACTACACACATGCGACAACTTATACAATTGCAAACCTCATGACACTAATTATAAAGTCGAAATGAATAAACATACAAAAACATTAGCTTATTAGTCCTATCCTATATCTTAATTCTTGCCATAGCCTCTACTGCTATAATCATTGGAATCAACTCTAATAGTATGTCATAGTCGCCAATTATCTTCACTCTCATCTTGTAATATCGACAAAAACAACATTATACAACAATGTTATTAAATCTTCTGTAATTTGTTCTGTCTAATTAAAATCCTTGTTACACTGTCCTTAATCTTGCAGTCATTGAAAGTACCTCCTCACTTTTGACCAAGCCAACATCCCGACTGTCATCATTAATTATTAGCCAGTAGAAGTGATGGAGCCCACTTGATAACATAGTCAAAATGTGTAAATCTACACTGTCGTAGAATAAACACATCAGTATTCAAAATCATTATTCACTTAATCACACTCATGTAATATCACTATATTTATCATCCCTTTGTTAATGAACCATTTAATCCAATTGATACTATTCTTTCAACTCCGCAAACTGTTGTCGCTTTCCATATAATTTGTGTGGTATCATAACGAAGACAAAGGTTAACGTTACGTCGCAGGATTGTCACAAAACAAAATATTTAAACGCATCATGGTGCAAATTATGACGGTCTCTGGACTTACGAATCACGGCCAATGAGGACACACATCACAACTACTACATCATAATCAAGTAACCTTTAAATTCGACGAACAAAATGGTGTGCAATTGTTGTAACTACTCTTTCACTATCCCTGTATATGATCATACATACCAGTTGCTCCAATATAAAATTTCCATGTCTCAACTATCTTATAAACCGTTCAAGACATTTAAATTGCCAATTCTTTACATTATTTTCAAAACAAGTATGAAATCTATTTCCAGTTACTCATATTTTCCAACTAACACAGATACTTCTTTAAAGTTTTGCGATGAAGCTTCATTAGTGAGAGGTAAAGCTCCATAACCTGACATTCGCGAGTACGTTGATTCAAACCCCGCTGGACATCCAATCTCTGTTTCCATGGTTTCCGTAAATTGCTGCAGCTGAATGAGAAAAAATTTAATTCAAATTGACGTAACCGAATTCTTTCCTGATCCCAGTCCCCCAATACCTTCTTCCCTAAAATTACATTAGCATCGATGAGACGAAAAATTACTTCTTGCCGATCACACTCTGGATTTAGGTAATTCAACTGCCGTCACTAGTTCCACTTTGGCAAGGATGCTCTGTCACTTTTTACATTGTCCTTACGGTTCGATGATGTCAAAATCATTAGAGAGGGAAATTGACATGGGGCAAGGGAAGTAGGTATAAAAGGAGACAACACGCCCACACAAAAGAAATGTCAATCATTTTCACACCTCTATTGTTCTCTCCCCTCCCACCTGTCAATCATTTTCAAACCTATTCTATTGTTATGCTAATTAGGCCACTTGACTTAAGGCCACTTGACTAACCTCAGTTTCAACCCTATTGTTCTATTGTTATGCTAATTAGGCCACTTGACTTGAGGCCACTTGATTAACCTCAGTTTCACCCCTATTGTTCTCCCCCCTCCCACCTGTCAATCATTTTCACACCTCTATTGTTCTCCCCTTTCCTACCTGTCAATCATTTTCACACCTATTGTTCTCTCCCCCTCCTATTGCTCTTTTGCGAGACCACTTGAGTTCACACCTATTGTTTTCCTCCCCTACTATTGCTCTTTGTCAGGCTACTTGAGTTCACACCTATTGTTCTCTCCCCCTGCTATTGCTCTTTTGTCAGGGCACTTGTTTGAACACCTGCATTCCCCACCCCAACCCTAGCACCAGCTCCCATTCTATAGCTCTTTTGTCAGGCCACTTGACTTTCCTCAGTTCACCCCTCATTTTCACACCTATTGTTCTCCTCTCCTACTATTGATCTTTTGCCAGGCCACTTGAGCGACCACCTGCTCCCTCTAACCACACCAGGTGTGTCGCAACAGCTGCCCTCGCGGTCCTTTGTTCCATTGTTGTCCTCCCATACTACTGCTCTTTTGTCAGGCCACTTGAGCGACCACCTGCTCCTTCTAACCACACCAGGTGTGTCGCACCAGCTGCCCTCGCAGTCCTTTGTTCCATTGTTCTCCTCCCCTACTATTGCTCTTTTGTCAGGCCACTTGTGTTCACACCTGCCTTCCCCACCCCAGCACTAGCTGACCATTCTATTGCTCTTTTGTCAGGCCACTTGTGTGAACATCTACCTTCTCCACCCTAGCACCAGTTGCCCATTCCATTGCTCATGTGCCAGACCACTTGTGTGAATACCTGCCTTCCCCACCCTAACCCTAGCACCAGCCGCCCTCAGGGTCCGTTGTTCTCCTCCCCTACTGTTGCTCTTTTGTCAGACCACTGCGGTGAACACATGTTCCTCCTAACCCTAGGTTCATCTCTCCACCCGGTTTCACTCCAGTGCGTGGTGAAAGCCCGGTGTGTTGTCTCTATTTATTCCTTCCTCGATGTCAATAACCTGCTTACAGAGTCAAGTGCTTGGAGAGGCAAAAGGTCTGCATTCTGACTTTTTTTATCTGTTATACTTTTTTTTTTACTTATGGCTTAAAACAGTATGGAATTCGGCAATGGCCTTTTGAAGGAAGCGTCCCGGCATTCGCCTGGAGTGATTTGGTGAAACCATGGAAAATCCAAAATTCGAACCAGTGTACCCCCGAATAGGAGGCCAGAGCGTTAACCGTTCACCCACCACGCTCGGTACGAAATCGAAGGATCTCGGGACTAAAATAGATACAGTAAACCCAGATAATTAAAATACAACAATTAAAATCTCCGACGCTTTAACTAGTCCACTTATTGAATTGGTGACAAATCTATAACACAGTTTGCAAAGACATTATTTTTAGACTAACTGTGCCGGCGTTTTCGTCCACGTGGAATTTAAGATTTCTGCTGTAACCGCTCACCCACTACGCTTGGTGTTTAAGATTCCGTGCAAAAACATATAAACCCTTAAAATTCTTGAAAAACACGAAGTCGGATTCCTTCATAAGGTATGAATTAATGTCTTTAAACGCGTTACGAAATCTTAACAGCACCACGTCTCTGAATTTTTATTTAACGTCCCGGCATTCACCTGGAGCGATTGCGGAAAAACCTTGTAAAATCGAAACTTGGTTGACCGGACGTTTATCTGAAACCGCGTCGTCCTAAGTTCCAGACCAGTACAACCTGTATGAATCCAATTGTAGATAGGAACGGAGCTCAGTTTCCTTATTTCACCTGTCTAATGTTGTTGACTATAATGTTGTATAACAGATCAATTTGAGAATTTGTGAGGAAAAAGGCTTTAAAAACCATCCATCTATAAAAGAAGTTAATCAACGGACTTATCAGAGAAATAAGAAACTAAGTTATTCAACCTTGTACCAAACCTTGTATGAGAATGATGGGTTAGTATAAGACCCAACTTGCGGGTATCAGATACTGGAGACTGACAGTGTGTAACAGATATTATTTTTTCCTAATTGCTATGTGCTACAATCGGTAATTGCTTCTATAAAAGAACTGGGATGAGACTCACTGGCATACTGAGCTTGGTAAAGAATGTGCTCGAAGTGTGTAACGCATACGTAAGCAATCAGGTTAGTATGGATATCAGTCGAAAAATTAATGGTATGGAAAAGCCTTTTTTTTCTGGCTTCGCCTCGTTGACGTCGAAATCGTTAGAAGTGGGAAAGGACCGGGGAGCAAGAAACTGGAAGAAATTCGGCAGCGACCTTTTGAACAAACCATCGCTGCATTGGCCGGTGTGATTTTGGGAAACCATGGAAAATTCAGATGTGGGTGCCCGGACGAGGATTCAAAACCGCATCTTCCCGAATGCGAGTTCAACCATCATGTTCTGCAGTATGTAAAAGAGTGTACTGTAACCGCTAACAGGCTTTTGATCTCTGGAGTAAGGGAATGGAAGTTTTAATTTGCGGGTAAGGGTTCCAGGAACTGAATCAATGGATGTGATTAACATATTAACCTTCAACAGAGAAAGGATTTGAATGCTGCAGAAGTATGTTTATAAGGAATAATATTAAATAGTATGTTGTAAGTGTTCTGTATTAATTAAGAATGATGTTGGTACGAATTAGATCTACGACAGGCATTAAGGTGACTGCAAGGCTTAACTTTTTCAACGGCAGTGGCTTATACCTTCACTCTACAGGCAGTGTGGTGATGTTGGAATTTATCGTGGCTTATTGATAAACAGTTGGTTTTCAGAATTGCTTATGACCGACCACCTCTGTTATCTAGTGATTAAAGTGTATTCCACAAATGATATTTTAACCACATAATCACAGCTCTAGCGTCAAGAACAGTTATAAAGATCCGTCTTGAATAATCGACTCGTTTAGGTTTCATTAGGCTCCCAAATCCATTGGCATGATCTGTGATGTTTGATGTCACATAAGCACAAAATGATCCCTTGCACATCTTTATTAGAGGAAGTTGATTATACGTTATGGTATGATATTAGAAATAGTAAAGATACAACATTCCTATTATTATTATGATAGGGCTGATTTATTATGTTTCTTCCTTGAACCATCAATACTGCTATAGGACTTCAAGGTGACTGGATTATGCTCGTAGTAGGCCTACCTGTACAATACCAACAGCCGTCTACTGAACTAGATCATAGACAATCGCCCGCCTGTTTTGAAACGACTTTTTACTTTCTGGTTCATAATTTCCATCCCTACTGTTGGCCTGCCTCACAATGCCGTGCCCACTCACTAGCTCGCGAAACAGTCAACCGCTGCATTTTATCGGTCCCAAGTAAGTACATAACAGTTGCCGTATGTCTAGTCTTTCTGCTGAAGTGGTGACGGCACATTGGGTCTAGTTGTACAAGAAGTATTGGCACTTATGGTGCAGAGGCTAATATCTCTTGAAACTAAATAAAACTTGCACTAACCTTAGATGACAAAATTGTCCAATATACGTCACAAGGACTCTTAGATTATGGCAATTTGGTAAAATGTTTATTGTCACTTTTCGGGAGAAAATGTTGAAGCGTAAAGATGTAATTTTTAATATATACGGCTATATTATATGAGATATTACATGAGCTAACAGGAAGTTCGCAAAATTAGAACAGCTGCGGCATATTTAAATACAAAACAAACTATAGTACCACTAAAAATTTAAAAATAAAATAGTTGTTTAAAAAGCATATAAACCGCCTTCAAGAAAAGCACACTAAAAATTATAAAATAATTTTATACCTTCCTTAGAAAGAAGTAAATCTAAATGGACAATATTTTACATTACTGTTATTGTAATTTTTAATTTAATTATTTATTTTTTTTAGCCAGTGCCAGCCAAAGCAAGCAAAAAAGGTAAAAACAATATTCAATAATAATAATACATAAAAATCATGTTACTACTTACCTACAATTAATGTTTGAAATATTTTGCAACAAAACTGAAACAAAGAGATGAAACGCCGATATTATACTAATTGTAAAGCATTTACTGCATTATCCAGCCTACCAACTGACACTGTAGCGCCAGAGATATGCCTGGACGACCAACCAGACCAAGTCATAGATGAAAACAGTGTCTAATTGGTTTCCCTAAACTGTCTCCCGCAATAACACTATCTGCCCCGTGACATGCTGTAAAATATTTGGAATTTTTGTTGGTACTCCCCGTTTCACCTCAAACACCAAGTGAAGTTCAGTAATTCGACTACGCGATGTGGCAGCTGGCACCGACTCCAAAAATAAATAATTAATATTAAAATTTCAATAACAGTATTATAAAATATTGTCCATTTAGATTTACTTTCTTCTAAGCAAGGTATAATATTATTTTAAAATTTTTAGTGTGCTTTTTTTGAAGGCGGTTTCATGTATTTTAAACAATTATTTATAGACTCTCATTTGTAGTATTTCGAAAAAAATATCATTTCCTTTCTTCAAATCCATGTTATTTGAGCGGGAAAAGCGACCATCCATTTCCTTCAGGTTACAGGCATACGAATTTAAAAAAACTAGGCAGAAAATAATATTTTACAATGTCACCACCTGCGAGATAATCGAGATATTGATACAGTTAAAGGCTTCATTTGTAAATAACAGAGACGATTCTGTTTGAATTTTTTTTTTTATGTTATCTGGTTATGGTTCCAGATTTTGTATAACACTGATTTAATATGTATTGGTTATCGAATACCTCCTCATCATTTTGATCTTCAGAATGTTCCCACAGTATCTTGTAAATTTTCAGCTCCTATAATTGGTAGTAAAACTAGGTGTGTGATTACGATCCTCCATGCATGAGATAAGTCATTTTTTTAAGGAAGAGCTGCTGCTGATACAGTAATTGACATTTACCGAAAATGGTAAAGATGAAATAAAATATCGATTTCTTTGTGGATTTTATCTTCAGAGTACTCTCAAAGCATCTTGGAAATTTTATATTAGTATTGTTTGCATTAAAAATTAATTAATTATATTCTGTAAATGTTGTAAAAAATTAAAAAAAGAAGAAGAAGAAGCGACGTTACGAAAAATTGAGAGCTTTGATCTATATTTCTGTGGCTTTCGTGACCATTTAGCTAGTTCCAGTTTATAATTTTGCTAATTGATAGCCTCGACTACGTAATCGTGTACTTAGAATTTTATTGCTGTAATTGGATATATAAAGCTGTAAGTTGAGTAAAAGAAATCGCAAAAAATACGGAGTCGGGATATTATGACGGGGAAACCATTAACATACCTTTCAGCCACTGAACCTCTCTCATGAAGAGAACAAAATTTGCCACTTTGGGAGGGTGGTGTTAACTGTGGGAGACTACCTACCACATTTCCTCTGGCAGATTGTAGTTTATGTTTTAAGATTATGTCAATTTCTGGGATCATCTAATTTCGTAACCGTCTGGTACACAAAGTTTTTAGTTTTTCAGTCCTTTACTATAACATACAGCGTTGGACCTACAGTTTAACTTGGAATCTGAACAACATAATATCCAGGTGTGGCTCATACTATCTAAAGCAACTCTTAAAAATTTTACCTACTGGGATTTGACCCACAGACCACTTTTAAAACATTAGAAGCACGCGCCTTAACCATTGAGCTACCCGCGCACTGTATGGGAACCGATTACAGAGACATAATCATACTATGCGTCTGTCTATCACCGTTCTGCTAGTTTTTCAAAATTCCACGACAATATGTACTATTTATGCAGAATGATATATCCTATGTCCTTCCTAATGGTAAATAGCATCCTCTTGTCAAATTTCATCAAAATCGGATTAGCCCTTTAGCCCTAGAAACACACAGAGAGATAGAGTTACTTTCTCATTTATAATATTGGTGTAGATAAACATTGTGCCAGGCTATACTGAAGTAAATATACGAAGTCCAGTCACATTAATGTGACCACCTCTCAAAAACGAGAATAACCACCTTTGGCAGAGCGGACCGCTGCGAGGCGTGCAGGAAGAGAGTCAATTAGGTTTCTGAAGGTGTTCACTCCTGTGCCGACTCCTGTGCCGTGGCCAGCTGCGCTAGATTACATGGTTGAGGATCCATCGCGCGAACAACCCGATCGAGGTGGTCTCACAGATTCTCGATTGGGTTTAAATCCGGTGAGTTTGCTGGCCAGGGGAGTAAGGTAAACTCATCCTAGTGCTCTTCGAACCACGCACATACACTGTGAGCTGTATGACACCTCGCATTGTCCTGCTGGTAGATACCATTACTCTGAGGAAACATTATTCGCATGTAGGGGTGGACATGGTCTGCAAGGACACATACGTACTTGTGCTGATCCATCGTGCCTTCCACAATGATGAGTTCACCCAGTGAACGCCATGAAAACATTCCTCAAACCATAATGCTCCCTCCTCCACCCTGGATCCTTCCGGCAATTGTTGCAGGGTGTTTGCTTTCAAACGTTTCACACCTTATGCGCTAACGTCCATCTGTCCGATGGAGCATAAAACGTGATTCATCGGAAAAGCCACCTGTCGCCACTCTGTGGACGTCCTGTTGCGGTACTGCCGTGCAAATTCCTGCCTTCGTCGCCGATGAACAGCAATCAGCATAGGTGCATTAACCAGGCGTCTGCTGCGGAGGCCCATGCGCTCCAACGTTCGCTGAACCGTTGTTGAGGATACACTCTTGGTAGTCCCTTGGTTCATCTGGGCGGTCAGTTGCTCAACAGTTGCACGTCTGTTTGCCCAAACGCATCTCCGTAGCCTTCGTTCGCCTCTGTCATCTATAGTCCGTGGTGCACCACATGTTTCACGCCGCTGATTTTGAATAGTGCAATTTTGCCATACACGGTATACTTTCACCACGGCGGCACGTGAACAGTTCACAAAATTAGCCGTTTCCGAAATGCTTCCACCCTTGCCCCCAAAGCCAATAATCATGCCCTTTTGGACGTCGCATAAATCGCTACGTTTCTGCATTATGCCAACGACTGAAATGCTTTCCGATGCCCTAGGACATCCTTTATATACACTCCATTGTAATGTGCTGGTACCGGCCTTCTGTGATTGGTTATTTCACGTTGACATTAATGTGACTGGACTGTGTAGTTCACAATAGTGAAGCCAACATGAGACGATCGCCACACTGAATTAAAACCCCCCCTGCACCAGACAGTATTAGAATCGGTGATCCTTACAATGCAATGCCAGAGTGGTTATAACTAGACTACCAGAGCCAAAGTGAACATAGTTGTCGGGACTCCAGTAAATGGATTTTTGGACGTGTATGTAGTCATGGTCGCTAACACGGATGACTGCTGCATAGTCCCGCAGAACAAAGAAATTATCGGATATCTGAAGAGCGCTTTCCATCTTCCTCCTTCATCAACGCTGCTTATCATTCAACCTGTAGTTGCTATCTGACACAGTCAGAAGAGTTACAGAAACGGAACCATGTATTCCTGCGGAAACATGAAATCTGAACATGATATAACAATTTTTATAGACACTCATTTTTATGAGTATATAGGAAACCTCTCTGTTAATTTCTGGAAAACAAAAAACCATCTTTCTTTTACCAATCCAGATTATTCGAGTTTGAAAATCCATCACCCATGTCCTTCAGGGTAGAGACATAAGAATTTTAAAAAAATGTATCTTGTGAAATTTTACAATTGCTATATCACTAACTGTTTGACTAGCAGCAATCATTTCTTACTACCATCCTCATGGTAAAAAGATGTCGAACATAGGTTCATATTCCCATCCAGCTATCAGATTTCAGTTTTCCATATATTACCAAAATATTAACAGGCTAATGCCAGGATGATTGCTGCAAGAGGCAACGGTTAAATTTCTTCATATTCTTTGTTGCAAATCCTCTTCCATCTTTAATGAACTCGATAACAACGAAGCGCGGAACATTAAGCATTAAAATTGGCTAATATATAAAACATCAGGGAAGAAATTATAATTCCTTTCCGCAACACAATTACCGAAAAAATGTAAATTTTATGTGTATATAAAATATGTCTTTTTTCTTTTATCATCGATACCTGAATTTATATTCCATGTAGTATTTTATCAATCTACCAATTCGTATTTCCAAATCGCTACAGTTGATTGTTAAATCTTCCTGTGTGGATGTATATAGGAATGCTGACCAGAAAACTATTAGAAACGATCAGGAGATAAATACAAGAATGCTATCGTGGAACAGAGTAAAGAAGAATGGCAGAACCTTTAAGTAAAACAAAAGAATACACGTGTATAACGTCTAGTAACTTACCTGCCCTTCCTCCACATCCAGTTCAAGGAACTAATGACGCTTGAAATATAACGCTGATTTTAGGAAAAAATTTCCCATACATCGTTAATGGCATCTGACAGTTGGCAACGGGCCGTCGGCATATGTTCCATTTTTTAAATAATTTGTACCATTTCCATGCATACATTTTCTATTAGAATCTTTGTAAGCACTTTTTTTTTTTTTTTTTTTTTTTTTTTTTTACTGTTTTACGTCTCTTAACAGCGAGGTCTTTAGAGACGGGAAAGGATGGGGGGCAAGGATGGGGGCAAGGAATGGGAAGGAATTCGGCCATGGCCTTTTGAAGGGAGCATCCCGGCATTTGCCTGGAGTGATTTGGGAAATCATGGAAAACCCAAATCTGGATGCCCGGACGGGTATTCGAACCGCCGTCCTCCCGAATGCTTAATCAGTTTCTCAAACTTTTAGCTGCTTGAGCAACCATCTCTGGACTAGGTGGGTTCGTTGGACGGAAATTATGTTCATTTATGCTCTGTCAATGCATCCGATTCGAATAATGTCTCGTAAATCGAAGCACGTCAATTTCTAAAAAAAAAAAAAAAAAAAAAAAAAAATTCTCTATCACTACAAAATACTAATAATTTTTTTTGAATATTTATACCATTAGGAGCTCCTCATACAAAAAGGAAAAAGGGACTCATTTCGCGTACGGAATCTCACTGGAGTTAATTCTACTGAACAAGTGTGCTTCGAATTCGTATAGCCACTGATAAATAAATACTTCTTCTTAGAGGCTGTCAGATTACTTCCTTATCCGCGTATCTCCGATCTGCATATTTCTCAGCTTCCTGGAGTAAGGCAGAGATTTATTTTCCTTCATAGCGAAGCATAATCTTCAAAACGGTGTCCAGAACACTCGAGATTACCCCTCCCTCCTCCGTGTAACAAGGAGCTTAATGACAGCCCCTATTTAATAAGTCTATATTTTTATATCCTTAAATACTTTTTATTATACATTCATATTGTAACTGATATAAACAAGGATTTTTTTTTATATCAAGTGGGATGCATTTATGGGGGGTTTTGGTTTCCGCGTTTATATTGATTTAATAAACTTTTCGTGTCATTACCATTCAAAAAAAAAAAAAAAAATGTCTTTCATCCCGATAGCCACTCAGCCAGCTACTCCGTTTTTCTGTGAACATTCTGTGTTTTGACGTATTTCCAAATAATATTTATTAATACTGGTGAAAACCGACGCAAGCCGTACACAACACTATCTTGAATGCCGGGCTCTCTCCGGTGGCAACATTCAAGCCTCACGTTCGGGAAGTTACGATTTGAAATCTTTGTCCTGCCATTCAGATTTCGTCTTTGCATGATTAATCGATTTGTTTCTTTTTTCCCTTTATTTGCTTATGGCTTTACGCCTCGTCGACGTCAAGTTTATTAGAGGTGGGAGCAAAGAACAGGAAGGCATTCGGCCATGGCCTACTAAGGGAAGCACCACGGCATCCATCTGGAATGATTTCGGAAAACAATGGAAAACCTAAATCTGGATGCCCAGACGGGGATCTGAACGAGCGTCCTCCCGATTGAGGGACCAGAGCATTACCGCTCACCCGCCACGCTAGGTATGATTAATCGAAATGACTCCATAAGTGGCAGATCGTTGTTTCCAAAGACCCCAGCGAATTCCTTCCCATCCCTTGCCCCATGTCAATTTCCCTCTATAATGATTTTGACGTCATCGAACCGTAAGGACAATGTGACAAGTGACTGAGCATTCTTGCCAAAGTGGAACTAGTGACGGCAGTTGAATTACCTAAATCCAGAGTGCGATCGGCAAGAAGTATTTTTTCGTCTCGTCGATGTTAATGAAATTTTAGGGAATAGGGTAGTGGGACTGGGATCGGGTATTTGAATTAAATTTTTTCTCATCCAGCTGCAGCGATTTACGGAAAACATGGAAACAGAGATTGGATGTCCAGCGGGGTTTGAATCAACGTACTCACGAGTGTCAGGTTATGGAGCTTTACCTCTCACTAATGATGCTTCATCGCAAAACTTTAAAGAAGTATCTGTGTTAGTTGGAAAATAACTGGAAATAGATTTTCTACTTGCATTCCTTAAGCTTCAAAATCTGAAACAACTAATTCACATTGAAGACGAATTTACTGTCTTAATAATCGTTATTACTGTTAAAATGGTTGCTACTTCGCTCTACCACGACAAGCTTTCCTTCTAATAACACTATAGAGAAAGAAAGAACTGAGTTATTCTTTTTTTGAACTATTGAATTATCTAGATATAATTACTTTATATTTCGTGACCTATGTCAACATTTTCGTATTTCCTTAAATCTCCTTCCTTCACTTAAACTTTGTGTTAGTCACCAAACACAATTCTTTAATGCTGCTGCGCCAGAAAGCTCTGTTATCGGTTAAAAAATGTTGTCCGTATTTATTTTAGAGAATCTTTTCATCATTCGTCATATAACTGCATTTGCTAGTGAAGTGTGTCTCTTTATTAAGAATGCTACGACGGCTATCATCCTTATAAGAAAATCGTTGTCTTTTCTTTAAAATCAATCGATTTCGTTAATTTAATGTTTATTATGAGTAAAAAGGGGTTAGTCGTATTCATTTTAAGTCAGCGAGTCTCTTGCGCGCGGAGTCACTTTTTTTAGTCTTTGGTTAAATCACTGGGAAATGAAGGTATATAATATCACGAATTTAGTGTACCACCTACCAGTTATACTGTCCCATGAGGTATTTGTGTTTAGAACGAAGCGTAAAGTCTTGCCAATTCTGTCCCCGTCTGTACGTAACTCATGACAGCATGTGGATATTTATTTATTTCATTTAATTATCTCTGTATATATTTTATATAACTGATAGTGACGCACATGAATGTGACTTGCAGTAACAGCATTGGATTGCACGAGGCTGGTTCAGTTGAACTAACTGACACGTGATGGCGTATTACAATTCCAAAAACAATGGAGATGCTATACCTAGCTTCAAATTTGATTATGGATACTACCCAGGATTTTTCAAGGCAGTGACCGTATTGTTTTGATGTTTTGAAACAAAGCTGTTTTGACCCGCACGTGACCACACCGCGCATTGATATAATGATTTTGTTCCGTCAAGTATATTTCAGTGCAAGTATTATTATAATGCTCACTGAAGTTTTGTTTCAAATTCAAAGTGTCGTGTGAAGTGGCACTGTACAGTATACAGGATTTATCGAAAATGTTTTCCAAATGAGTTAAATATCACATAAGTTATGGAAACCTTTTAAGCAGATAAAATACTCATTCCCTGGCAATTTTGAAAGAAAAGTGACGGAACTGCAGAAAAAGAAACAAAAAATACAGTTAATATTAGTTTTCTGTATATTTTTTTTTATTATTTTTTTTTTACATGGCGGGTTTAGTTTAATGGGCAGTGAAGAATATTACAAGGAGAATATATGAGTAACACATCTAGAAGAAAAGGATTCCAGACTGTACCTGAGAAAGAGGTTTTTCCCAATAACTGATCATACGCAGGATTCGCTAGTGTCAACATTTCATTTAAAATATTTGTAATTATAAAGTATACATAAAGCAAATATCAGTTGAGTTCATACGCAATAATTTTAACCATATTCTGTTAAGTGAAAACAGTACAAAATGTCTTCTGGAATTAATAGGGAAAATGCTTGGTGCTAAATGGTAGGGGGAGAGGGGTGTTGAGCGAAAATCTGGGGGGGGGGGGGTCTGGCTTCAAGGGAGGCCAAAATAGAGACATGAAGTTTATGAACATTCGCTTAGTGAGCGTAAACTTAAACAACTCAAAGTCGGTGGTGAGTACCATCATTCAGAACACCTTCTTGAACAGAGCGTCACTAAGAATTGCTTCCTATGGCTCTTTTCCAGGGCCAAGTCTGCTCTCCCGCCATGCGAGCCGGCAGGCATCGAACAGTTGACGTATGTTTTTCCCCAAAAACTTGATTTTTTTTATCGCGAATTAAGAATCATTGACAATCATTGGTAATTAGTGATAGCGAGCTGATACACAACAGTTCCCCGGATTCGTTTCAGACGGAAAGACAGCGTTTTGTCTACGGTTTTGTTGAAAGTAGTATCGGAGTTGATCTCCAGCAATCGTCGCGTCAAGTGCCGACATTTATGTATCTTTTATTTAAAGTGTTGTAGTCAGATTTTATCTTTGAATAATTTCTTTCGTCGCTGAGTAGCACCTACTTGATCTCCAGCAACCGTCAAATGCCGCCATTTCTGTATATTTTATTTGAAGTGTTATAGTTAGATTTTATCTTTGAATAGTTTCTGTCGTCGCAGAGTAGCAGCTAGTTGATCTCAAGCAACCGTAGAGTCAAGTGCAGCAATTTCTGTGTATTTTATTTAAAGTGTAGTTGTTAGATTTTATCTTTGAATATCGTCTGTCGTCGCAGAGTAGCTGGTAGTTGATCTGAAGCAACCGTCAAGTGCCGCCATTTCTGTGTATTTTATTTAAAGTGTTGTAGTTAGATCTTAACTTTGAATATCTTCTGTCGTCGCAGAGCAGCAGCTAGTTGGTCGCCAGCAACCGTAGTGACGGGGGCCGCCATCTATTTACTTAATTTAAGGTGGTGACAGCTTTTGCTTTAATTGAATTGCAGCAGCTTGCTGTAGTCATGATCGCCGTTAATTATTTTCTTTTTCTATAGGAAAGTATATAGAGCTTATTCGTCTTTTATTTAGTACAGTTGGTTGGTTAACACTGTTTATCAGTACGTCCTATTAACTACTTAGTGCAGTATCCGTTGTCTGGTCTAAATTTATCTCCTCAGTTAGGTTTTATTTAGGTCATGCCTAGCGGTTGTTGATAAGTTGTGAACAGTTTATTTGGATCACTAGGTTATTTCATCTTTCATCGTCTCCTTAGTTTTTGTTTTCAAAGTAATATGTGTATGGACTGTGATTGCTGAGTGCAGACACGGGGTGAGGTGGCTGATCTTCGCGCTCAGCTTGAAGTTTTGCTAACGAAAGTTACAAGGCTGGAAGCTGCCGTAGGTGACTGCAGCAGATGTGGAAGGGGTGACCCTAATGAAGCAAGTATTATCACAGGTTCTCCCCTACTAAATATCGTACCTGCAGTCCAGGCTGAGACTTCGGAGTCTGTGCGGCAGTCACGTGACAGTGTCTGGGGCATCGTTTCCGGACGTCGACGCAGCATGCGGGGGCAGTCGTACAATTCTGACTCCCAGGAGGACAAGCTTGTACCACTGTCCAATAGGTTTGATGTGTTATCTGGATCTGATTCAGTTCCACAATCGTTATTCTGCGAGTTGCCAGCCCCTTAGGGATATGGCGAATAGGTCGGGAATGAAGTCCAATGTCCATTCATTGTGCATTCCGGGAGGTCTGATCCAAGATGTGGAACAGGCCATCCCGGATGCCATTGAACATACGAGGTGTAGACAGCTACAGATTGTAGCTCATGTCGGCACAAATGATGCTTCCCGACTTGGGTCGGAGGGTATCCTCTCTTCCTTCCGGCGGCTTGCTCAAAGACCGCAAGATTTTTGGCTGAGTTAACTATCTGCAGCATTGTCGGTAGAACCGACTGTAAACCTCTGGTTCAGAGCCGAGTCGATGATCTGAACCAGAGACTGTGGCGTTTCTGCGACAATCATGGCTGCAGATTCCTAGATCTTCGCCCTGGGGTCGAGTCGTGTTGAGTTCCCTTGTATAGATCAGGTGTGCACTACATACGTAAATCGGATACACGGGTGGCAGGGGCCCTGTGGAGTGCATTGGAGGATTTTTAGTCTGAGGGAGGAAGACCCGAAACTGGGATTACAGTTACAGGAAGCCCAATTAAATTCGGCACCATATATTAGGAGTATCGTAAATCAATCTCGACCGTTAAAAGTCCTCGTTATTAACTGTAGAAGTGTTTGTGATCAGCAGCCTGAGCTTGAAAACATTACTAGTAGCACAGAAGCAGGTATGGTTTTAGGTACTGAAAACTGTAAAACTGGATATAAGTTAAGCAGAATTTTTTAACAATAGCATGAATGTTTTCTGTAAGGATAGGTTACATTCAAATCTAGGTGGTGTATTTATAGCTATTACCTGTCGTATAATGAAATAAATATGGATACGGTGTGTGAAATCCTATGGATTATCCTAAAAGTAGCTAGGAAAAAACTTGTAATAGGGTCTTTCTATCGTCCACCAGATGCCAATGTAGCTGTTGCCCTTAAGAAATAACATAAGTAATATAGCTCGTCAATTTCCGGATCATGGAATAATACTAGGAGGTGACTTCAACTTTCCGTATATCGACTGGACTAATTACGCCCACGTTTATGGTGGCAGGGATAAAATATCCTGTGAGATTATTCTTGACTTTTTCTCAGATCTTAATCTTGAGCAGCTCGTCACTGAAGCAACGCGGTGCCACAACGATAACGAAAACATTTTAGATATTCTCGTTACAAATAGGCCTGAATTATTCACGGACATTTCTACCACCACGGGAATAAGTGATCATAAAGCTGTAATTGCTACAATAAAATTAACACCCGCGCGCAAAAATAAAAAAGAAAGGGTCGTTTACAGGTTCGAAAAGGCCTCAGAGAATAGTTTAAGAACGTTCTTGAGGGATAATTACATTACCTTTATACACTCCTGGAAATTGAAATAAGAACACATTGACGCCGGTGTGTAAGACCCACCATACTTGCTCCGAACACTACGAGAGGGCTGTACAAGCAATGATCAAACGCACGGCACAGCGGACACACCAGGAACAGCAGTGTTGGCCGTCGAAGGGCGCTAGCTGCGCAGCGGTTTGGCACTGCCGCAGTCAGTGTCAGCCAGTTTGCCGTGGCATACGGAGCTCCATCTCAGTCTTTAACACTGGTAGCATGCCGCGACAGCGTGTACGTGAACTGTATGTGCAGTTGACGGACTTTGAGCGAGGGCGTATAGTGGGCATGCGGGAGGCCGGGTGGACGTACCGCCGAATTGCTCAACATGTGGGGCGCGAGGTCTCCATAGTACATTGATTTTGTCGCCAGTGGTCGGCGGAAGGTGCACGTGCCCGTCGACCTGGTTCCGGACAGCACCGACGCACGGACGCACGCCAAGACCGTCGCATCCTACGCAGTGCCGTAGGGGACCGCACCGCCAATTCCCGGCAAATTAGGGACACTGTTGCTCCTGGGGTATCAGAGAGGACCATTCGCAACCGTCTCCATGAAGCTGGGCTATGGTCCCGCGCACCGTTAGGTCGTCTTCCGCTCACGCCCCAACATCGTGCACCCGCCTCCAGTGGTGTCGCGACAGGCGTGTATGGAGGGACGAATGGAGACGTGTCGTCTTCAGTGATGAGAGTCCCTTCTGCCTTGGTGCCAATAATGGTCGTATGCGTGTTTGGCGCCGTGCAGGTGAGCGCCACAATCAGGACTGCATACGACCGAGGCACACAGGGCCAACACCCGGCATCATGGTGTGGGGAGCGATCTCTTACACTGGCCGTACACCTCTGGTGATCGTCGAGGGGACACTGAACAGTGCACGGCACATTCAAACCGTCATCGAACCCATCGTTCTACCATTCCTAGACCGGCAAGGGAACATGCTGTTCCAACAGGACAATGAACGTCCACATGTATCCCGTGCCACCCAACGTGCTCTAGAAGGTGTAAGTCAACTACCCTGGCCAGCGAGATCTCCGGATCTGTCCCCCATTGAGCATGTTTGGGACTGGATGAAACGTCGTCTCACGCGGTCTGCACGTCCAGCACGAACGCTGGTCCAGCTGAGGCGCCAGGTGGAAATGGCTTGGCATGCCGTTCCACAGGACTACATCCAGCACCTCTACGATCGTTTCCATGGGAGAATTGCAGCCTGCATTGCTGCGAAAGGAGGATATACACGGTACTAGTGCCGACATTGTGCATGCTCTGTTGCCTGTGTCTATGTGCCTATGGTTCTGTCTGTGTGATCATGTGTTGTATCTGACCCCAGGAATGTGTATATAAAGTTTCCCATTCCTGGGACAATGAATTCACGGTGTTCTTATTTCAATTTCCAGGAGTGTAGAAGGAAGAAGCTCGGTTGAAGAGATGTGGCTTCGATTCATAAATATAGTCAGAGGAGGTATTAACTTACATATACCAAAAAGGACAATTAGGGATGGAAACGATCTCCCGTGGTATACACGTGAAGTTAAAAGGTTACTTAAAAAGCAAAGGATGATACATGCACGCTCAAGAAGGACGATGTGTAGGAGTGATTTAGAAAAGTTAGCTGTTACAAGAGGACATGTCAAGAATGTGATGCACGAGGCCTTTAATGACTTTTGTTGCGACTCACTGTCCAAGAGCCTCATCGAGAAACCAAAGCAATTTTGGTCGTATGTAAAAAAAGTAAGTGGTTCTGACAACAATATGTCAGGTGTACTACAAGATGGTCGGGAAGTTGATGACAGCCGCGACAAGACTACTGTATGTAACACCGAATTTTAAAATTCTTTCACCGACGAAAACATGGAAAACATTCCCGTTTTTCCACGGCGTGTAGAATTTGAAATGGATCCAGTACAAATTGATAGTGTAGATATCATAAAGCAATTAAAGCTACTGAATTGGGGGAAAGCGCCGGGTCCCGATGGTATACCAGTAAGAATATTTTCGAAATATGCGCAAGAAATAGAACCATTTCTGTCAGATATATCTCATAAATCTTTAGAAGAAAATGGCGCAGGTGATTCCCGTTTTCAAGGAAGGAAATCGGAGAGATCCTAGGAATTATGGACCCATATCTCTAACATCTGTTTGCAGTAGAATTCTGGAGCATGTCATATGCTCTAACGTTATGAAGTTTCTAGATATAAACGAGTTACTTACAGCAAACCAACATGGATTTCGGAAGAACCGATCGGGTGAAACGCAACTGGCTCTATTTTCTCATGACGTAATGAAAGTTATTGAGGCAGGATCACAAGTTGATGCTATTTTCTAGGATTTTCTGAAACCGGTTCTATACCACACAACAGACTTTTAGCGAAGATTCGAGCGTACAGTATATCTGATCAGATTTGCAAATGAATAAGCGATTTTCAAACAGGTCGGTCACTATGTCACTGTTGACGGGGAAGCCTCTTCTAAGCTAGATGTTACTTCGGGCGTTCCTCAAGGAAGTGTAATAGCACCACTTCTTTTCTTAATTTTTATAAACGATCTTGGTGACAACGTTAAATGCAGGATGCGACTTTTTGCTGATGATGCACTTATTTATAGGGATGTGAGGTGCTCTGACGATTGCTTAGAAATTCAGCGCGATCTGGATGTTATTTCGGAATGGTGCCATAAATGGCAGCTTACACTTAACTGCAAAAAGTGCAAGGCAATGCAAATCAGTAATAAAAAGACCCCATTTGCTCATGAGTACAAAGTTAACAATTCAGTTGATGACACTGTGGATTCCCTGAAGTTTCTAGGCATAACAGTACAAAGCAACAAGAAATGGGACTTGCACATAACTTCCGTCGTAAGCAAAGCTAATTCTAAACTACGATATATAGGTCGTATTTTGATGAGTTGTAATGCTCATACAAAGGAAATAGCGTACAAAGCACTAGTGCGTCCGCATTTGGAATACTGTTGTGGAATTTGGGATCCGTATCGCAAGGGATTGATTGACACGTTCGAGAAAGTATAGAGGAGAGCCGCTCGATTCGTGACCGCTAGTTACAGTCTTTACGTAAGTGTCAGAGAGATGATACGCGGGTTGGGCTGGGATTGTTTGGAGGACAGACGACGTCGTTTTTCGTTTGAATTTGTTGGAGAATATGCGAAAATCATTAATTTACGAGTGCAACGAAATACTTCTTCCGCCAACCTGTTTATGTCGCAATGTCAGGAGGGATAAGGTTCGAGAAATAAGATGCCGTACTGATACATTTATATATTCCTTCTTTCCTCGTTCTGTTCGGGATTGGAATGCACCGAATTAGGATTGGTGCTTAGCACCCTCTGCAAACCACAGTAATTGTGATTTGCAGAATATTGATGTAGATGTAGATCCGATATTGTGGTACGCGTGTGTATCACTTGGCTGCTGACTCGTGGTGGATTAGCCTCTTAATTTTTTTACCATTTTTGAGAAAGTATCCTCTTTTTATCTACTGCTCACCTCTGCACATGCATTAAGCTAGTAATTCTATAGATGATCATAAGAGCAGGAAATGAGGTATTCCATGCGTTCAGATGTGCGTCTCTTTACATGGGTCCTTCAGATACAGATAGACAGAACTTTTAAAGGAAGAGACAGGATAGAGGGAAAAAACTGGCCATGTTTTACCCCTGGGGAAAAAAACCTGTGTTATTATTATTATTATTACTCTGCGATTCACTAAAAGAGTGTGACGGAGGGTGTATTGCACCTATCCAAAAGGGTGATTGTTTGGAAGGAATATACGGGATATGGCATGAGGCGCCCATGGGCTATTGTGAGAAACCATCCTAGCATTCGCCTGGAGTGATCCGGGAAAACCATGGAAAACTCAGATCAGGATGGCTGGAGTGCTTTATCGAAAGCTACTCCTGTCTAATTTTAAGTTTACTCGCCCGGTAAATCCTTTCTATTCCATTCCCTAATCGCTCGTGGGAAAAATGAGTACATAAATGAATCGTTTCTGGCCCTGATTTCTCTTATCTTATTTTCGCGGTCATTCCGAGATATGAATGTTGCTGGTAGCTATATTTGCTAGCTGTCATTCCAAAATACGTCAGTCCTGAATTTTTCAATTAGCTTCCGTCGAGAACAACGCCTTCGGTGTTGCAGGTCTTCCCAACCTAGCTCCTTCAACATCGCACGTACGCTTTCCCTCCAACTATATATACCTGTCACGAATCGGGCGGCTCTTCTTTGGACCTTCTCTAACGCCTCCATTAATCCCTTTTGATGGGGACCCCATACAGAACAATAATCTAAGTGAAGACGTACTATTGCCTTGTATACTATCGATTTAACTTCCGGAGTACATTGATTTAAATTACGACCTAGAAATCGTAGCATACGATTTGCTTTCCCCATCACATTCTCGATATGCTCATTCCACGACAAATTATTACGAATTGTTGCCCCTAGGTATTTAGAGGAATCTACCGTTCTAAGGACAGTGCCATTAATTGTATATTCATAGTTAAATGTTGTCACCTTTTTACTTACACGCATGACTTGGCACTTTTTAGCGTTTAACTCCAATTTCCAATCTTTACACCACGCAATTATTTTCATAATATCGTCTTGTATCAAACCGGAGTCGCCCTGGGTTTTGATTTCACGATAAATAGTAGCATCATCTGCAAATAATCTTTCCATCCCCCCTATTATGTCGCATAAATCATTAATGTATATGAGAAAAAACAGAGGCCTTATCACGCTAACCCTGGGGTACCCCGAACCTCACTTCGGTACGTGATGAACGCTCACCGTCGAGAACTACACACTGTGTTCTGCCCTTCCGAAAGTCTGCAACCCAGTCGCATAATTGTCTTGATATGCGCGTAACCACGAAGTTTCCTAAGTAACCTAGTGTGAGGCACAGAGTCGAAAGCTTTTTTAAAATCTAATAGAACTAAAGCAACCTGGGATCTCTCATCCATAATTCGGCACAAGTCGTGAATTAGAAGTGCGAGTTGTGTTTCGCAAATTCGGCCTTTTCTGAATCGATGTTGATTTGGGTTTAAAAGCTCACCTTCATCCCAGAACCGCATGACATTTGAATACATGATATGTTCTAAAATCCTGCAAAATATTGAAGTTAACGAGATCGGCCTATAATTTTGAGAATCATTAACATTCCCATTTTTTAACACTGGATTTACGATAGCGGTCTTCCATTCGGCTGGTATATTTCTTTGATCCAAGGAGACGGTATATAATTTCATCAAATACGGTGCAATTTCCCTTGCGTACCTTGAGTAGACTCTTGTGGGAATACCATCTGGTCCGGGAGCCATATTGGTTTTTACATTTATAAGCAGTTTAGTTATTCCTTCGATATCAAGAACGAGATCATTCTTACGTTTGTCGGTACGATTGTTAAATATCGGAATGTCCTCTGAGTTTTCTATCGTGAAAGCTTTTTTAAATATATCATTCAAAATTTCCGCTTTCTGTAGGCTTGTTTCTGATAATTCACCATTTTCCTTAATCAGCGACGGCATAACCTTACGAGAGGCTCTTATTAATTTGAAATACGACCAGAAATTTTTTGGATTAGTAATGAGATCTTCAGATAAATTCCTGGCTTGGAATTCTTTAAACGCATCGCGCATTGCCTTACGCACTTCCGCTCGCAACTGGACTAATTTAGCGCTATTAGATGAGTCCCCCGATTTCTTCACCGTGGCATGTAAACGCCTTTGCCTGCTGAGCAAACGTTTCACTTCCCTAATGAACTAAGGGTCCATATTAGTTCTTTTAAATTAAAACATAGTTCCTCAACATTTGTATTTAGCGTGTACGTTTTAATCTTTTCGCAAAGTGATCAACCTTTTCTAAGCAATATACGAGTTTTTCTTTGTCATGTTTCAAATTCAGACTAGATTTTAAAGTTACCACAACCGCCTTGTGATCACTTATACCATCTTCTATACAAACTGTATCTACAATATCAGGATTGCTAATAAGAAAAGGATCCAGAATGGACGAGGAATTTTTGTCGCACCCCGTTGACTTTTCGACCATCTGTTCAAGAGATCTTTCTGCAAATGATTCTAGGAACGTTTCGGTTACTAACCTATCTCTTCCACCCAACCTGAACGTGTATGTGTCCTATTTAACCAACGGTAGGTTAAAGTCACCACGCACGATCAATACATGTCATTGGAATTTTTTGTAAATATTATTAAGCGACTCTCTGAAGTATTCCGCGCCAGCCAAATCAGAATCCGGAAGTCCATAAAATGACACTATTATAAACTTTTAAATTTTTACCAATTTTTACCTTGACCCATATTAACTAGCAAAAATTTTCCTTTTCAGTTACGACAGAGCAATTACCGGTTTTGTTTACGGCCATGAACACACCCCCACCCATTGAGACAGTTCTGTCCTTCCGAAAAACATTGAAATGAGGGCCAAATACTTCGCTAGATTCAACCTCTAGCGTAAACCAGCTCTCAGTTCTTAGTATTATATCGACATCATTAGTCGCAACTGAGGCGTGAAAATCTGCTACTTTCCCTCTAATACTCCGACAATTTAGGATCATTATATTTAGCTGCATCATATTGTTATTTGTGGAGTCTAAAATCGCATTTTTCATATTCGCATTCTGATGGGAAACGGTTGAAGTATTTGGAGCTGTAATATTAAAATTATTCCCGCCATCACTACCAGGACCAGCCTCTAGGCTACAGTGAAGGTGGGATTTAAGGGCGGCTGGCTAAGATACTGGCATTACCGCGACATATTCTACACTATGCTTGAGGATAATGTAGCACCATACCACCGACATTCACTATCTTCTCTCCAGGACGACTCACCGGTGATCAACCCTTCGAGGCCGATGACCAACTGTTCTTCGACGAGGGTGGAGCATAGGCCACGTCAACATGGTGGTTTCGCAGGCATGATGATGCAGTGATTTTGCTTGGTTCCTGCATGTCGAGGCTGTAGTCGCACTGTTGGTGCTCGGTGTAGGTAGGTCCGCTCCAGTCTTCATCTTCGATAAGAAGGCCTGATTTCAGCGTGGCCAGGCACAATCGGACACGCAAGCGTCCTCCCCTCAACAAAGCTCGAGCAGCCCCTCCAGGGCGGTACGCAGCTTTCCGCTTATGAAATGGCCTTCCAGCCACGGAGGTACGATGGCGCAAGCACCTTAGTAGTTTAACTGACATCCTCGCCGTGTCGCAACGGTTCTGTTGGTCCCACGCAAGGCATCCAGCCAGTTCTACGGCACCGCGTTGTGGCCAGTTCGGTACGCCCACTCTACACAGCAGCAAGATGCACCGGCAACCCGCCGGTTCACATACCACTGCACTTCAAGCAGCATCATACCCCAGCGTGCCCCCAGCGTTGTAGCCAGCATCTGCACCGCAGCGGTTAACGCGGAACCACGCTGCAGAAATAGTCCCAACCTGACGCCCAAGCACTTCATCTGCCGCTGCACTCTGTAGCGGTCTTCGCCGCGGTGACCCACCAAAGACACCAGTGCGGCTCGCCGGCATCACGCCACCTCATCCAGCCGGTCCCCCCATTCCTCTTCTAATTTGCTTCAGGCACTGGGGACAAGAGCGGTGGTTATAGCGGTTGATTGTTTTTTTTTAATGATAATCTACCATTTCACCCCCCATATTCGAGGAACACCGCATGTCAAGGCTGCAGTCGCAGTATTGCTGCTCGCTGTAGGTAGGTCCGCTCCAGTCGACTGTCCAGCGGGAAGTGTGAAGCTAAAAAATGGAAAAGCAGCATTGAAATTCGAAGATTCAACACAGTCGAGCTTCATCTTCGATAAGAAGGCCTGATGAGCCCTTTGGGCCTGTCAATAACGCAC
Organism: Vandiemenella viatica; assembly: GCA_031002005.1. Classification (NCBI taxonomy): domain Eukaryota; kingdom Metazoa; phylum Arthropoda; class Insecta; order Orthoptera; family Morabidae; genus Vandiemenella; species Vandiemenella viatica. The sequence continues at coordinate 170,359,541 of CM061921.1, forward strand.
AAAGAGTTGGCGGTCGGACCACGCATATCACAAGCTAATGAAACTATTCCGCAACGATATTGTAGTGAAGGAAGTCACATGACCGAGATCCCGCATGTGTATGAAGTCTCCTTTAGCCAGACGAAGCTGTTCTGGAATCTAAACGGACAGTGGAAACGGCAAAGTAGGAAGCAGCAGGCTGCCACCAGGGATAGGCAGGTTGCCGGCGGCAAGGCGGTGAAGACGAGTCTCAACCAGACGCTGATGGCGCGCTGTAATCTGCTTCAGGAGCCAAGATCCCATAAGGAGAAAAGACAAGCGAACACGAGCCACCTACGCTGATCACGATATCTGCAGTAACAGAGACACGTGACATTGAAGAGACGATCACGCCAAATGTGGAAGCGACAAGTGATAATTTGATTCATGAGCCAGCTACGCGTTCAGCGAACCAGAACCACCAAGACTGCAAGAAGGCCTATTGCTACCCATCAAGATCTACTATTCCAGAAACTGCTCTGACTTGGTGGACCACATGCAGCTCCAAACCAATTTTTTTACTTATGGCTTTACACTTCGTTGACGTCGAAGTCTTAGAGGCGGGAAAGGATCAGAGACAAGGAACGGGATGGAATTTGGCCATGACCTCTCGAAGGAATTATCTGGAGTGATTTTGGGAAACCATGGAAAACCCAAATCTGGATGCTCGGGGATTCCAACCACCGTCCTCCCGAATGCGAGGCCAGATCGTCAAAACCAAGCTACCTAAACTTAGTTAAACTGAGAAAGAGGCCTTACGTCGTGACCAACGGACTAGTGGTATGTCATGACATGCTCGAGAGACCATGACATCTGCTTCGGTACCACTTCACCAGGACGACAAAGTCGACATGTTATCCAAGGACTCCCAGCTAGTAAACCCACGAAGGACATTGCTGACGCGCTCACAGCCAGTGGGCAGCAGACGCATCGGACAGGCTGTGATGAGGTCCTGCCACACTTCACATTCAAGATCAACGAGCTGGTGGGATACAAGCTGCGTGCTGATACTAAGAAGATGCCCGCACATAAATACCAGTAGTGCATCCGCTGCAGTGATGCGTGTGATGTGCAGGTGTGGAGATTCCTGGTTGCCATGTGGGGCCTACAACAGCCAGCCAAACACAGCAAGGCGACCTACCAAGCAGCAGTTACCTCTAGTACCAGTCATCATCAGTCGAGAACCAGCACCAGCACCACCTGGAATCTATCAATGCAGCTCAGTCCACGCAACGCAGCGGAGACTGATGGTAGGCCCCTGGTGGCGCCTCAAGTGGAGGTGGGCTCCACGAGACGTCGACTAGAATTCCGGGGCTCCCGAAGGGCGTAATGCCGGATTCACGCGTGAACCAGCCTGGGCGAAGTGCTGTAGCTCAGTTACCATTCCACTGCGGCCTTAAACGGAAGACTTCGAGGGATACTCCTCGTGGAGGGGGCCACTTCAAGCCGCCAATATTCGGATCCTCGGGACACCACCAGGGTGCCTTGACTGAACTGCGCGTGTGCCATCTTGAATACAGCGTTCCCAATCAAAGTTAGACACTGACTACCTGCAGACGACGCCGAGTGGCACCTTTACAGCAGGGGCGCGCTTAGTGACGCTTTCCTTCTCGGGCGATAACGATGCAGCCTCCCACATCGGAAACCCCAGTGATAGGTAACACGTCATAAACAACGCCGAAATTCACTGTCGATAGCGGCAGCACCTTTGAAGACCAAGACATGCAGCCAATATACTTCCAATATGAAATCAAAGGATACGCGTTCAGGGCACGTCAGTACAGAGTCAACTAGTGGAACAATTTTCGTAACCCAGATGAAGGAATGTGGAAGATACAACTCCAAGTAATATTCTGGAAGAGAGTCTACGCCTCGGAAATTCCTAGCAGAATCTTTAAGATCCTGCAAAGTATCCTGTGTGACCCAAAGTGCTCTCGCCTCACCACAGTGATTATTAAAGAAGTAAAATATTGATCTCTCCATGTTACCTTCCCAAGTTTCCTCACAGATCACTTCAGGGAGAATTAATATTTTGAGGAGATACAACCCTGACTCTACACATCTCAAGCACGAACCATCAGCTTGTATGAACGAGAATAAGAGCCTTACCACCATCAGAAATTCCTGCGTTGTTGTTGCAGTTCCAGGATGACTCCTTTTTCTGTTGTTGGTTGTAAGTTATTTGAGCTGACTTCTGATCATGTCTTTGCTTCTGTTATTGTCGTCTAATAGGGCAATGCCTGTCTGCCTTTCTGTAGCATGTCTAAATCTGGTATTCTAAAAATAAATTTTTCCTACTTCAACTATTTCTGGATTTTTAAATTTTAGTGATTTCTTTTTACCTAAGACTGAGAGGGGGGGGGTGTTATTTATTTTGTATGGCAGAATAAATACAAAAACAGTAACTGCATTAAATTACAATAAATATAACTATTACTACGGACTGATTTCAAACGATTGCAGCCATTCATTTGCGTCTTTGGTTGCTTTATGAATAAGATGCATTGTACCACTCTCTTAAGAGGGCATTCCATGGCGATGTGGTGAATGGTTTGCTAGTAGATATCGCAGTCACAAGAAGGGTTCTCTACCATTCACCACTTGTACATCCAGTAGTTCATCTGCCGTGGCCTGTTCTCACTCGGTTCAGTGCCATCCAGGTTTTCCTAGGATGGTTGAATCCAGGAGGCTGTCGTGTTGGGTGTTGGATTAGCGCATGTTTGTCGGGGTTGGAATTTGTCCAGTCGCCGCCCCATGGTTGGCCTATGTTCAATTTATTTTGGACCAGCTCTTGACCAAACTTCCATGTTGAATATCTAGATTTTAGTCTATTTGGAGCTTTGTGTGTGCAGTCCTGAGGAATTGGAAGGTGCGGATATCTTGAGCATTTCTGCCATTCCTTATTTAAAGCTGCTTCTCTTCGGAGGCTTAGTAAGGTGATGTTAGAGAGTACAGGCAGCCAGTCCGTTGGTGTAGATTTAACAGTTCCAGATATTTTTCTCATTGAGTCATTTAGTTGAACGTCGATCTTTTTGGGTGATTGCTATTTAGCCATACTGGACTGCAGAATTCAGCAGTTTAGTATACCAGAGCAAGAGCTGATGTTCTGAGAGCTGCAGGTTATATAAATTGACGTATTTATACAGGAACCTAAACCTAGAGACTTTTTAAACCTATTAAATCTATAGGAGGGTAGTGATTTTAGATGGCCTACTTAAAACTTTTGGCGGGTTTTTGATAAATACAGAACCTACACCTATAAGTTTCGAGGCCAATTTACATCTAGTGGAGGACTTCAGGTTTTGGAGGCATTGGCTAGTACGTTCTGAATTGCTTCGTCAGTGTTAGCTAAGGTTGTTTGACCTCACGCATTTCGTCAGTCTCATCTCCTATTTCACAAAATTAGATCATATTTTGAGATAGAACATTTTTTTAAATAAGCTTTCAGACTTGGCTTTTTGTGTCTACAAGTGCTGGAAAGCAGAGAGGTTTTGTGACTTGATGAAGGATTTTGGAGCGTTCGAGATGAGGCACAGCGCTCTGTTTTCCATTGATTGCATATTCTTTACGTGACAGTCAGCCATCTGCTCAATTTTTCTGACCTGTACAGGAATATGGGTTGGATTATCGCATGGTAAGGAGGAGTTTTGTCTCCGTGGATAGGCCGTTGCCTGTCAGCAAGCTAGTTTCGCTCGCGATTATGTTTTTGCTTCAGCTACGTATTTACCCCACGTAAGCCTTCTACCTAGTCGCTGTCCCAAGTACTCGACTTGATCCACCCAGCTTAATTCCAGGTCCCTAATGCGCAGTTTTATGTCTGGAATTTTTATCCTAGTTGAAAAGATAATTGGTTGGCATTTTGATTCATTGATTTTAATGCGCCATAGCACTCTGTCAACTTTTCTAGATGCCTTTGAACATTTCCCATTAGCTTTCTAATACTTGCGTTTATGGTTGTATCATCAGCGTAAAGAGATAAGTGGCTTTCCATCGACTGTGGTCTGTCGTTGGCGTTTAGATTGAAAAGCGGTGGTCCAATCCTACTTCCGTGTGTGATACCAGCCTCTATGTCCTTTAGTATGCTGTTACCTTTGTCATGGCAAACATTTTCTGTTAGTTAGATATAAATGCATTAGATGTATTAAATTGTTTGGTATATTGTACTTCAAACATTTTCCCCAGGATTGGTAATAGAGATATTGGCCTGTAGTCTTCTGGAATTATCCTATTTTTGTTTGCTTTCGGTATAACTACAACTTTTGCTAATTTCCAGACCTTAGGAAAGTAACTCAGGTTCAGACAAGCATTGAAGATCGTCGTTATATATCTAGTGGCCTGTGGCGCCAGATTTTTGACTTGGAGAGCGGAAATCTTGTCGTACCCCCCTGCGTATTTGGATTTCATGCCTGGTATGATAGATTCCACCTCCTCGTCTTTTTTTTTTGACACAAAGTTCTGCGGTCCGATGTGGATCAAGCGGTTTACTACACTCAGAACATGTTCTTTGAGAGATTCGCTTACATCGTCAGCTATTTCATTTGGTTTCAAATGAGTTTCTAGTGTGTCCGCAAGGAGCTAAGCATTCCCAGCTGGGTTGTACACAAGCACTTGCGGTCCACATAGAGGCCGAATAGGTTCGACTGTTTTGCTGACTGACTTCACAAGCGCCCATTTCTTTCTGTTGTTTTGATCTGCGGCGAGTTTCTTTTGCCAGTCTTGATGTCTATGTTCTCTCTGAAAATGAGGTGCTCAGATTGTTGAAGAAACATTTCTTAACTACATTACAGCGTTCACTTTTTATTGCCTTAGTTTATAGTAGCCTTTCTTCATAAAACTCCGAGTTCAGTGTATGCATTTAATTAATTATGAGAGCCTTAAATCCGTCCCCGTGACGGGTTTGAGTATTTCAAATGGGGGCGGATTTAGAACTCCGGTGACTGGTTCTAAGCAAACTTCTACAGCTACGAGTAACTGATAAAATATCAATCTATTATTACCAGTCACTAAATAACGGGAAAATACTCTGAGACGTCAATATAACTTTTTAAAGTAGATTACGGAATATAGCAAGCTTTCACAAAACATATTTTAAAAAAAAATTCGAGCGTAAATGAACATGACAAAGCAACTGCGTCTCTGCCAGTATTCAATTGCATTGTTATTGAGAGTTTTCTTCCATCTCGCTTGATATCAGCTCCTACTATGGAAGTTGAATATGGGGATGAAATTAGGACAGGGAACAGATTTGGAGCATTTTATCTTAGTATTAGAGCTACCAAGGTAGCGAAAGTATACAGACACGCCGTTGAGGTAGCAACCATAAAAAAAAAGACACCAAGCAGCACTAGGCGCACAAGTAGAGCCAGGGCCGGCGTTAGGGAGGGTTAAGCGGGGCAAAAGTACCCGGGGCCCGGGCCACCAAAGGGGGGCCCGCCGGCCTTGGTGCCTAAATAAATAGAAATCAAACACAAATTTTAAAATCTGCAGCAGTAATTTTGAACATTTTTGTATTAAAATTTTCTGAATGTATATATAAAAAAAACAAAGTGTAAAGGAAAAATATTTTTTGGGGTGGGGGTGGGGCTAAGATCGCTTACCCGGGGCCCGTGAATCCTAGCGCCGGCCCTGAGTAGAGCAGTATATGGCAAGGGGAACTTATCGCCCCCACAGCCTCGCCAGGCCGGTCACCGCGACCAGGAGACCAGGATGGGAGAGGTCATGCGTGCCATTCTGTCGCTGAGTGTCCATATTGCTGCTGCCATCCAAGCCATAAGGTTGGTGTACGACGCGTTACTCCGGGCATATGCTGTCAGTCTGGGCGGCATATAATGCAGAACGATTCCTCATGGCCAACTGGACCCACAACAACTACAACCAATGATTTAAGAACCATCTACAACCAAGGCTGAAAGACGGCGAACATTAAACCAGTCAGCCGGGCCGAGTCCAGCAAACATACGATAGCGATCATGGTCATTTTCATGAGACTAAACCGGGGCTCGATCCCGGAACTCGACGCGAGTACATCATGGGACTTTCGCACCGACCAAGAACTCCATGTGACCAGAGCTCTAGCGGCTCGACGCCTCAAGAGTGCTTTGCCAGAGAACTAGTCTAAACACAACAGGTTAGTCAGCACGGAACATAAACAGTGAGTGATCGGCCGGGAGTGGCGTTCCATGTGGAGGGGGCGCTCGAACTTGCTGAGCTGCCACCATGGTGTTCTACCGCCACACCAACAGGTTCAGTCTGCTCACAGCGCTTGTCTTTATTCACTATTGGATACATTGCATACGAGTGATGAGCGGACGGCACAGATTCTGCCCTCCAAGCGGAGAAGGTAGCTCAGAGACTGCGCCCGGTTCGCGGAATCAATACCAGTGTGCTTCAGTGTTGATCCGCCAGGCGCAAGATGTGCTTGCGACCCTCTGGTAGTCACGCCAGCGAACTGATAGTGAGCGGGCCACGAAAGGTGTTTGGAGGGGCGGTGCTTATGGCGCTCACAGTGGTGTCACATGCGGCAAGGAAAGGAAAGGAATTCAGTCACGGCCAATTGAACGAACCTTCCCAGCATTCACCTGGAGTGATCTGGCGAAACCATGGAAAACCCCATCTTGATGGCGAAACCCGCTTTCTTCAGAATGTGTCTCATTAGAAGGGGAATGTTCAAAGATGGGCGTCAGCATTAGTACCCCGGTGCGTCAGTCTGCGCCAGAGAGACCACTCAGCCATGCAGATTCAATGCAGACGTGTTCTAGAAATAACAGATTTAGGAGATATAGCAGAGAAGGAGAAGATAGGTGAGCCTGTTCCATGAAGATTCCATTCCCATCTGTATTCGCTAAAGACTTTTAAGAGACTAAATACTTGGAAGAAACATTGCCAAGAACGAAGCTGGAATCAACTCGATGTCCCTAACCAATGACTGAAGAAACCACGGAAGAGAGACCTACTCTGCCAATTTTCAAGAATGATGCCAGCGGGTGGAGCGTACTTCATTGAAGGATAACTGATATGTAAGCTGTCGTTTGGATGCTTGAGCATCAGGGCATGGGCAGCAACAGTCACGGTTCAAGCCCAACTAAGGATCCGTACTAACATCATCGTCGACAGCAACGAAGGTCGACGAGATTATTGAGCTACAGAAGAACAAAAACAGCAGTAAGAAGCCCTTAGCCATTCATCAATGTTCTAAATTTGAATGATTTAGTTTCACGCATCTGCTCGCAAGAATCAGGTGTTATGCTTACGATGTGTAGGGGAGCGTCATGTAGCAGAATTAGAGAGATTGATGAGACCCTATCTGTTGCAACTGCGGAAGTCCACATGTACAGTGCTATAGTGGATGCCCAGAGAGAATGCAACTCCAACCTAACATGACCGACAAATCAAAAAGGAAGCCCAATATGAAAACAGCAGCAGCCAAGTAGAACAGGCGAGAAGAAGAGGCAACATGAGTCCCACACTCGGCTGCCAGTGCCGCACACGCTCATCATCAACCTGCGATTTTAGCCCCACCACAAGCCAATCTGTAAAAACCAGACTGCCAAGACAGCTAATGCACTTATCTGTCAAAGTAGTAATAATATTCAAAATAATAAGATTATCTTATTTTTATGGTCCTTTCATACTAATAAATAAGCTTAAAGAATAAAGTCACTGATTACAAAATTAACTTTAATGTAAAAAAGCATGGGGTGCTATATAAGTTGTTTTATATTTTTTGTCGTTCGCTGTTTGTAAAGGTAGAGCCATTGTCAAAAGTTGTGTAAAGAGCACCCCACGCTTTTTTTTACATTAAAGTTAATTTTGTAATCAGTGACTTTATTCTTTAAGCTTATTCAAAAAAAAATTATCCTGTATTGTGGAACGTCCCATCACTGTTAAACAAAATCTTTATATTTAAAGATTATTTTTAACCTTTTAGTTCACACTACTACGAAAGCGTGTTTTTAGTTTTTTAAACTACAATTTTATTTTTAACTTTATAGTTCAGATAGTTTCAAAAGTATGTTTCCTACTGTTGGCTTTTCTTCGCCAATCTCTCTTTATCTTGTGTTGTAGTTTCATTTTTAATTATTACTTCCACGAGTTAAATACAATTAAATGGCAGCTCAGCCAGAGGTCCAATAGCAGGGTAAATGTGGAAGACTACTCTTCTATACTAGTACGAAGTAATGTTTGGAATATTCACTATTCAACATCACGTTAAGTGACTGCAGACAGAGAAACCTTTCTGGATAGGATACAGTGGAAGACGATCGTCGTTAGCAACCAAGGCTCGTAAATCACAACCGGGAAACTGGAGATGGTCAAAGTAACGAAAATAGCAGGACGTTGCTAAGAGACTGCTGTATTGTTAACGGTTCTTAAAACGTGTGCAAATTTTTTCTGTTTTTACTATCAAAGTAATGATAATATAAAGATATAGCTATGAAATTATTGTATTGTAATCAGTTATCAATACATCAGCAAAATTTCAAACAATTCGGACATCTGTAATTGGGTTAAAATTAAATTGCAAAATTTCACGACATTCAACCATTTTTCTTTTGTTACTGTCAAAGTAATGAGAATCGAAGGATATAGCTATGAAATTCTTGTATTGTCACCGGTTCTTAATATGTGTGCCAAATTTCAACCAGCTCGGACATCTGGAAGTGGGTCAAAATGGAGTTGTAAAATTCAGTTACATACATACATACAAGTCAAGCTAATATAAAGCGTGTAATAATTATATTCAGGATAGAAACCGACCTGGCTTACGCCGGTCTGAACTGAGATCATGTAAAAATTTAAAGGTTGAACAGACCTAATTATATGACTTCTACACCATATATTTATCTTAATCCAACATCGAGGACGCAAACTATTTTATCGATATGAACTCTCTAAAATAATTACGCTGTTATCCCTAAGGTAACTTAATCTTGTAATCATAAATTATGGATCAAAAACATTCATCAATATTTATATAATAGAAAGTTTGTTTATTTTCTATGTCACCCCAACAAAATAAATAATATTTTTATTTAAATAACAAAATAAATAATAATTATTATAAAGCTCTATAGGGTCTTATCATCCTAGATAAAAATTTAAGCCCTTTAACTTAAAAGTTAAATTCAATTAAATAATATGAGACAGTTAATTCCTCATCAAACCATTCATTCCAGCCCTTAATTAAAAGACTAATGATTATGCTACCATTGCACGGTCAAAATACCGCGGCTCTTCAATTAATCAGTGAGCAGGACAGACCTTAAATTATTCTCAAAAAGACATGTTTTTGATAAACAGGCGGGAATTCATTTTGCCTAATTCCTTATAATTAAATTATATTATAATATACTTTATACAAAAATATTTACTAATTAAATCATTATTTCAAATTTTAAATCATTTCAAATATTATCTTTATAATATATTTAAATTTATTATAAAATAATTCAAATAATATTATGAACTAAAACGTAATCAAATAAATAGCTGATTTAAAGCCTGTTAACATAAAACCAAATAAACATTATAAATAAATTTAGAGCTAATCCCCTAAATTATAAGACAAAAATATTAATACACATAAATACGTTAAAAAAATTTCTAAAATTAAATTTTATCTAAAGAAACTAGATATCTTAAATGACGAATAATATATCATCACTAAACATAAATTAAAAATAAATATACAACATTAACTTCAATTTATGTTTAAATCAATTTAAATCGAGAACTAAATAAAAACAAATATTTTGATTTACCCTGATACAAAAGGTAAAAAAAATAAAATAAACTTTTAAATAAATAAATAATAACAATTACTTTAATAATAAACTATAATTAATAATATTATTTCTATATATATACTTAAACGAAATTAATTAAAATTATTTTTATTATATAAAATAAACACAAAAAATTTTAATAATATTTTTATTTTAAGATGTCTTGAATTGCACAAGATTAAATTCATTTGAAGTGAAATATTAAACTATAATCATCTTATTCTTACTAGGTACACTTTCCAGTACACCTACTATGTTACGGCTTATCTCATCTATATAATGAGAGCGACGGGCGATGTGTATACATTTTAGGGCTTAAATCATATCAATTAAGTTATTAATATTACTTTTAAATCCACCTTCAAATAAAAATTAAATAATATTTTTCTTATAAATAAACTTATTGTAACCCATCTCTACTTTACTATAAGCTGAATCTTGATCTGAAATATAATTCAATTAAAGTTATAGAAAATTAAAGTTCTAATAAAATATTCTTATAACGGAGATATACAAACCAATAAATAAAGTATATAAAATCGTGTAATATCGATTATAGGACAGGTTCCTCTAAATAGATAAAATACCACCAAATTCTTTGAGTTTCACGAACATAACTAATACTACTCTAGTAATAAATTAACATTTAAAATAATAGGGTATCTAATCCTAGTTTACAATTTAAATTTCATAGTTTCATAAATAGAAAATAAATAAAATTAAAATTTCACCTACAAAATAATATAATTATATTCACAAATTTTAATAACTACTAACTAATAATTTTAAAATGTATTTATTGTATAACCGCGGTTGCTGGCACAAACTTTACCAATACTTAATACTAATACTAATTCCAAAATCACTTGATAATTAATTCAAATTACTGCTTAATGAACATTAAGCAAAAATCTTACATATAATATATAGAAAAATTTAAAATTAAAGCAAGAATCAAACTTTCATACAATAAATATAAACAAAATCCAGTATAAACATCAAATTAATATTTAAGTCAAATATTTAAAGAATTCATAATAAACTTCATTCATCTTAAATCAAATGTAATTAGAATATCTAGCCCTCCACAACAACACAATAAATACTTTCTATATATAAATATATAAATTGTAAGTATTTTAACTAATGATAAGTTTTTGTCTAAAGATGTGATTATATCATTTAATCTTTTTATTTTTTTATTTTATGAAAGGATTAAATAATATAAATGCTTATTCTATACATCATTAATTATATAATATAAATTATTTATATAATATACATTAGTGTTATATTATAATAAAATTTATTTTACATAACACAATCTAATATTATATAATATACAATAAATAATTTATATTATAATAAATAACTATATTATTATATATTATTCAGTTAACTATCTTAATATAAATTATTTTTATATAACAATATTCTTTAATTGTTTACACTATAATAAAGGTTATATACATATATATATAATTAATTAAATACCAATAAGTTATTAATATAAAATATTTTTTAAACCTTACAAATAGGATTTCATACATCTTATAGATATATGTATTTATATAAGTATATTTATTATAATATAAATCTTTCTTGAGCTACTTTATATATTATAATATAATTATATAAAATAAATATGTTATTAGACTTAACAACAAGAGGTTACCCCAAATTTAAATTCCTTCACCTTTTAATATTTGACCTAACTTAAAGTATCTATTAATAAAATTACATATATCACATAATTAAAACATTAAAATATAAAATGAGGTGCCTGAATAAAGAATTATCTTGATAGGATAAATAATGTAGGCAACTACCCACATTACATATTTAATAGATTTAAACTATTCCTTTAAGTATCAAAAACTTATGTGCTTCATACGCCTAAATATAATTATAAAGATAAGCTAATTTTAAGCTAATGGGTTCTTACCCCATCAATAGAGATGTTAATTCTCTTCTTTTTAGTGCACAACAATACAGTAAAAATTTTATTCCTTTCATTTTTAGTGATAGGATCTATTATTATCCTTAATCTCCAATTCTTGGCTTGAAATTTGAATGGGATTAGAAATTAATATACTGTCTATTATTCCAATACTGTCAAGATCAAAAAATTCAGCCATGAACGAAACATCAATTAAATATTTTATTGTTCAGGCTTTAACATCAACAATGCTTCTAATAACAATTTTATTTATTCAAATAAATAAAACATTTTTTGATAAAATAATATAGTTAAGTCTTAATAATCTCATCAAGATTATTAATTAAAATTGGAGCAGCACCATTTCATATATGATTTCCGGAGGTCATAAGAAAAACCAATTGGTTAAATTGCTCAATTTTAATAACTTCACAAAAATTGGCACCAATATCAGTAATATCTTACTGTTTAAAAATAAATACAATTATAATAATGATTACTATTATATCAGTAATTGTAGGAGCAATGGGTTACTTGACACTAACTATGAAACCATGAAACCTTAATTTACACTGATAGAGTAAGTTGTTAGGATACCGAAAATCAACTTCATTTTTTGGATAGGAGTTAAAAACATACTATTTTTAATAAAATAAAAATGTAAAGAGACAGCTGTTAGTCACGTGACACGAAACACCAATCGGAGCGCATGACGTCAGTTGTTGGGCCGCGCCAGTTTAGCTGCCGTGTATTCTCATGCGGAGAGCATCTTTCCGTCGCTTATTTAAGTTTGTTAAGGTTTCAGTGTTGGCTGTAAAACATTTGTTCTTCTTATACTCGCAATGTAAGTTGGTTTTATCATGGCAAATAGCTCTAATTTGCCCAGAATTGACGTGATGATGCTGGGAGTGTTTTTGCATCAAACACCGATTTCTGATGACCAGAATTCCGGAATGTCAAAACGTCCAAGTAAATACTTACTTGTTATACATAATACCATATTACGATAAAACGTTAGAATATAAGGTATTTTAGAAGCGTGTGTGTTAGTGGTGCGTTTTACTTAATACAGATTGGTAATTTGCGATTTTAATCAACACGTCTACATTTCCAGTATTTCATTGTAGTATCTTTTAAAATGTTTTTAATATGACTGTTGCTTCGCAGAATCATGTGCAGTATTTAATTGTTAGTATAATTACTATTTTAAAAAATCCTTGAGTGATTTCTACAACTATTTTTTGCCGCGCTGTGTTAGTTAAAGAAGTCTGTTCACATTCGTTCGACGCTATTTTTTCGGCAGTAATGTTGTGAATATAAAGCTTTTTCTTTCTATATTAGAGGTTATACAAGTTTTTGTATAGCTAGAAAAATATTTTGATCATGTTTTCTAAGAAAATCGTAAACTATCGTCCTATTCAGGTCGAAATATTTTTCGATATTCGTTGAAGCGGGGATTCTACGATAATCGTAGCGCCGCAATTTGGTGATAGATTCTTAAGTAACGTGACAAATTGATTGTAAGGAATAACATTTTTTGATATCTCGCTTAGTTCTCGAGATATACTATCTCAAAAGTGGTTAGGTCGAAATTCGACCTCGACCAGAAGAAAAATTTCTCCAAATCTAAATTCGATGATGGATTCTTCAGTAACTCGAAGACAGAAATCAAAAGGAAAGAATAATTTTTTTTTTGATTCATTAGTACTTTTTATACTGATCCCATTATATGATACTCCATACAGTTATCCAAATCGTTCGGCAACTATTTCAATAAAAAATTGATGCATTTACAACTAACAGCATTTTAACCTCCAGGGTCGTAATTTATTTACCGGTAATAATTTAAGTTTATCACAGCACAAAATATTGACGTACATAGCTTATTAAACATAATAAAATATTAAGCACAAACTTTCGTCAAAATGTTCTTCACAGAAAAAAATTGAGGTTGTAGACACATAAGCCGGATCGCGTCGTGCAAGCATTAACCACTTTTTCCAACTACTTCGTTGCGTGGAACGGAAATAAACAATTTGTTTGGTGCATTAAAGGTCGTGTTTACACACAGAGGCACCACACACCATTTGTAAACTCTAGAACTCATTTTATTAATAAAATAAGCATACCGCCAATTAGCTGCCCATACACACACACATTTGCGCGCAAGTAAACTCGCCAAACATTTACGCGCGGATATTCTCGCGACGAGCCTGTACTTGTCAGAGCCCATACACACGAACATCAGTTCCACACATTTGTCGTTCAGCTGGCTCGCCGCGCTCAAATTGTTGTGTTTATGGTAGTGGTCTACGGATTTATCCGTCATGATTTCCTGGCTTGCGGCTCACTGGGAATTCCAAAACATCGCGAGCCAAGTGTAGTGAGGTTATGTTACAAGCGAGGTGACAATATTGAAATGAATCATGTTTTTAAGTTCTACACACACAAAAATGTATTTATTCGTGCAGCAGCTTATATTAAAGCTGTAAAAAAGAACAAGAAACGGATAGTATGACAAAAAGAAGTGGTTGCAGGAAGGTTATAAACACGATCATGTACTGCTACTTTCACTATTTGAAAAGCATTTTCTTCGATTTCTTCAGTATTACATAAATGCAGAGATACATCTTCTCCTCCATAATTTGGGCTTCCTATATTGCTGATACTGTCCACTGGTTCGTGTTGATCTCTCATAAACAGTAGTAAGTAGTAGTAATAACGTAAATTAGTTTTGTAGATTTTGTCTTCGCCTGTTCCACTTCTTGTCGAATATTATTATTTTTTTTATATATTTCTTGCGAAAAAGTGCTCCGCATTTCTTTTTTTTTATTAATGCACTATCAACTTTTATATTATATTTATCACAAACCTATATCAATGCACTATATCCTAATTTTTTTAAACTTCTGTTCGCATACTCTCTCGGTTTCACCTTTCGCAATGGAGTATGTTGCTGATATGTCACAATTAAATGAGCTACGAATTCTCTGCTCGTCTTACTTAACTTTTTAGACACTAACCATGTCTTATGTGCCGCGAGTAAATTGTTAAGTGAGATATCTGTGTGTATGGTTACCGTCGCGCTTGCTCACCACGTTCAAATCTGTAACGATTGTTATTGGCTTGTGATGCGGCTCGTCGTTAGACAATTAACACACACATTTTATCGTCTATATGGATTGCCACGGGATTGTTGGCGCACAAATGTGTGTGTGTATGCCTAGCTTATATGTTTACAACGGCACGAGCCAACAACTGACGTCACAAGAGACCAACTGACAGCTGGGAGCGTTTTGGCGCCAATATTCAAATCATCGCATAAAAATGCAAAATTTTGCTATTTTCCGTTCGTTATTTCAAGAAATAATATTTTTTTTGTTTATAATAGATGACCAGCTACAATACTGACTACTTTCCCAAAATTAGTCAAGTACCCCATTGGAGGATTAAACGAAACATCTTTATGAAAATTAAAGCTTATTCATCAATTAGTCATATTGGGTGAATGATTGGATCAATAATTATAAGAGAAACAATATGAGAATTTTATTTTATTATCCATTCAATTCTCAGATTAACAATTGTTCTAATATTTAATCAAAATAATCTATATTGATTAAACCAAATTATGATATCTATAAATAATAATAAAAATATTAAATTTTGTATTTTTATGAGATTATTATCATTAGGAGGATTACCTCCATTCCTCGGGTTTATATCCAATACATAGTAAATATAGATCTTATATTTTTAGTATCAACTATTGTTATTATTACAACCATTACCTTATATTTCTATATACGATTGACTTTTTCTGCATTTATATTTATAAATACCGAAAATAAATGAATTTTAATAAAAAAAACAACCTATCAAAAACAAATAATTATATAATGTACTTTGCCGTAATAAGAAATATAGGTCTAAGATTAATCCCCATAATAATATTTATAATTTAAGGACTTAAGTTAAATAAACTAGTAGCCTTCAAAGTTATATATAGAAGATCGACTTTTAGGCCTTAGTATTACTATACCGTTAGAATTGCAGTCTAATATCATTATTGAATGTAAACCCATTGTGGTGAGAGAGTTTAACTCATAAATAGATTTACAGTCCATCGCCTTAATCTTCAGCCATCTCACCGCAAAAATTGTTATTTTCCACAAATCATAAAGATATTCGAACATTATATTTTATTTTTGGAGCATGAGCACGTATAGTAGGAACCTCTTTAAGAATACTAATTCGCATAGAATTGGGTCAACCAGGACATTTAATTAAAAATGATCAAATCTATAATGTAATTATTACAGCGCATGCTTTCGTAATAATTTTCTTTATAGTTATACCAATCATAATTGACGGATTTGGAAACTGATTAGTACCTTTAATAATTGGGGCCCCAGATATAGCTTTCCCCCGAATAAACAATATAAGATTCTGATTATTACGTTTTGTGTATATCTGAGCATCATTTGTCTGATACAGGAATATCTCAGCTGTCCATCCCAAATTTTAAATTAAGCTCTCAATTCTGCAGATGTAAAATGGAGAAAGGGGGAGTTGCCATTTTTGTTAAAAATAATATTGAATGCAGTAGTGTAGTTGTAAGTAAGTATTGTATAGAACAACACTTTGAATGTTGTGTTACTAAACTAGAATATAATAAGGAAGAGCTGATAGTGATAGCAATTTACAGGGCCCCCTCAGGTAATTTCAGACTGTTTTTATCTCATTTAGAGTCTTTGCTACTAAGTTTTACAAATAGCAAACAAATAGTATTATGTGGAGATTTCAGTGTTGACTTTCTGAATCACAGCAATGATAGATTAGATATGGAAGCCTTGATGTTGTCTTTTAACTTAACAGCACTTGTAAATTTTCCTACGAGAATACAAAATAATAGCAGGACTGCAATTGATAATTTTTTTATGGATATTTCTCAGTGCAGTAATTACAGCATACATCCAGTAATAAATGGTATCTCAGATCATGATGCCCAGCTATTATGTATCGAGTCCAGGAACACTGTTAAACAGATAAAGAAAAGCTGGGTTTATAGAAGAAATATTAGTGAAAATAATATAAAACACTTCATAGATACCTTAAACAATGAAAACTGGTTAGAAGTATATAACGCGCAGGGTGTTAATGCGAAATTTGATTCCTTTCTGAATATATTTCTAACACTTTTTGAAGGTAGTTTCAAAAAAAGGAAAATTCTCAACACTCCAAACAATGAACTGGGCATGGGATGGATAACAAAGGGTATTAGAATCTCTAGTAAAACAAAGAGGGACCTTTATTTAAAAATGAGAGAATCGGATAACTATGCGCTGAAAGTTCACTATAAACTTTATTCTAAAATACTAAGAAATGTAATAAGGAAGGCCAAGAACAGGTACATATCGGCGAAAATAGAAAATTCAGACAATAAAATGAGAACAATATGGAATATAATAAAGACTGAAACAGGAAAAACTGTAAATCACTCTAAGGACATAAAAATAGAACAAAATGGATATGTGTATAGCGAAGTAGGGGAAGTTTGTGAAATATTGAACAAACATTTTACGTCAGTAGTAGATAAATTAGGCATAGAAAAGCAATCCCCACATAGTGCTCTAAGGCTTCTTGAGACTGCTTTCCCAAATAGCTTTGTGGAGATGAAATTGCCACCAGTAACAGTCTCAGAAATAAATAAACTCATTAAACAATTAAAACCTAAAAATTCTTCCAGCTATGACAATATTTCAAGTAAATACCTGAAAAGATGTTCAGACTGTATCAGTCATGTACTTGCTCACATTTGTAATGAATCCTTAATACAAGGTGTTTTTCCCGATAGACTAAAATATGCTGTTGTAAAACCATTATTTAAAAAAGGAGAAGTAACATGTGTAGACAACTATCGTCCCATTTCATTACTTTCAACATTCTCAAAGGTTTTTGAAAAAGTAATGTATAGAAAAGTAATAAAACATGTTACACACTATAATATCCTAACTAATTCACAATTTGGGTTCAAAAAAGGATCATCCATAGAAATGGCTATATATTCATTTTTAAATAACACATTTGAGGAACTGAATAATAAAATGAATCCTGTAGGAATATTTTGTGATCTTGCAAAAGCATTTGACTGTGTAAATCATGAATTACTTTTGAAAAAAATGGAATACTATGGTATTTTTGGGACCGCAGGTAAATGGTTTAAATCATACATTGAAAGCCGAATGCAAAAAGTTTCAATTTTTGATTCTAAAATAAGTAAAGATGCTTCACCAGACTGGGAGAAAATAAAACATGGAATTCCACAAGGCTCTGTCTTAGGTCCCCTCCTCTTTCTGTTATACATGAATGACCTTCCTGGAAATTTATCCGACGAAGTTAAGAGTGTTTTATTTGCAGATGACACTAACCTTACTGTGCGTAAAACACCAAACAGTACTATAGAATTTAATGTAAATGAAGTACTTAGAGTAGTAGCAAATTGGTTTAAGGCAAATTCATTAAAATTAAATTTTGAAAAAACACATTATATTAGGTTTAAAACAAAAAACTATGCACAGCCAGATATATGTATAAACTATAAAAACAACACAATCTTAGAAACAGAGAGTATAAAATTTCATGGTATTAAAATAGATCAGAAACTCTGTTGGCATGATCATATCACTACACTACTGGCAAAGTTAAGTAGTGCCACCTTTGCTATACGAACACTTTCTCTAACAGCAGATCTAGACTTAATGAAACAGGTGTACTCCTCATATTTTCATTCAGTAATGTCATATGGCATAATTTTTTGGGGAAACTCTTCACAAAGTAAAAAAGTTTTCATAGCACAGAAAAGAGCTATTAGGTTTCTGTGTAGGGTAAAACCAAGAACTTCTTGCAGACAACTCTTTAAGAAACTGAATATTCTTACAATGTATTCTCAGTATATATATTCTCTCATGAGCTTTGTCATAGAAAATTTTAACCTGTTTACACCTAATTCACAGGTACATAGTTTCAATACAAGAAACAGAAATAACTTGCATAAAACACAAACATCTCTGTCATTAGTACAAAGAGGAGTTAATTATTCTGGGATACATCTGTTTAATAAACTACCTAATCCTATAAAACAGCTTTCAGATAATAAAGATGTATTCAAACAAAAACTTAGAGATTATCTTATTGGCAACTCCTTCTACTCCATTCAAGAATTTGAAGAAAATAATTAATTGTACTCATTATGACGTATGCAAAACTCAGTTGCAAAAATGTATGTTTATTATTATTTCTTGTATTTGTAAAATATGTATATATTTACTATGATATGACTCATATTATGTGTATATGTATCAACAATGACATGTTTCACATCCCAGAGGTATTTCCTCAGCAGGGATCCATGGAACAAGATTGATAAATAAATAAATAAATAATACCACCATCTTTAACTCTTTTCTTAATATCAAGAATAATTGAAGGTGGAGTAGGTACAGGATGAACTGTGTATCCACCCCTTGCCGGGGCAATTGCCCATAGAGGGGGGTCAGTAGACTTAGCAATCTTCTCATTACATATAGCCGCAGTATCATCTATTTTAGGGACAGTAAATTTTATTACTACAGCTATTAATATACGATCTCCTAATATAACTCTAGACCAAACACCGCTTTTTGTATGATCAGTAGTTATTACAGCTATTCTTTTATTATTATCTTTACCAGTACTTGCAGGAGCAATTACAATACTATTAACAGACCGAATTCTTAATACTTCTTTCTTTGACCCAGCTGGTGGTGGAGACCTAATTCTGTATCAACATCTATTCTGGTTCTTTGGTCATCCAGAGGTATATATTCTCATTCTTCCAGGATTTGGTATAATTTCACATATTGTATGTCAAGAAAGAGGTAAAATTGAAGCATTTGGAACATTAGGAATAATTTATGCCATAGCAACTATTGGAATCTTAGGATTTATTGTATGAGCTCATCATATATTTATAGTAGGAATAGATGTAGATACACGAGCATATTTCACATCAGCCACTATAATTATTGCGGTACCTACAGGTATTAAAGTATTTAGATGACTAGGAACACTATATGGAACAAAATTTAAATTTTCACCATCCATTTTATGAGCATTAGGATTTATTTTTTTATTTACAATTGGTGGACTAACAGGATTAGTGTTAGCTAATTCATATATTGATATTGTATTACATGATACATATTATATAGTTGCACATTTCCACTATGTTATTTCATTAGGAGCTGTATTTGCAATTATGGGAGGAATCATTCAATGATACCCACTATTTACAGGTATAACAATAAATGAAAAATTATTAAAAATTCAATTCACACTTATATTTATTGGAGTAAATTTAACATTTTTTCCACAACATTTCCTTGGGTTGGCAGGTATACCTCGACGATACTCAGACTATATGGATGCATATACGTCATGAAATGTATTATCCAGTGTAGGTTCAACCATCTCATTTATTAGAATTATAATATTTATTATAATTATATGAGAAAGAATAATCTCAAACCGAAAATTAATATATAATATTAATATATCAAGTTCTAATGAATGAAATCAAAATTATCCACCAGCAGAAAATACATACAACGAATTACCAATTGCATCTAATTTATAATATGGCAGATAAGTGCAGTAGATTTAAGCTTTACATATAAAGTTCAACCTTTTATTAGAAAAATGGCAACTTGATCAAATATTTCTTTCCAAGATAGCTCATCACCACTAATAGAACAATTATCATTTTTTCATGACCATGCATTAATTGTTTTAATCGTAATTACTATAGTAGTAGGATACTTCATAATATATATACTGAATAATAAATTATTGTATCGGTATATATTACATGGACATTTAATTGAATCTATTTGGACTATATTACCAGCAATAACACTAATTTTTATTGCCCTACCTTCAATTCGAATATTGTATTTAATTGATGACACTAATGATGCTTTAATTACAATTAAAACAATTGGACGTCAATGGTATTGAAGTTATGAATATTCAGACTTTAAAATATTGAATTCGACTCATATATATTAAATTAAAATAATTTAGAAAATAACAATTTTCGGCTATTCCGATAAACATTCCCATGTGTATTTTAACAACAGCATCTGATGTTCTTCATTCATGATCAGTCCCGTCAATTGGAATTAAAGTAGATGCCACTCCAGGACGACTTAATCAAGCCAGATTTAGTATTAACCGACCTGGTTTATTTTATGGCAAATGTTCAGAAATTTGTGGTGTAAATCATAGATTTATACCCATTGTTGTAGAAAGAACATCAACAAATTTATTCATATCATGAATCAAGAAAATAATTGAGTAAGAAGTTAGTTTTAAAAAAAAACAATTGAATGTCAATCTATAAATATTATTAATTAATACTTCTTACACTAGATGGCTGAAGGTAAGTAATGGTCTCTTAAACCAATATATAGTATATTAACAAATACTTCTGGTGGAAAATATAAATATTTTAATTCCACAAATATCCCCATTAATATGATTATCCCTATTTATCTTATTTTCTATAGTATTTATCTTATTTAATATAATAAATTATTATCTATTCAATACAGTAAATCAATACTTGTATCAACATAAATCAACTAAAATATATAAACAAAAAAATTATATTAAACTGAAAATGATAGTAAATTTATTCTCAACGTTTGATCCATCAACAAATATTATAAATTTATCAATTAATTGAATAAGAGTAATTATGGATTAATTATCATTCCCATAACATTTTGATTAATTCCATCACGATTAAATTCAACATGAAACAAAATAATAATAATTCTTCATGTTGAATTTAAAACCCTTTTAGGATATAAAAGAAATAAAGGAACAACAATAATATTTATTTCACTATTTATTATAATTATATTTAATAATTTCATAGCGTTAGTTCCATATGTATTCACCAGCACAAGACATATATCTATAACATTCTCCCTAGCATTACTGCTTTGAGTATGCTTTATACTATTTGGATGAATTAATAATACAAACCATATATTTATATATTTAGTTCCTCAAGGTACACCATGAGCCCTTATATCATTTATAGTATTAATTGAAACAATTAGTAATATTATTCGACCAGGACATTAGCAATTCGATTAGCTGCAAATATAATTGCAGGACACCTTTTATTAACTTTAATAGGAAACACAGGCCAAATTATTGCCTATCAAATAATTATTCTAATATTAATAGCACAAATAATATTATTACTATTAGAATCAGCAGTAGCCATTATTCAAGCATACGTATTTTCAGTTTTAAGAATATTATATTCAAGAGAAGTATATTAATTATGTTAACAACTCACTCAAATCAGCCTTTCCATCTAGTAGATTATAGACCATGACCCCTAACAGGGGCCATTGGAGCAATAATTATAGTATCAGGACTAGCCAAATGATTTAATATATTAGAAATAAATTTATTCTTCATAGGAACAATAATTACTTTATTAACTATATATCAGTGATGACGAGATGTAGTACGAGAAGGAACATATCAAGGACTTCATACTATTCCTGTATCTATTGGATTACGATGAGGAATAATTTCATTTATTACATCAGAAGTATTATTTTTCATTTAATTTTTTTGAGCATATTTTAATAGAAGACTTGATCCTGCAATTGAATTAGGTATAAACTGACCACCAAAAGGAGTATGACCATTTAACCCTATACAAATTCCCCTGTTAAATACAGTAATTTTATTAACTTCAGGAATAACAGTTACATGAGCACATCATGGGCTTATAGAATCTAATCATTCCCAAAGATTTCAAGCATTAATTATTACAGTAATACTAGGTATATATTTTACTATACTTCAAGCACATGAATACTGAGAAGCAAATTTTACTATTGCTGATGCAGTATATGGATCTTCATTTTTTATAGCAACTGGATTCCATGGAATCCATGTCATTATTGGATCAATATTCCTATTAATATGTTTAATATGACATAAAATAAATCATTTCTCTATAAATCATCATTTTGGATTTGAAGCAGCAGCATGATACTGACACTTTGTAGATGTTGTTTGACTATTCTTATATATTTCAATTTATTGATGAGGTAGATATTTATCTAGTATAAATAGTACAATTAACTTCCAATTAAAAAGTTTGAAAAAATCAAGATAAATAATTATATTATTAATAATTAGAGCCTTAATCTCAATAATTATTCCAATAATAGTTTTAGTAATTGCAGCAATAATTTCAAAGAAAATAATAAATTACCGTGAAAAAAGATCTCCATTCGAATGTGGATTTGATCCAAAAAGATCAGCCCGAATACCATTCTCACTTCAATTTTTCCTAATTGCAGTAATCTTCTTAATTTTTGACGTAGAAATTGCATTAATTTTACCAATTATTATTATTATAAATATCTCAAGAATAATTACATGAACAATAACAACAATATTTTTTATTATTGTTCTGCTGGTGGGATTATATCATGAATGAAATCAGGGGGCTCTAAAATGAGCAGAATAGGATTATAGTTAATTATAACATTTGAGTTGCATTCAAAAAGTATTGATAAATCAATTAATCTTGAGTAAGAAGTGATTATCGCATTCAGTTTTGACCTGAAAAATTGGTTCAATAACCCTTATTTAAGATTAATTGAAGCCAAAACGAGGCATACTACTTTTAATAATATAATTGAATATTAATATTCCAATTAAGGTGAAATAATGACATATAAGCTGCTAACTTATCATAATAGCGGTTAAATTCCGTTAATTTCTCTGGTTTATGTAGTTTAAATAAAACATTACATTTTTTGTAAAAATAATATTTAATTATTTATAAATACTTAAATGTAAATATACTTCCCATACAGCTTCAATGTATTGCTCTAAAATAAGCTATTCAAGTTAAATAAATAAAATAAACAAAATCAATATTCATGTAGTAAAAAATAATAAATATGTTTTATAATTAAAGTCATATCAACCTTGTAAATAAGATAATAAATAAATATATAAATTATATAAACCTTGTCCACCAATTTTTTCATTTCGCCCATGATCAAAACTCTTTAAAATTTTATAACCATAATTTAAAGGGTGTGATCTTACAAAATTAGTAGATAAAAAAGGTATGAATCATATAGAACCCAGAAACCAATAACTATAATTATAAGAAATTTTATAAAGATATAAATAAAAAGAAAAATGTAAACAACCCATACATGAGCCTATTAAGACCATAATGATAGTCAAAAACTTAAGATAATAAGGAATAGGAAATATTAATCATCTTATTATAGAACCGCCAATTACAGCAACAAATAATAAACCAACTATACCGAAAGATATATAATTAGAATTATTATCAATTAAACAATAACCAATATGATTATAATAATTGATTATTGAATAATAAAATAAAGAAAAGGAATATATAGCCGTTAATCCAGTAGAAATATAAAACAAAATAAAAATCAAATAATTTATATAATATATAGAAGATAATTCAAGAATAAGATCCTTTGAATAAAATCCAGACAAAAAAGGAGTAGATATAGCCAGG